>OX352313.1:16674121-17241621 GCA_947086415.1 Pammene aurita
CCAAGTCCGGACGTAGTTTAAGGACATACCCCGGGTCCAACATACATTGAATACATTTGATGTTACAAACGTTACAAAGTATACTTACATACCTACTTACTGAGATAAAAAAAAAAATCTGTCATACTCATATCCTTCAGGTATAGGTACTATCGCCCACACTGTTAACTGCCCATCGGTGGACCTTATGCCTTTTGTAATAAGGTCCACCGATGTACAGTTCTAGTGTTGTTGTTTGTACTTAACTACTAATAATGACGAAAAATAAACTAACACCTTGTAGTTTGTGGCAAACACGCGTACGGTTCACTTGATGGTAAGGCTCTGGACACATGTCCACGGTACGGTCCATAGGAATTTCCAGTACTAAAAGCCGCCGTAAAGCTTGCCGTTTCGCGGTAACGGCGCCGTACCGTGGACATGTGTCGAGAGCCTATGCGAACACCATAGCATACGGTGATTTCAAATTCATAAACAATGGACAAAAATTTGTAGGTAGACTTGTTTGGTTCCAACATTTGGAACCAATTGTAATCCAGGTTTTAACCTCATTAGGTAAAGAATAAGTCGAAAAACATACTTAGAGAAATTCAGCTCAGAATTCAGTCGATTATAGACAAAATCTGCCGGAAGGCGGAATTTTATCTGTGGACTCCATAAAAAAATTAAGTCTCCTTAGACAAATTTCCACCTTCGCTAAGTATATGTTGCCATGTTGCGCCTAAGCATGTGAAATAAAACAATGAAATATAAACATTACATATTTATTTTACTGGCAACAAATCTCCCCAATTACTAGACCTAGCGCATCTGTATGTGGTCTGGTCAAACTTGGACTTCGAAAATATAATCTCTTCAAGCTCTCCTTGTTTCGTACATAACCTACAAATAGTGTGTCCGGAGCGGACTATAGGTGCTCGCACTATCCTCGGCCACTGGGGATCATCGGACGGACGCTCACCTTTTCTTAATATTACGTATGAGAATAATTCTGCAAACACGTCTGACTTTGATGGATATGGCAGAGACTCATATTTCATTATAAAGTTACAAGGCGTTTTTAGTTCCAAATACCTTGGACACACATTGTCATTTGGGCATGGTGAGAATGCGTAACCATTATTTTTGCCTTTAGGCAAATTAAGTACAAACTCTCTGGCTTCGTTCACAATTTGAAACCCAGCGTTACTTCCTTGCTCAACAATTATTAGGAAATCTTCAGTTTTCTTCCAAAGTTTTTGAATAGTTTCTAGTCTCGCTCGCATACTTGGTAGTTCAAATAATGAGAATGCTGATAAAACTATGTTATATTTGAGATCCGTTGATGCAGGTAGGAACTGACGTTGAAAATACCCTTTCAAAGGCATTGTTACATTGTCTTTCCCTTGACTTAAGAGAAGTCGAGCTAAGTCATGCATGTGCGGGGACGTGTCAACACAGAAATATTCAAATATGTCTCCGTTCCAGTAGTTATTGACTGCCCATGTGCCCGTTCCGACTCCTGAGCCAAAGTCGAAAAAGCTCCTTGGTTTGTAATCGGGATATTTCATTCTGATTTCATCCAATAAACGTACTAGGACAGCATATTCGGGCGCAGCTCTAGACATCAAATATTGCCAGCATGTCGCTTTGTCATATGAGATATTACCCCAGCGGTAAACATTTGCCTTTAAAACGTTAAAAACTTTTGATTGCACTTGCTTATTCAACTGATTTTGTTCGTCTTCTGTCAAATTCTCTCCGACCTTTGAATATGCTTTCTTCGAAACTTTGTCGTGTATTTTTGCTGCTTTTAAGTCTATATCTCCATCTTCTGGTGGAAGTAAACGTGAGCGGAGGTAGTTGCTTAGCTTAACACTTTCTTGATGCATAGAACGGGCGCCGGAGTCTTCTAAAACTACTTTTATAGCCTTGATTATATCTGGAGGTAACGCAGCTATTTTGACTCTTGTCGTGCCCGGGTGCTTACGCGGCTTGAACTCCTTGCTTTCAAATTTGTCTTTCAAGCTGGTGTCTATCTCTACTTTAGTTGAATACTTGGTATATAGCGTAGGAAGATGAGTTATTCTTAATTTTCTAAACATTTTGTTGAACTTATAACCAAACTTTCGTGTGTTATTGTTTAAGATTAATAAGATTCGTCATATGATATGTGTCAAATTGACACATGTATTTTAGTGTGTTACCTGTTATAAAATCGATTCATAGAGAAAAATCAATCAAAAGGTGTCAAAAGCTGAAATTTGTCTATGGTAGCTAAATTTTTAAATGGAACCAATACCCAAAATTAGGCCGCAAGTTGGATTTTTACAATGGCTGGTTTCAACGCTAAATTCTGCTCAAGTGTATGTTGTGCCACCATTTTTTTAGCAGGTTAGCAGGAAGGACACTGGTCGCTTTTATAGTTTATAGTGACGTGCCACCATGAAGTTAAATACAATCTGGAGGTCATACTTCGACCACAAAGTGAGGCCGAAAGAGAGGGTAATGTAGGGGGCTGCATCTCATTCTAAGTAGAGTGACCATATGATTATGTGGGATTGGGATAGTAGGTATGAAGATAAATATAAAATTAAATATGCTTGTCGTCTAGTAAGTATTGTCCAGAAAGAGAAGTCTCATAGTTCATATGGGAACTTATACATTCTACTGACTTAAGGAGCTGGCCACTTCAGATACGTTGACGCAATAATGAGAGCAGAGAACCCCTCTAATTAGTTTACTATTTTAAACTTATTGCTAGATCCAGGCATCTGGCAGCTATTTATCGGAGGACGTCAGAGTGACAGACCAGCAAAATATTCCAGTTAATAGGTAAAAACTGTCGAAGCCTATCGCTAATATAATAACAAAAAAGTAAAAACATTGCGTATCGCTACGGAAAACAGTAGGTAGGCGACAAACAATACATTAACGTAACGTCATTTTGCACTATTTTCCCCCAACAAAAACTCCTGAAAATGATATAATCTTATTAATTACATGATACTGCACTGCATCAAACCTAGAACTGTAAGATATTTATTTCTTACAACTCGTTGCATAACACCGATGAATAATTGCCAGATGTCCGCGTCTTAAAATAGGGGATAGTTAGTGTAGCAAACTAAAACTAAGTAAGTACAGGGGGTTCGTGGCTCTCACTATTGCGTCATATCTAATGTGGACAGTTCTCCGACTTTAATATACTTAAAGGTAAAAAAATCGAATCCTGGTCAGGGCATTTATTTGTGTGTTTATCACGGATATTTGTTCCCGAGTTATGGATGTTTTCTATGTATTTAAGTATTTATATGTATATATCTATTACATATATCGTCGTCTAGTACCCACAACACAAGCCTTATTGAGCTTACTGTGGGACTAGGTTGATTTGTGTAAGATTGTCCCATAATATTTATTTATCATACTGCCACTACTACAATTTTTGTATGGCCTTGTGCCATTTTAGGACCCTTTCGAAAGGGCCTAAAAAGACCCGCGTGCCACTCCTGTCCTGTGTAAGTAATACTTAGGAACAGACCATGTACTTATGTACATTTCTGTAAAAACAACAAAACCGACCCGCAGCTTGCCGACATCATAGTCACCCTATTGTTTGACAATCTTAACTTGTTGTTAAATCGTAAAATTAAATAATTGTGGATTACCGGTGAAAGGAAAGTCCACTTTATTGTAAAGTCTCACCCCTGCGCCCTTTTACGCAACATATCTTGACCATTTTTACTTAAAAATGTTGTTACGAAATGTTGTTGAGCTAAGCGGCATCATTTGAAATAATATCAGTGACATATTATGTCAGTGATGGGACTGATGGGATGGGGATACCAGACCGTATTTTAAATATTACAAAACTTACTACTGTCTGCAATATTAATTGCAATTCTTTCATTTAATGAATGAATAATATTTACGTCGTAAAAAAATTCAAAGCAGCTAAAAGGGAACAAAGTATTAATTCAAATCTTGCAATAAATTATTATAAGTAGGAAGTAACTTCTAGTGTGTTACTAAAATAAATGTAGATAAATAAAACCACATTGGTAAGTTTCATAAGTTGGCAGCATTGTGCGAGTGAGACACCGCCCCCTACATTATGCTCTCTATCGGACCGTTTTTAGGGTTCCGTAGTCAACTAGGAACCCTTATAGTTTCGCCATGTCTGCCCGTCCGTCCGTCCGTCCGTCCGCGGATAATCTCAGTGACCGTTAGCACTAGAAAGCTGAAATTTGGTACTAATATGTATATCAATCACGCCGACAAAGTGGTAAAATAAAAAGTGGATTTTTTTTTTATTAGTGTACCTCCCCTATACGTAAAGTGGGGAGTGATTTTTTTTTTCATTTCAACCCTAACGTGTGATATATTATTGGATAGGTATTTAAAAATGAATAGGGGTTTACTAAAATCATTTTTCGATAATGTAAATATTTTCGGAAATAATCGCTCCAGAAGTAAAAAAATATGCGTCCCCCCCCTCTAACTTTTGAACCATAAGTTTTAAAAATATGAAAAAAATCTCAAAAGTAGAACTTTATAAAAACTTTCTAGGAAAATTATTTTGAACTTGATAGGGTGAATAGTTTTTGAAAAAAAAATACAAAATAATTTCTGAACTAAGTTTGTAATTTAACCGTATAAGCAGGTGTTTATTGTACCTGTAATTTCTACAAAATTACAATGAAATGACGTGCTTTCAAATAAAGTAAAAACGGTGAAAATCGGTTCACGCAATAAAGAATTATCCCATAAAAATCATCTTCCATACTTTATGCTCGCGCGCAATAGTTTACTTAATTTGCCGATAGATGTCGCTGTACGTGGAACTCTCATATCATATCCTACATAGCGGTGTTATTAACTCTTAAGTGGGGACACTTACTGTGACGGACGGAAAACTACGGAACCCTACAGTGAGCGTGGCCCGACACGCTCTTGGCCGGTTTTTATTACTTTTTACTAGTGACCTATGAACGACTGTTTTGCTCGGTAATAAGGTTCAACTGTGGTTAGGGAAATATAGTAAAAGTACTATCCGGATTGTCTTCTGATCCGTGCGTGCCACGGCACGGTAAAACTATTATTACGGTATAAGACTGGCCGGTTGCAAATTTTCACGAACCATATTTTGAGTCAATCTTGTTTGAAGATTCAAAGAAGATACAGATACAGATGTACCATAGAGTATATTGAATAGTAGATAGTAGGGTACTCGAAGGTAACTCGAAAATAACGGGGAAATACCGTTTAACATAGCAACCCTTTTTATACATCAACCTCACACCAAACGTCAATTTTTCATTATCTCGCTTTCTCGCTGGGTCCACTAACGTCATGCTATTTCCACTTACCTGAAAAATTGCATTTATTGCTTAAATTTTAATAGTCGTTTGGAAGTTAAACTGTCAATAGTGTTCATAAGTTTTTGCTTATTGTTTTGTTTCGTAATTAATTATACGTGAGTCTTGACGCAGACTAATAAAGGTATAACATTCCAGATATCGCTAGTAATATAAGTCAATGACAGATATCTTTTTGATCATTGTTTTTACGATAAGGTTGTGTATACCCGTTACCCGTCTAGCTAAAACACAACTCGCATTAGCAAGAATCGTTTGATAAGGTGAGTCATGCAGTGATAGGATTTTAGGGAGCAAAACAGTATTTTTTACCTCAAAAATTATACTAATATATATAATCTTCGGGATTTTAGGACCCACGTCGTTTACTTTAGTTACATCAAATACGTTTCGGTCACATTTTAACGTTTTAACCACTACATTCGCATAATAAGTGTAGGGTCAGGGAGGGAACAGTCGCTAGGATTTTTTCAAGAGGCTGTTGCATGAAAAATATAAATCCCTGAACTAATTGTTGCAAGCACAGAGCACAGTGCATTATTAAACTTTCATATGTAGCAAATATATTTGCTGTTACTGTCACCAAAAAAATTATATCTATTCTTTTTTAGAAATTGGGAATCGAGCCACTGTATACCGGTTACTGTACACAGGGACATGCTAGTACACAGTGGTTCTAACGGTACACAGTGGCCCGAGTCACTGTGTACTACGCCCTGTACACAGTGGTTCTAACAGTACACAATGGCTAGGTACGTAGGAATCGAACCTAAATGATTTAACAAATAACATTTTTGTTGAATAATACGGTAATTAGAATAGGTAAGCCCAATCCCGGAATAATCGTTCCTATTTCATTCTTCATTTAAAATAGTTACCTACCTAAATGTCGCATGATTTATTCACTTTTATTTTATTAATAGTGCAAGAATTATTTTTAATAATCACAGAATTTTTATTCTTATTCATGTTCAAGTAAATTTTAGCCCAACTCTGTAAGGTGCACAGTGGTTCGCGAGCCACCGTGTACTTTTCCAAAACGAACGACTGTTGACCTTGGCGTCATTTTGTATTTTAGTTCAAATTGAAAACAAATACAAACACCTAGGGCCTTGAATTATCAGCCAATATTAAGTTAAGTAGATTAGACACACTCTTCGATAATACCATAAGTAATTAAAAATCTCGTACGAGTTAAGAAAAAAGAGGAGTGAAACTTATCTGGAAATGTAATTTTGATAGCATTAAACACAAAAACGCACCATAACACATTCGCATGGCGCCGGAGCGTCTCACTAACTAGTTCGTACATGGTCGGGTACGGAATGCTTCCGATTGATGTAGAGGACAGACATAAAGCTCTTTCCGTTCCTCGCACAGCACATTCGAGCCACTGTTCCTACCGAGCGACTGTTCCCTCCCTGACCCTATGTATTCCGCCGTGTTGCACCCTATAATCAGATCCGTAGTTTCATTTTATTAATGTTGTTATCTCTTGCAACAAAGTGATTAGATAATCTTATCATGTTGCAAGTTGTAATATAGTCTTTATGTACGAATAGTCAGTTAACTGAACTGCTGATAATATGAATATAAACTGAAATACATGTCATTATATACAGAAAAAGGTGTCCACTATTTTTTGTATTTGTGTGCAACGGTCACAGTGGCAACGGTCAATATTTTTCATATATGTATATGCAATCTTTGTAAAGGTGCATTTGAATACCTTAAAAGAGTTGTGATTATTAAATAAGTAAATATATTGTGTCTGTTTGTTGGTTTGCTTACTTATATTAAACTTTGTACAATTTACACAACTGACTGGACTTTGAGTATTATAATATTTAGATGTATAAGTTTCAATTTTTTTTTATTAAGAATGGTGCCAGAACCAGGCGATTGGCAACTACAATGTCGAGAATTGAAGCAGCGAGGTTCATATCTACTGCAGTCGGGCCTGTGGACGGATTGTTCCTTTCTGGTAGGCATGGAGCCTCACCAGGTCTCGGTGCCGGGCCACAAGCTGATCCTGTCTATGGCATCCCCGGTATTTGAAGCCATGTTCTATGGTAGTGTTATGTATCAAATGGGGTAGATACCAATTTATATATATGTATATGTGGGTGGGTTTGTAAAAGAGTTCAGTCTGCGAATAAATGTAGTACGCACCACACGCTATCTTTTATTTATCAGTGGCTGACGAGGATAATTGCAAATTAAGATGTCGGTGGGCAAGATACGGGAGTTCGACGTTCAAAGTGGTAGCTGGAGATCGTATTGTGAAAGGCTGGAGAGCTACTTTGTTGTCAACGACGTAAAGGATGAGCGAAAATTACCGACATTAATATCGGCTGTGGGTGACGCGGCTTACGAGTTGATGGTGAATCTGTGTAGTCCGAAGAAGCCGGCCGAGATGACTTTTAAGGAAGTAATAGAAGTCATGGGAAAACACCTGGAACCAACTCCTTCGGTGCTCGCAGAACGGTTCAGATTTCGACAGTACCGGCAGGTCAAAGGTCAAACGGTGGCGCAGTACGTGGCGGAATTGAAAAAGATGGCGCGGTTTTGCTGTTTCGAGGCAACGTTAGATGAAAATATGCGAGACCAGTTTGTGTGCGGGTTATCTAGCGATTTAATACGGCAGCGATTGTTTGCGGAAACTATAAGTAGATTAAATTTTGCAAAGTCAGTGTCATTAGCGTTATCTCTGGAAGCGGCCGAGCGGGATTCCGTAGCGGTCGAGAGGGGCGGCGGCGGGGCAACCGCAGGTGACTTGGTAACAGAACCATTGCATAGTGTTCGCGCGGCGCCGGCTGGATGCATGGCTTGTGGAGATTTCCGCCATATGCAGGCTCAGTGCAAATTTAACAGTTACGTGTGTAGTCGGTGTAACGTTAAGGGACATTTACGTCGCATGTGCCCGATTATGACCGAGGGAACGGTCAAAGAGACTCCAGCGACGAGAGACAACGTCCGGGGTGAATTTATGAAGAGTTCAGCTGATTATGGCCGAAGGGGAGCGTTCCGGTACGGGCCGGGGATAGCGGCTACGCCACGCGGCAGCGGAGCGCGCGGTGGTCGCGCGGGTGGTCGCGGCAGGAGTCGATGGGGTCACTCACGTATGCATTGGGTGGACGGAAATCGCCAGACGGAGCAAGACGAGGTACCATTTGAGGAGGATGAAGGAGAAGAGGAACCTATATACCAAATGAGCCTCGACCAATACAAACCGGTAAGAATTCCTGTGTGTGTTAACAAGAAGATAATGGCGTTCGAAATTGATACCGGTACAGCCTTAACTTGTATAAGTAAACAAACATATGACACTTTGTTTAAAGATGTACCTATATTACCTTGTTACATGTCCATCAGGTTCTTTGATAATAGCATACCGAAAAGACCGTTCTTAGGATTTATTGTTGTCGACGTGGGATATAAACATATAAATAAAAAATTAAATATATATGTGCACGAGAAAGGTACGACGAGCCTATTAGGTCGCCAATGGTTGGCGGAATTAGACGTAACGATACCGAAGGTGGTACGTTCTTCATGCGAAAAAGTGTTTTCGAACGAGGTGATTTACAAAGATAAAATGTCAGATGTAATTTCCAGATATAAAACAATCTTCGACGGGACCCTGGGTGCGTTCACCGGCGGGCGGGCTCAGCTGCGCGTGAGGCCGGACGCGGCGCCCGTGTTCTGCCGCGCGCGCCCGCTGCCCTACGCGCTGAAGGAGCGCGTCGACGCTGAGCTCGACGCCATGCTGCGCGCTGACGTCATCGAGTCGGTGGAACACTCAGATTGGGCCACACCATTGGTAATTGTAAATAAACCGGACGGTTCGCTACGTTTGTGCGCGGATTACAAAACCACCTTGAATCGCGTTTTGCTAGTCGATAAGTTTCCGATACCTAAGATTGAAGACTTATTTTCCCAGCTTAGCGGTAGTAGATATTTCACTAAGTTGGACTTATCACAAGCCTACAATCAAATTGTTTTGGAGGATGACGGTTCTAGAGATTTGACGGTAATCAATACACACCGGGGATTGTTTAGGTATAAGCGTTTAGTATACGGTCTTTCGTCTAGCCCGGGTATATTTCAAAGAATCATGAGCAACCTTTTGAAAGATATCCCTAATGTAACTTTTTTTTTAGATGACATTTTAATAACTGGAAATACTTTAGAATCACATTTAGATAGCCTTCAGCAAGTATTACAGAAATTGAGCGAGTCTGGGTTAAAGATTAAAAAACAGAAGTGTAATTTTTTAGTACAAGATGTTAAATACTTAGGATTTGTGATTGATAAAAATGGAGTTAGGGTAGACGAAGACAAGGTTAGGCCGATTCTAGCGATGACTCAACCTAACAATGTTTCTGAACTCAAATCATTTATTGGCATGGTCAATTTTTATGGAAAGTTCATACAAAACCTAAGCGAATATTTAGCGCCGTTATATGAATTATTAAGGAAATTTAGACGGTGGGGGTGGTCAGTCGAACAGGACAGGGCGTTCAAGAAGGTAAAAGAGTTATTAAGTAAGGCGCCGGTGTTAGGACATTATGACGCGGAACGCGAACTCGTGCTCACGTGCGATGCCGGGCCCCGCGGAGTGGGTGCCGTGCTAGCCATGCGCGGCCGCGGCGCGCCCGACACCGTCATCGCCTACGCCTCGCGAGCGCTCACACCGCCGGAGTACAATTATAGTCAAATACATAAGGAGGCACTTTCAATTATATTTTCGGTGAAAAAGTTCCATCAGTTTCTATACGGTAGGAAATTTACATTGAGAACCGACCACAAACCCCTCGTAAGCATATTTGGGCCGAGCCATGGTATCCCTAGCATGACCGCGAGCCGGTTACAGCGCTGGGCCATAATTTTGTCAGCATACGACTTTGATATAGAATACGTAAAATCGGATGATAACACAGCGGACGCTCTTTCCCGGCTTATAGCGGCATATAAATCCACAGGTCCAGTAGACGAGGACTGTCCGGAACAAACATACTTACATTTTGCGACTGAGGCCATGTTATTGGATTATAATGTTATAAGTAAAGAAACACGGAACGACATATTATTAGGTAGAATAGTTAGTTACATTAGAGACGGGTGGCCCCAAGAGACAGATATAAGAGAATTAAAACCATTTTTCAACCGTAAATCTGAACTTTATACAGAGCTTGACTGTGTCATGTGGGGTCACAGGGTAGTGGTGCCGGCAGCGTGTCGCGAGCGGGTTATGCGAGAGTTGCACGACTCCCACATGGGTATCGTCAAAACGAAAGCGCTGGCGCGTAGCTACGTGTGGTGGCCCGGCCTGGACGAGGCCGTGGAGGCCATGTGCCGCGCCTGCCCCGTGTGTGCCGCGGTAGCCGCGGCGCCTCCGCGCCACTCCCCCTGTCCCTGGCCTTACCCCAGTCGGGCTTGGAATAGAATACATTTAGATTTCCTAGGTCCAGTAGCTGGAGTTAAATACTTAGTACTCGTGGACGCGTATTCTAAGTGGATAGAAATAGCACAGATGTCTAGTACGACGGCCAAAGCATTAATTAAACAACTAAGAGAATATTTTGCAAGGTTCGGTATACCTAAACAGATAGTGAGCGATAACGGGCCTCCGTTCTCAAGTGAAGAGTTTAGAGCGTTTTGTTCGGGAAATAAAATAGAACAGTTGTTTTCAGCACCGTACCACCCGGCCTCAAACGGGGCCGCGGAAAATGCAGTCAAATTGTGTAAGCGAGTAATAAAAAAAGCAATACTCCAGAATATTGATACGCATACTGCACTAAACAGATTTCTATTGATGTATCGTAATACTCCTCATAATACCACGGGTGAAAGCCCAGCTAAAGTTCTTTTAAGTCGAGCGGTACGAACTCGGTTAGATTGCCTCAAACCCGATCGCGAACAGAAGGTTAGTAATCTTCAACGTCAGCAGCAGCAGACAGCAGGAGGAACGCAGCGGGCGTTCGAAGTAGGCGATTGGGTATGGTATAGGCGGTACAACATAGATAACTTACAAAGCAGATGGGAAGCGGGACAGGTATTAGAAAGGGTCGGAGAAACTAATTATAAGATAGGGAGTTCATTAGGAGTTACTCATCGGCATGTAGATCAACTAAGAAAACGCGATTCAAATGGTGAAGTTCGGATCGTTCGAGAGCCTACGTCGCGAAATATGGCGCTGAGTGATCCACCGGCTCAGTTGCCATTGTTTATTCCAAGCGAGGAGGCGTCGAGTTCAGGGTCGGCGGAGAGTGCCGGTAGTCGCCTTGTAAACAACCCGCCAGGGGACGCGCGTGTAGGGCCGCAGCTAAACCCTGAGCCGGAGCAGCTGCCCGACCCGGCCGCCGCTGAGCGCACGCGGCCCGATCACTTGCGACCTATTGTAAATGCACCGAGACGTTTTGGATTTGAGGACATTTTTTAGTAACATACATCAGAGTAGGTATATTCTAAATTGTATGTTTACTTTCACTTATTTAGTTTTAAGGTAATTATAGCCATTAAGATATAACTAAATGTATCGATATAAGTTCTAATACGCTTGGCGGATTGTACATACCTACAATCGGTCCATTCTCCCTATGTTGGTGGTTATCGTGGTATTATGTAAAATACCTACTTTGATTGTAAACAGTCTTTAATGTATAAGTATACCAAAAATGGACCTACTTTGTTAGATAATCGTAAGTTAGAAAATAAGGGTGGAGGTGTTATGTATCAAATGGGGTAGATACCAATTTATATATATGTATATGTGGGTGGGTTTGTAAAAGAGTTCAGTCTGCGAATAAATGTAGTACGCACCACACGCTATCTTTTATTTATCAGGTAGTTTGGCAGAGACAAGCATGCAGCCAATACCAATTGAGGATGTGCTACCTGAGGCTTTTAAAGCACTTTTAGAGTAAGTTTAATTTGCTTGAGTAACTATGTACAATCAACGTCAAACATATGTTTACACTTGTGCACCTTACTCATTCCACTTACATCAAACTTTTTCTACCTATATCATGTTAATCATCTTTTTCTTAAACAGCGACCTGTAACCGTCCTAAAAATTGAGATAATAGTAATACTTTGTTCTTTATTCCAAGTCAATTTAGGGTTTCAAAAAGAAAGCATTTTGTTTTTACTATTTTTGTTGTTTGATTATCCAAAAGTAAATATTTCTTATCAAACGAAATTCAATAGTTGATGAAGCAAATGTTAAATTAAAATAGCTAAGTAACCTACACGTGATTTCAAGTAAACTATATTCAAGAGACAGGTGGAAAGCATTCTAAATTAACATATTAATTGCCACCCAGCCAAACAAGACATCCGCGCTAGGCCACCAAAATTTCGTCATATAAAGCTGTAGTGTAGTACCACGATCCCGACTATCGGGTCGTCCGGTCTGGGAACGAAATCATAAAATACCCGATAGTCGGGTTTTCGGCACTGAATGTGTTAATGGACTAAATCCTAAATTATCTTATGTACTTTCATGAAAATTATCATAGAGAAAAAAGAAAATACATTTATTTTAACTCCGCAAAATGAAACATTAATAGAGCTAGACAGCGCCGGCCCGAGCCCTCGATCAGGGTAGAGCGAAATCGGGTTTTGGCGCCCTTCGTTAGTAATGAGAATGAAAAAACGAGTAGTCCGTCTCGACCTGAGAACTCGCGATTTCCTTGCAAACGAGATGACCAATATAACAAGACCCATCTGAAGTTTTTTTTTCGCTTTCTAGCTCCATAACCCCTTGATCGATCCTGCTCAGATACGAACTCTCAAATTATATGTATCTCTGCTACAACCCCAACAAATTTCATGAAGATCAGAAAATCGTCCCAGTAGCCGAAGTTTGTAAGAACTTCACTTCGATTATTATCCGCTCGTTCGATTAATCTGTCTTATCTAAGCTAAGGCTGCGTTTCCACCAGAGATGAGCGAGGATTTATCAGGCTTTATTTCGTGCCTTCAAAATCAAAAGCAGTGATTTAAAAAAAATCATACTAACTTTATAAATGCGAAAGTGTGTCTGTCTGTATGTTGCCTCTTGACGCTTAAACCGCTGAACCGATTTAGATGAAATTTGGTATGAAGATAGTTTGAGTCCCGGGGAAGGACATAGGATAGTTTTTATCCCAGAAATAATCGCTTAAGGGGGTAGAAGTTTGTATGAGATTGTTGCTCACTGTTGAATTTTGCTCACAAAATAGCATATCCCTTAAATTAATATTTGCTATTCGATTTTACCAAGGCGTTTTATTCATTCTTTATGGCGAATTTTAAGCTAGTAGATAATAAAATATTATTTTGATAAACCCAAATTGAGTTAACCAATCGCTTAAAAAAATTATAAAGTACGTTAATGTTTCGGCGCCTTTATCAGGCTTAATTTCGCACCTTTCAAAATTAAGTCAGCGATTTAAAAAATAACAAATAATTTTAATCATGATATAACCAATCGCTTTGAAAATTATAAAGAACGTTACGTTTTCGGCGCCTTTCAAGATTAAAAGCAGTGAGACACGCCTAAAAACTACTTGAAATAACAAAAATACCGAAAAAATTATAACTGTACGTTTTCGGCGCCTTTAACAGTCTATATTTCGCGCCTTTTAATATCAAAAGCAGCGATTTAAACAATAAATAATAAGATGTAATCCTGATAAACCCAAACCCTTAGAAAATTATAAAGATCGTAACTTTTTCGAAGCCTTTATTTCGCGTCATTTAAGATTAAAAGCATAGAATCATGGCCAAAAAAATACTTGAAATAGCAAAAATACCAAAAAAATTATGCTGTACGCTTTCGACGACTTTATCAGTCTATATTTCGCCCCTTTTAAAATCAAAAGCAGCGAATTAAAAAATAAATAATAAAATGTAACCCACTCCCTTAGAAAATAATAAAGAACGTCACTTTTTCGGCACCTTTATTTCGCGCCTTTCAAAATTAAAAGCATCGAGTCACACCTAAAAAATATACTTGAAATAACAAAAATACAAAAAAAAATATACCTGTACGTTTTCGGCGCCTTTATCAGTATATTTCGCGCCTTTTAAAATCAAAAGCAGCGATTTAAACAATAAATAGTACAATGTAATCCTGATAAACCCAATCCCTTAGAAAATTATAAAGAACGTAACTTTTTCGGCGCCTTTTTATTCGTGCCTTTCAAGATTAAAAGCAGGGAGTCACGCCGAAAAAAAAAGTTAAAATAACAAAAATACCTAAAAATTATAACGTTTCTTTTTCGGCGCCTTTATCAGTCTATATTTCGCGCCTTTTAAAATCAAAAGTAGCGAATTAAAAAATAAATAATACAATGTAATCCTGATAAACCCAGCCCCTTAGAAAATATAAAGAACGTAACTTTTTCGGCGCCTTTATTTCGCGCCTTTCAAGATCAGCGCAAGCAGAAGAAGAGAGTCACGAGTACGTAGCAGCGAGTCACGCCTAAAAAAAATTATTGAAATGACAAAAAAACCAACAAAATTATATTATATATATACAAAAAGGTTAATTACACCAGTCGTTTTACCGAAATCCGTGAACCGAACGAACGCGCAACTCCAAGCCTACATATTTTGCGCCCGCGCAACACTTGCACTCGCATCTTTTAAAACTTTTTTTTTTTCTCTTTTGCCATTTTGGCGCCCCCCTTGCCATCCGGCGCCTAGAGCGGCCGCTCCACTCGCTCTACCCTAGGTCCGGCCCTGGAGCTAGAAACAAAACGGGCACAATGAGACAGGCACAGCGAAAATGGGATCCCTACTCAGCGTAATGCCGCGGCAAGCCGTGGCGTTGGTTTTAGTGGGGACCTATATGACCTAACTCAAAACTAGTTCATAGTGGCGACACATACGCCAACGACATTCTAATTAATTTTTATATAATCAAAATTTAAAACTTCAGTTATCATTATACCGGGTGGTGCAATTCTGAGAACTATGCTGAAAGGATTATTATTTATAAATGTTTTACAATCGATTTATACTTATAATAGCCTTCGCAATTAAAACAGAGAAATAAATTAGAATTAAGTTTTTTATATTGCATTGCCAACCCTAGTACTCCTACTTAATGTTTTCATTTTCAAAGAACTAAAATATTATTAATTTCACTCGGTGTTTTTGATGACTTCCTTGTGGTGCCTATGTCGTTATTCCTTTAAACTATTCTATTAAACTTTCAATCACAATTTAATATCTTGTGAAGATGAGCATGTAAGACACGATGTTGAGTTTTACCCACCACAATTTCTCTGTTGTCTACAAAATCGAAACAGCTGTTCCCAACGATGTAGTTTTTCTTAACGTGCGTTACGATTAAGCCCGCTCTACACTCGCGGCGCGAAAGCCCGCAAACGCCCGCGAAAGCCGCGAGTGTAGATGTTGTTCACGCCTTCGCGTTCGCGCTTCGCGCCATTCCCCGATCAGTGTCGGTTTTTGGCTCGCGACAAAGGGTACGCGCGGCGCGCGAACACTAACGCAGCTACACTCGCAGTTTTTCGCAGTAGCGTACAAGACATCGTGGGTAACGTCGTCGTCCATTTTCGTTGAAGTCGCGAACAAAACTGCCAAGCTTTGCGAGTGTGGAGGGACACAGTTGTGCGTGAACCGCTCCGTAAATTCACGCCGTGAATTTACGGAGCGACTTCGCGCCGCGAGTGTAGACAGTTCCAATTTTACTTCCGCAAATAAAAATAATTTAGATCATTTTATCCATTTATACCAAAACATTATGACATTAAACATGACATGACGTAAACGTTACCATGTCTTTTGTGATGAGTTGTTATGTTATTTTATTAATGATCAAAATGACACACACCAAAAAGGTATGTTAATACCTTAATAATTTTATTTATTGCCTTACTAGGGTATTTCGTTACTAAAAAAAGTGAAAATTTAAACCGCGAAAATTAAAAAATATGCCATTTGGATACACTTAAGTGATGTTGGAAATTGATTATTATTAATATTATTGTATGTGTTAAAACCATTGTGTTAAATCGACCTTATGTTTCTTAACGTTAAGCTCTGTGGTTCTCAATGTCTCCTAGCAAGCAAAGGTCGACTTTATGATGACATTTCTTGTCAGTCATGTAAAGTTTGGTTACTATAAAGGTCATTAAACCCGTTTACTAATTAGGGTTGTAACAGGCAGTGTTTTGCACTTTATTTTAACAAGCTCTAACTTGAAAACGGTTAGGAATATTAACATGGTTCATTGGCTTAAAAGTTATAACTAGAGCTACACAAACCCCCATTTTCGTAAAAGTTCATCGTATTGTTCCACCCGGTATATATCTTAAGTAAAAATATTGTTTAAAATAAAAAACTTATCACTATAGAATTACTCTTTTTATATTTTAGGTATATCTACACAGATAAAATAAACATCAGTTGTGTTCCAAATGCCTGTGGGCTATACTATGGAGCCAAGAAGTACATGCTGCCGCACCTCATGAAGAAATGTTTGCGCTACATCTGGGCATCTTTATGTCCAAAGAATGTGTGCTACTTATACGAATTTGCTAAGATGTTCGAGCTGCGTGTTCTTTTGAAAACATGTGAACAGGTTTGTGGAGTACATTACTGCAATATCTGGGAATTAACAGTCCAACAACATTTCGATACTAGGTCGGAAAGGATGTCATTATTCCACGAGTTCCGAGACATTTTGCCACAAGCCGTAGGTGACTGGCAAAACTCGGGGCGAGTGAAGAATGACATTCCGTCCGTGTATTGAACGACGTTTTTTAATACAGTTGCGAAAAAATTACAAAAAGAACAATTAGTTACTTTGAGGTTACCTTAGTACTATATATCCGAACGCACCGCGCGGTGCGGCGCGGCGCGGTGATCATGAATCCCGAGCTGTGATTGGCTGGAAAAGTAAAAGCGCTAGTGCAAGAAATCGAACTTACCGCACCTTAAACTACTACAAGAAAATCACTTTTTTGAGCTACCGTGTTAAAAAGTTTTTTTTTCGATTCCGCTCAAAATTTTGATACTGTTTTGCTGTAACTAACAAAACTTCTATTATATTGATAGATATTTTGAAAGATTGTTTCTTTTTAAACTGCATAAGTGGCACACTTTTTAGATTTTGTGTTTCATTTATAAATCATTCACCATAATCTAATAGCTGTTTCACGATTTTTGTTTGGAGAGGTGAAAAGTGTAAGATTTTTATTGATTAAAATTATGTTAAACTAGTACGTTTAATATATAATTACATTGGAAAATGAGACTTCTTAGGAATAAGTGAAACAGTTTTTTTCATTTTCATATGTTTTTTTTTAACAAGAATATTGTTGTGTGCAGACCGGATTACCACGAAGAACCAAGCAGCGCTGACCCGCTGTACCATTTACCAGGTCATGTAGGGAGATGAATAATAACGCTTATTTAAAATTGTAAAACATTTGAGCAGTGTAGTTGCAGGTGTTTCCCCGCTGGGAGTTGTTGTAGAAGTGAGGTTGAAGTGAGCAACGAGTACGAGTGCTGGCCTCTTTTATGGGTTTTTTAGCGTGCTCGTACTAGTGGCTGGTATGTGCCGTGTATGTGAGACATTTATTGGCTAATAAGCTTACAGTATTACATGTTTGTAGGAGGGTTAAAATTGATATTTATATAGGACATTTCTTCGTAAATTAGTACAAAATTCTTATAATCTAGACATTTTGCGTATTATGACATGATATCAATAAAATTAGACACAGATAAGACTTAGCAACTAGACATAGAAACACAATATTTATACACGTTATTAACACAAACAAATTGGTATAAACCGAGAAAATGATTGACTTAGATCTAGTTATACACAAACAATGGCAATTTTAAGCTATCTGCGACAATTCTCCCCCACGTGCGTCAGCACAGTCGATTGGTGCAGAGCAGATGAGAATGAGTCTGGAAACCGGGCGGCGAACTTCTCCTGCGCGAGTACGTACAATGGCTACTCTTATGTGGCCATCAGGACCTGGAAAGAGCTGTGCGATCACGCCTCTAGGCCAAGTACCTCGTGGCATCGTGCCGTCGGCTATAATTACTACATCTCCTACGTGTAGTTTCGTCGCGTTCTGGTGTGCACTGGATCGTGGCATCAGGTTTGGACGATATTCTTTCAGCCAGCGTTTCCAGAAGTTGTCAGCTAGTGCTTGAGCTGTTTTCCAGGACGAAAGGCTCATATTTTCGTCGGAGAAGACTCCCAGCGGGGACATAGCGTTCGATCGGCCGATGAGAAAGTGGTTCGGCGTGACCGCTTCAGCCTCTAAGTCAGGATTCACTGGGGTCAGCGGTCTGGAGTTCACCAGGTGTTCAGCTTCCAGCAATAGCGTATGGAGAACTTCTTCATGGGGTGCTCTGTCTTTTAGCGTGACTTTCAGAGCTGTTTTCACGCTTCCGACTAGACGCTCCCAAGCCCCGCCGGCGGAGGGGTTGCCAGGCGGGATCTTCTTCCAGATCATGCGTCGTTCGGTCATAAATTGTTTGAGACTATCGGGCAGAGAGTTTTTGGCCTCTGATAGCTCGCGTTCTGCGCCGTAAAAGTTTGTGGCGTTATCTGAGTACAGAACGGTGGGTGCGCCGCGTCGAGACATCATTCTTCGTAGCGATAGGATCATAGAGGCTGCCGATAGGGAGGCGGCTAGCTCTAGGTGCACGGCTCTAGTGGTGAGGCACGTATAAAGGACGCCCCATCGCTTTTCTCGGCGGCGGCCTATGACAATTTGCATAGGACCGAACAAATCTACGGCTGCTGCGGTAAATGGCGGTTGATTCGCCTTGAGCCTCTCTGGCGGTAGGTCGCCTACAGGAACCTTGAGGGTAGCTCCTTTATAGGTCCGACACCATTGGCACTTATTCGTTAGATAACGAATCGTACCGCGCAGTCCGACTATGTAATATCTTTGCTTCAATTCGTTGATCACCGTCGCATGATTTCCGTGGTTGAAAAGTGCGTGGAAATGATGGATCAACAGCTTGGTAAATGCCTCCTTAGCGTGCAAGACAGGTATATGGGCTTCGTCTCTGTCTATTCGGGCATCTAGCACAATTATTCCGTTCTTATCTAGCTTCATAGCAACTCGATGTAATGCAGACTTCCTCGGCAGCGCGCGCCCGGCTTCCATTAGTCGTATCTCTTCGGCATACGACTCATTTTGGCTCCGTTTAATCAGCAGTATCTCCGCTAGACTTATGTGTCTTTTATTCATTTCTGTTTCTGGATTTCTATTGACAGACAATCTGGCTTTGAATACCTCGGCAGCAATCAAAACTCTGGCCGTAGTGCGAACCAGCCTAGTGAACTTCGAGAATCTACATGTCTCGGGCAAGTATGCGAACTTGTTTTGAACGGTATTTACAGAGCAAATCGGTTTTATGACGCGCTCTTCGCACGTTTCTACGACGGGTTCTACTGTTTTCTCGCGCGGCCAATGCTCCTCGGCTTGCCGTATAAAATCAGGCCCTATAAACCACCGGTGGTTAGCTCCGAACTGGGCCGGGACGCCCTTAGTAGCGTCGTCGGCGACGTTTAACGCGCTAGGTACCCAACGCCAATCGGTAGGTTTAGTTGTGTTTTCTATTTCGGCTACTCTATGTGCGACAAAGCTTTTGTACCGACGTGGATCCGACCTTATCCAGGATAACGCTGTCCGAGACTCCGAGCGTCGCTCCAGAAATACCTATGTTTGATGACATAATCGGACTCCTTTACTACTGTGTCGGCTAGCCGTGTCGCTAGCACACAACCTTGCAATTCTAACCTAGGAATGCTGACAATACGCAACGGTGCGACTCGCGCCTTGGCGGCTACTAAGGCTGCGGACTTTTGTCCGTCCGGGCCTTCGCTAACTAAGTATATCGCGGCGGCGTATATCTTTTCACTAGCGTCGCAAAAAACGTGCATGTCGGCCTCTCTATTTCTCGCGGGTACGTATCGCGGTATTTCTAACTCCCTAAGTTGCTGAATATTACTCACGAATGAATTCCACGCGGGTGCGAGCGAGGTGGGTATAACGGTATCCCAGCCTATCCCTGTACGCCAGACTTCCTGCATCAATGCCTTCCCTAAGACAGAGATCGGGCTTACGTAGCCTATGGGATCGAATATCGACATCGCGCTACTCGTCACCTGTCGTTTAGTGGGTAATTTCGTACCGTTGAGCACGTCTTCGGGCGTGTTGCGTAAATTTACGTTAAACCCTAACGTGTCGCGTCTATGGTTCCATTTTAAGCCTAATGTGCGCTCGCTTTCGCCTCCCCCGATGAGGGACGTATCCTCTTTGCTAGGAACTACGTCAGAAATTACGTTTGGGTTGTTAGAGGCGAACCCGCGGAGCTCGAACGACGCGCGTAAATTAAGCGCGTAAATTTCGTTTACTATGCGCCTAACGTCGCTCTCACACTGGTCAAAAGCTACGACTAAGTCGTCCATATACGTGCTTTTTATAGTTTTCTCAGCGGCGATCGGAAATTCTTTCGCATGTTCGTATGCGTTTTTGTTTTTGACGTACAATGCCGTCGTCGGCGAAGCCGCGGACCCGAATATCAGTCTTTTCATCCTATATTCTTGCGGTGAGGCTGAGCGGTCCTCCCCCCGCCAAACAAAACGTAACGAATCTCGATCGCGTTCTACAATCTCTATCTGCAGGAACATTTCTTTAATGTCGGCTATTACCGCGGTCCTGCCTTCCCTAAAACGGACTAACACGCCGAATAAGGATTCTAACAGATCAGGACCCGCTAGAAGAGCACTATTTAGCGACCTACCGTACGCGGTAGCGGCTGCGTCCCAAACTACGCGCATTTTTCCGCGCTGCGGATGAAACGTTGCGAAATGCGCCAAGTACCATGCCCTAGGCGCGTCCTGCGGGGGCGGCGAGTCTACTTTTTCCGCGTAACCTTTGTCTAACAGGTTATTTATGTGCTTAGTATACTCGATTTTCAGAATAGGGTCGCGATCTAACTTATTTTCCAGGCTGTACAGCCGCCGTAACGCGTGCGCTTTATTATTTGGCAATTCTTCGTTATCGGTACGCCATAACAAACCCGCTCGGAACCTATCTTCCCCGGGGATTTTTTCACATGTCGCTTCTAGTAAATCTATTGCTCTTTGATCGGGATCGGCCCGAGGTAACTTTTTAACTACCCCTAGTGACTCGATATCGAAATGTTCCTTCATGAGAGCTAAAGCTTCATCGTCGGCCGTTTGTGGCCCCATGTGGCCTACAAACGCTACGGTTGCCTCCGATGACCTATGCGGTCCGTGCAGTGACCATCCTAGCCGCGTCAAACTAGCTACCGGGAGGTGCGATTTACCGCTGATAATTTGGCGCGTCACTATCAAATGCCAATTATCTTGACCTATAATTATTGAAGGCGCGGCAGAATCGTAACACAGCTCCTCGGCTATGTCGGCTAAATGGTCGCACTGCGCGACTATGTTTTTGGAGACGCCTTGCGCTCCTACGTTCAATCGATTGATGGTAAGCGCTTCCATCATTTCTAGATGCCTACTGCAAAAGCCGCGGATTGCGAATCGCACGTTACAAGAGTCCGGATCGCTCACGCTCCCACCTATACCTTCTATGTCGAGCGTTTCTCCCCGCTCTCGGGGCATTATACGATCGGCTGTTTCGTGTGAAATCAAACTAAGGGCCGCCCCTTCATCTAACAGGGCTAAGGCTTGCGTAGTACCTAGTGGGCCCGTAACCTCTACGGGCATCATTTTCAAAAACGTGGGCGCTATTCTAATCGCGTGAACGTTACTGACTTTTTTGTCTTCCACGGGCGCTTTAGATGCGTTCAAACCGTGTAGTAACCTGTGATGCCCGGCTTCGCACTGTTGCACTCCGCAAGCCACATACCTGCATTTGAAGCGACCACGGTGCGCCGCGCCTAGACATTTATAGCACAGCTTTTCGTTTTTCGCCCAATCCCAACGTTCGGATACCGATGCATTCAAAAATTTAGTACACGCTTCCACTTTGTGTTCATGATTATGACATATTAAACACTTATCACGTGACGTAAATCGTGCTGGTACCGAATGTTGTTTGGGCTTGGTCCCCGTATACGCGGGCCTTTTAGCCTCGCGGGGCTTCGTTTGAGCTACCGTCGGCGACCTATACTCCCCCGTGTGAGCTCTATCTACTCTATTTCGCGGGCGAGTGCTCTGGTAGCTGTCGTTGGAGTCGCTCGAATAGTCGCGGGAGAACACGGGGGCGGGAGTACGGGTGGGGGCGGTATGACGCCCTGACCTATTGTCCAGCTCAAAGGAAACCGTGTTCACGGCATTTTTCGGCTTCGGACCTCGATGACGACTCGTTCTTTTAGCCGCGGAACTAATTTCTAGCAGAAATTCTGATATCGCGACTAAATCGGGCGAGTTCAAATTAGCTTGTTTGAACTTGCCCCATTCGTACCTAACAATAAGGTTCAACTTATCGACGATCTTGTTGACTAGCTCTGGCGCGTACAAGTATTTTTCTTGCTTTAATGATTTTATTGTCGCTACTGCATTTGCGACGTGCGCGGCAAAAGACACGATATTACTGTTATCTTCGGCTAGGCGCGGCATGCGTTTAACATTATGTAGCTCAGTCAACACGATCTCTTCAGGGTCCCCGAACTGCCTCTCTAAGGCCTCCATTATCTCCTATGGATCCTGGACGGTATACATTATGGATTTCACCGCGGTACGCGCTTCACCTTTCAACGCGCGCCTAATTCGACTGACGTTATGTACGTAACTAAACATGGGCGCGGTATCGTTAAATTCGGCACGGAATGCGATCCATTCTGTGATATTACCGTCGAAAGCGGGTAATTCGGGTGGCCTATGCATAATGGGCGCATACTGACTAGACACATCTCGCGGCGGGCGATGAGTACTCATATGCGGCTCGCGGGGCGCGGGGGCGCTGGGCGCCGGCGCGATAGAGGCGAAATTACGTATTGTGTGTAACGCGGACGCTTCATTTTTAGTTACGTAATTGCTCTGATCTAGCTGGGACTGTCGTTCTACCCAATTCCTCACGCGTTGCTCGTCTTTTTCGACAAGAGGTTCGGACTTACCGCTAACAGATTGCGCCTCATGCTGGGCAATCTGTAGCCTTAACTTGGCAGTTTCCGTCTCTTTATTAGCAACGGCGAGGGCGGCTTTATGAACCTCGAGTTCCGCTAGCAACAGAGCTAACTTTTCGTCGCACTTTTCACTATACACACTTCGATTTTCGCGCACTTTTTTACTACCGCGGTCGCCGCACTGAGAAAAGCGGTCTTTTTCCCCGGCGGACGTGTTAGGTTTACACGATGTCCCCGGTGGACTTTTAACTAACGTCTTTTCCGCCTCGTCTTCCGATATTTCCGAATAAGCGGGCGCCGGCGCTATTGCCGGCGGCGGCTGTAGACGCGGTTCGACACTAGGACCATCGCCAAGAGTGCTGGTGGTGCCTTTGTCCCATGTATTGGTATCGCCGGAGGTTGTTTCACCAGACGGCGGGGTAACGGCTCTGGAGGGTTGTCCCTTGTGTGAGCGAAGAGACATCTTGAGCGTATGATCGGACATCTTCTTCTTTCTTCTTGCTTCTTGACGCACGTGGGGTTCCCTAACCTTACCTACCTAAAACCTAATGGCTGACACTGCCTAGTGCAGTGAAAGCGGCCCTACGTTCACTTTACTTACTCGTGGGCGTTAATCCCTGATGCACTGAATCTCGCGCAAAGGCTAAGTGCAAGTGCCAGAGCGTCCGAAAGCAGTGTGAAGACGTCAACCATGTGACGTTGCAACGAAAGTTGCCAGGACACGAACGTGGAGTATGGCCTCTACACGAGCGGTCCGTCCAGCAAGCTGGTAAATAGCACAGGGCTCTTCCGCGAAAGCGGGCAGGTGTATCAGCGGTTAGGCCGGACACCGTATGAAGATTCTGAGCGAAATTAATCCAGCTCAGCGCGTACTTGTTTCTTTCTTCAATTGGCCGCAGTTTTCTGATATCCGGAGCTCGAAGGACCAGCTGTTGTGTGCAGACCGGATTACCACGTTGAACCAAGCAGCGCTGACCCGCTGTACCATTTACCAGGTCATGTAGGGAGATGAATAATAACGCTTATTTAAAATTGTAAAACATTTGAGCAGTGTAGTTGCAGGTGTTTCCCCGCTGGGAGTTGTTGTAGAAGTGAGGTTGAAGTGAGCAACGAGTACGAGTGCTGGCCTCTTTTATGGGTTTTTTAGCGTGCTCGTACTAGTGGCTGGTATGTGCCGTGTATGTGAGACATTTATTGGCTAATAAGCTTACAGTATTACATGTTTGTAGGAGGGTTAAAATTGATATTTATATAGGACATTTCTTCGTAAATTAGTACAAAATTCTTATAATCTAGACATTTTGCGTATTATGACATGATATCAATAAAATTAGACACAGATAAGACTTAGCAACTAGACATAGAAACACAATATTTATACACGTTATTAACACAAACAAATTGGTATAAACCGAGAAAATGATTGACTTAGATCTAGTTATACACAAACAATGGCAATTTTAAGCTATCTGCGACAAATATGTTTTAAGCTATTTTAAGAAAAATTGCCAAAGTTCAGGTGATATTTCTGCAGAGGTATTAAAATATTATAAAAAATAAAAATGTAGAAATTAACTTGACTGTATGCTTTATTCAGATGATACAAAACATATAAAAGGGTATAAATAAAAAAATAATTATAAAAATTAAGCGACAAGTTTGCACAAAACAATGTCCTCACTAAACAGGCTCCGTAAGAATTGAGTTTTCGAGGATTAAATAATAATATATGTGACGTTATCATGGTTAGGGTACCACTTTGTCGCTTATGGATTCCGAGATATCACTGATTTTGTTAATCAACTCGAAAATAGCGAAAATTGGTTTCAATTAAAAATAGCTTCTACACACTTAAAATAATACGGTGTATTGATAAAAAGTTAAACGTTTCAACTAAAAGTAGGAAAAAAACACAGTCAAAGTTTACCGACTAGGGTACCACATTGTCGCTCATAAGCTTGAAGTAAACTCATTAAACTTATTTGCTTTGAAAATAAAAAATATAATTTAGAAAACATAACATGTAATAATTGCAGATTAAAATGCGTTATAAATACAAAATTATCATAAAATAATAACATTAACTAAGTAGGTATGATTTTTTCACGTCACACTTATCACCCACACTAACACGCTGTACTAGTTTGTTAGGCACATGTTCTAAATCCTAAACTAAATTTAATTAAAATAATTTTGATTCGATGTAAACCACACTTCTTTCTACCTACCTGAGTGGCGCGTTGGCTGCCGGGTGCCTGGCAGATGCTTTGAATACTGATTAATTACATAACCAAAAACTTAAATATAAATAAGGGGAGGGATATAAGTAAGTGACAAATCAAAACTTTTTAACAGAAAATATAGTTAACTTATATTTAACAAGCTTCTGAGGGACAACTGTATAGATAAGGGTGTGTTCCTGCTGGTGAGTAAGGTTGCCAAAGAGCTCAAAGAGGACCCAGTGTGTTGACAATGAGGGACCATCTTGTTCCTTTAGCCGTCAACACAGTGAATCCTCCTTTTTGTAAAGGGTCGGCAACGCGCGTGTGACTCCTTTGGAGTTGCAGGCGTCCATAGGTTACGGTAGCTGCTTACCATCATGCGGGCCGTAGGCTTGTTTGCCACCGTCGTGGTATATAAAAAAAAAGATAATCAGTTAATACTCGTACAAAGTCACCAATCTCTCAATCAGACGTAAGAATTTAAATAACTTGACGTCAGCACTTACGTACCCCTAGGTTCCCACCTAGGGGTTGAGTAGTGTAAATCATTTTCATAATGATTTTAAATGCAAATTATTACTTTTGTAAGTAATCATTTTATTATAATAAGTCTTAATAATAAGTTTGATCTCATAAGTCATAAGGCGACAATGTGGGACCCTAAGGAATGTTAAACTAACAAACTTGATCTAAATTAGTAAAGCTGACGAAAAGATTGTTATTTTTTATAAAATAAGTTATGTTATTGATTCATAATAATATTTGTATTAGATATATGCACTTATAGTGCGGACACTACGTTAAATAATGGAAGTATAATTCTTATTTCTCTAAACTTATGAATAGCGACAATGTGGTACCCTAGATCACTTTACATACAAAAATCATGTAAAAGTACTAAACTTTGAAGTCACTTTTTTTATAGAAAACTACATTACTTTTGTGTTTAATTACACTTGATCGTTAGTTTTGTTCCTAAATTAACGTAAACTATGAGAATTAAAAATAATAATGTTGATTTTATATATTTTTTAAGTAAGTGTTGATTTTATTTGTTCTATTATTTAAAAAAATTATGCCTTGAGATATGGTTGTTTCATTATTTTTATTATAAACCTTACCTACATCATATTCAGAAATCAACATAAGCCAGCTGAAAATCTGTCGATTTTAAGGTATATAAAATATTTTATTTTTGATCCTTGACTCTACACCCTACGTGCATTATTATTGTATTATTTTTATAAATGTAAAATGTTAGAGACAACATATGATTTGTCGAGTAATATAATGTATGTGGAACATTTTAAAACCGCTATCTCCATAACTTCAACCTATAACTAGGTTTTTTAGGCTTTCAAACTTTAAACTCGAATATCTCGAAACAGTACAAAGATATGTTGAAACTTCAAAAAATTATAAAAATAAAAATACTCAACATAGCGATCTCGTTCTTTTTGCATATGAAGGAGAATGTTTTGAACTATAAGGAGGTACCAATAACTCAATACCGACAATATATTACCTTTACCATGACAATGTCACATATCGCCGTGTGCCTGCTACACTGCCACATCTCAAAAAACCGTTATTTCGAGAAATCGCGTCTCATAGTTTTGAGAGTATAGGTTAGGGTGTTTAATAGGATCTTACTCCTTTAGTTTTAGGTCTATAAATTTAAAACTTAGCCTTTTTTACTCGGAATGATAAAACCCTCCTTATAACCACGCCAATTTTTAAAAGAAATGTATATTTTTTGAGACACAAGGCCCGAAAGAGAGGTATTTAGAGTTGTGGCCGTATTGCAGAAACGTTTTTTAAAGATTTTGGGATGCGTCCAAATTTAAACACAAAATTATTGGATAAAGGTTACCATGCAAGTATAAATAATAACACCAAAATAGTTAAAATCCCTTTATTTTATCAACTTTGATAGAAACAAGATCACTGTACGCGATAATTATGTGTAACTAAACTAGCTTATAATCAGCAACATTATACCATGTCATTACCAAATAATATTAATTGTTGAAAGGTTCTTTATAAAATTTTAAAAAATAAAACTTTGAAACTTCTTTTTTAAAACATTCAAAATAAAAAAAAGTATTTAGAATACCTACTATATTATAAAATAAGAAATCAAAACACAATACTGTTCCTTGCTAATTTGTGAAATCTACTTCTTTAAGAACATTGCAGTCAATTTATTTATTATAATGTATTCAGTAAGTAAATTCTTACAAGTAGGTAACTTCTTATAAGTAATCAGTTCAAGAAATAACGAATATCACAATGTATTTCAACTTACCACTAATAAAAAAAGCGTTGTTATACAAAATATTTTGTTTTCGTTACTTTAGTAGAATCAACGTATGTAATAATCAGTCTTTAATCAGACTTACAAAATACAAAGGTAGTAAATTGCTGTATATTTTCCTTTAAAAGGCCAATATTTAGTACTTACACAATACACATCAATAACACGTAACTACTGGACACTAAACTTAATCATAGGTAATCAGTTCAAGAAATAACTAATATCACAATGTATCACAACTTAGCACTAATAAAAAAAGCGTTGTTATACAAAATATTTCTTTTTCGTTACTTTAGTAGAATATAATAATAGTATGTAATAATCAGTCTTCTTTAATCAGACTTACAAAATACAATGGTAGAAAATTGTTATATTTATTATCTTTCTTCAGACGGGTAAAAATATGAATAAGGCTCACGACCCTCACTGATGAACCATATTGAACCGCATTTGTAAGAAAACAAAGTTGAGATTTGCTTAATCATTTTGTTGCGTTGTGGTAGTTTCGGTGGCGAGCTGGCAATTTTGTTATAATAAGTGTAATACTTACTGCTGTGACACAACCAATTGCTGTTTGTTTCTTTTATATTTAAAGGGATTCATCGTAATTATCACTCAACTAATTATTATTTTCTAGGACGCAACTCAAAAAGCTTCATTTAAAATGTGTGCTATACAGCCACAACTCAAAAGGGCCGCCAGTTTACGTGCGAACGCCGCGGGTGCAGGCGGCAGACTGGCAAGTGGCTGTATTGCAGGGAATCGTCTGACAATTTATGGTCAAATCCATAAGGCCACTTGTGAGAAAAAGGCTCTTAAAGACCTTTTTTGCTATGGCTCTCGAAATAAGGTCGTAAATTGAACAATTTTGAATACGAATCTACAATAATCCAGAAAATTAAAAATTTTGAATTGTGACCGTATAGCAGGCACACGGCGATATATGGACCAAGAGTATTTTTTTGCAGGTACAAGACTCCAAACTATATTATCAAGTGCAATTCATATGCGTTATTAGCGATTTTGCTGGTTGGTTATGTATTATTAGTTACGAGATTTGAATTTCAGATAATTGAAAGGAATGCCAGCGAGGTGCTGAAGGACAGCAGTTTCGAGGAGTTGGAGCCGAGCACGGTGCTGGAGGTGTTCTCGCTGAGGCTGCGCGTGCGCAGCGAGGTGGAGCTGTTTGAGGCGGCAGACCGGCGCGCGCGCCTCTTTGCTGCAGGTAGAGGTACCAGAACTTATAGATAGATAGATAGAGAAAGAGATCTTTATTTGCAACCAAGTAACCAACCAAGTACATGACAAAGATTAGCACAATGGACCCTGACAGGGTAAAGCAATATTTCTTAAACTAATTTTATATAATACTAATACATAAACATATAAATCGAGAACTATATAACGACATGAAATGTTTATAACGTTGAGACAAAATAAAATTTCTAAAACCGGCTCAATCACCGGGGTTTAGTAAAAACACTTAATACTTATACTTATAAACTACATTTGGTAATTACATGTTACAATTTATCTTCGAGGTACTCGCCTACGGAATAATAACATTTATCGACCAGCATACTTTTAAAACTATTTATGAAAATCGCGTTTGTTTTTGCGTCTTTTACATAGGTAGGGATATGATTGTATATTGTTATAGCTCTATAATAGGGACTGTTTTTGTACATTTCTGATTTTGGTTCAGGTAATTCAAGATATTGTTGACGTCGTGCGTTTCGGCAAAATTTAAACAGGTGTATATTTTTACGGACAAAAATTGAGATTTCTAGAATGTAAAGACAGGGAAGGGTTAAAAGATTTAGTTTTTTAAAGTGAGGTTTGGATATTTGGGTAGGTTGATATTAGCCAGGATTCTGACACAGTTTTTTTGCTTCAAAAACAGGCGCCGAGCTTCACTGCTATGGCCCCACAGTAGGATCCCGTAGCGCAACCACGCGACCGCCTGTGAATGGTACACTGCCAATGCGCACTCTAGGGTGGTATTACTTTTTAATATGCACAGTGCATAAATAAATCGTGACATTTTACTTATCAATTGTGCTATATGTGCCTTCCAGTTTAAGTTGCTATCTAGCGTAAGACCTAGCAAGGTACAGTCGGTAACCTCTTCGATTTTTAATTTGGAGGATACGGCGTGTAAGTTAAGAGGTTCTTTTTGCCGGGGCCCGAATTGAATTATTTTGGATTTGTCATTATTAGTAAGTAGGTTGTGGTCATGTAGCCAAATTGTTACTGAATTGAATGTTTCTTCTATATATGAGCTGAAGTTATTTTCTGTACATTGAAATAATAAAGATACGTCATCAGCAAACATTACTATTTTGTGGGTTGTGATTTTGGGAAGGTCATTTATGTAGATTAGGAATAGTACACATCCTAGGACACTACCTTGAGGTATTGAGCTATCTATATTAAGTATGTTGGATTTGACATGTTCTAATTTTCCGGTTTGATTACACATATGTTCTATTTCGACGAACTGTTTTCTAGATGTTAGGTAAGATCTCATCCAATTTAGTGCTCTACCGCGTATGCCGATTTCATTTAGTTTATTTAGTAAGATAGTATGTGAGACTCTGTCATACGCTTTCGACATATCTAGCAGTAGCCCCACTGCATGTTTTTTATTTCTTAAGTATTCTAGTATTGTTTGTATATAATTGTAGCCTGCATGAATAGTGGAGCGTTTTTTTCTGAATGCGTATTGATTCTCATCTAATAAATTGTACTTTTCTAAAAAGCTGTATATGCGGTTTGACATGCACTTCTCAAAGATTTTCGACAATACAGGGAGGAGCGCAATGGGTCTGAATAGAGCAGGGTTATGAGATTGTCGTTTTTCCTTTAGGATTGGCTTTATCTTGGCTATTTTTAATTTATCGGGAAAACTACTTTCGTCAAAAGATTGATTTATTAATTTAGTGATAGGAGGAGTGAGTTCGTCAATACAGGTTTTTATTAGAATGGAAGGTATTTCATCTACACCACAACTTATTTTGTTTGGTAAGTGTTTTATTATGGTATATACTTCTTTTTCAGTCACAGGGTGTAAATAAATAGAATTTATGGAGGTTTGTATAGCAGCCCGGCCTGTCGCTGCGTTGGCAATGGCGGTAGCGCCATCTGCTGGGGTGTTTCCTACGGAGGCATAGTAATCATTAAAAGTATTTGCAATTTTTTTTGGACATGTTTCGAGTTTATTTTCTATTTCTAATTTTATATTTTTATAAGTATGTATTTTGTGTTTTTTGGTAATCTGGTTAACTATTTTCCACATGGTTTTATTCATATTTTTTGAATTTTTCAAATTTTATAATAAATACTTAATAAAAACAACTGTGGTATATTTATATGAACGGTCTCGGAATCTAATTGTTGAGTAAATAGGGTGTCGCAGATAGCTTAAAATTGCCATTGTTTGCGTATAACTAGATCTAAGTCAATCATTTTCTCGGTTTATACCAATTTGTTTGTGTTAATAACGTGTATAAATATTGTGTTTCTATGTCTAGTTGCTAAGTCTTATCTGTGTCTAATTTTATTGATATCATGTCATAATACGCAAAATGTCTAGATTATAAGAATTTTGTACTAATTTACGAAGAAATGTCCTATATAAATATCAATTTTAACCCTCCTACAAACATGTAATACTGTAAGCTTATTAGCCAATAAATGTCTCACATACACGGCACATACCAGCCACTAGTACGAGCACGCTAAAAAACCCATAAAAGAGGCCAGCACTCGTACTCGTGGCTCACTTCAACCTCACTTCTACAACAACTCCCAACGGGGAAACACCTGCAACTACACTGCTCAAATGTTTTACAATTTTAAATAAGCGTTATTATTCATCTCCCTACATGACCTGGTAAATGGTACAGCGGGTCAGCGCTGCTTGGTTCAACGTGGTAATCCGGTCTGCACACAACAGCTGGTCCTTCGAGCTCCGGATATCAGAAAACTGCGGCCAATTGAAGAAAGAAACAAGTACGCGCTGAGCTGGATTAATTTCGCTCAGAATCTTCATACGGTGTCCGGCCTAACCGCTGATACACCTGCCCGCTTTCGCGGAAGAGCCCTGTGCTATTTACCAGCTTGCTGGACGGACCGCTCGTGTAGAGGCCATACTCCACGTTCGTGTCCTGGCAACTTTCGTTGCAACGTCACATGGTTGACGTCTTCACACTGCTTTCGGACGCTCTGGCACTTGCACTTAGCCTTTGCGCGAGATTCAGTGCATCAGGGATTAACGCCCACGAGTAAGTAAAGTGAACGTAGGGCCGCTTTCACTGCACTAGGCAGTGTCAGCCATTAGGTTTTAGGTAGGTAAGGTTAGGGAACCCCACGTGCGTCAAGAAGAAAGAAGAAGATGTCCGATCATACGCTCAAGATGTCTCTTCGCTCACACAAGGGACAACCCTCCAGAGCCGTTACCCCGCCGTCTGGTGAAACAACCTCCGGCGATACCAATACATGGGACAAAGGCACCAGCAGCACTCTTGGCGATGGTCCTAGTGTCGAACCGCGTCTACAGCCGCCGCCGGCAAGAGCGCCGGCGCCCGCTTATTCGGAAATATCGGAAGACGACGCGGAAAAGACGTTAGTTAAAAGTCCACCGGGGACATCGTGTAAACCTAACACGTCCGCCGGGGAAAAAGACCGCTTTTCTCAGTGCGGCGACCGCGGTAGTAAAAAAGTGCGCGAAAATCGAAGTGTGTATAGTGAAAAGTGCGACGAAAAGTTAGCTCTGTTGCTAGCGGAACTCGAGGTTCATAAAGCCGCCCTCGCCGTTGCTAATAAAGAGACGGAAACTGCCAAGTTAAGGCTACAGATTGCCCAGCATGAGGCGCAATCTGTTAGCGGTAAGTCCGAACCTCTTGTCGAAAAAGACGAGCAACGCGTGAGGAATTGGGTAGAACGACAGTCCCAGCTAGATCAGAGCAATTACGTAACTAAAAATGAAGCGTCCGCGTTACACACAATACGTAATTTCGCCTCTAGCGCGCCGGCGCCCAGCGCCCCCGCGCCCCGCGAGCCGCATATGAGTACTCATCGCCCGCCGCGAGATGTGTCTAGTCAGTATGCGCCCATTATGCATAGGCCACCCGAATTACCCGCTTTCGACGGTAATATCACAGAATGGATCGCATTCCGTGCCGAATTTAACGATACCGCGCCCATGTTTAGTTACGTAAATAACGTCAGTCGAATTAGGCGCGCGTTGAAAGGTGAAGCGCGTACCGCGGTGAAATCCATAATGTATACCGTCCAGGATCCATACGAGATAATGGAGGCCTTAGAGAGGCAGTTCGGGGACCCTGAAGAGATCGTGTTGACTGAGCTACATAATGTTAAACGCATGCCGCGCCTAGCCGAAGATAACAGTAATATCGTGTCTTTTGCCGCGCACGTCGCAAATGCAGTAGCGACAATAAAATCATTAAAGCAAGAAAAATATCTGTATGCGCCAGAGCTAGTCAACAAGATCGTAGATAAATTGAACCTCATTGTTAGGTACGAATGGGGCAAGTTCAAACAAGCCAATTTGGACTCGCCCGATTTAGTCGCGATCTCAGAATTTCTGTTAGAGATCAGTTCCGCGGTTAAAAGAACGAATCGAAGTAGATATACGAAGTCGCGTGTAAACTCGATATCCTTTGAGCCGGAAAGCAGGTCAGGGCGTCGTGACGCCCCCGCCCACGCTCCCGCTCCCGTGTTTTCCCGCGATTCTTCGAGCGATTCGGACTCAAATTATAGCTACCAGAGCACTCGCCCGCGAAGCGATGAAGTCGAAGCTCGCGCGTCGGAGTATAGGTCACCGACGGTAGCTCAAACGAAGCCCCGCGAGGCTAAAGAGCCCGCGTATACGGGAACGAAGCCCAAACAACATTCGGTGCCAGCACGGTTTACGTCTCGCAATATGTGTTTAATTTGTCATAATCACGAACACAAAATAGATGCGTGTACTAAATTTTTGAATGCATCGGTAGCCGAACGTTGGGATTGGGTTAAAAATGAAAAGTTGTGTTACAAGTGTCTGGACGCGTCGCACTATGGTCGCTTCAAGTGCAAATACGTAGCTTGTGGCGTCAAGGGATGCGAAGCTGGGCACCATAAATTGCTACACGGTTTGAACGCAACTGCGCCCGTGGAAAATAGTACTAGCAATATTAACACAATTGCCATCCCGCCTACGTATTTGGGGGAAGTGTCCATAGATGCGACACGGCCGCTAGATACACCACATCAATCGTCGGATCCGACTGTAGCGTTCGTAGGCTACATGGTGCCGCGAACGACGGACGACGAAGTCCTAGCTCCCGTAAATGAGCAGGATATAAATTCAGTAGACGTTAGAAACGGATTCGCCTCCGACAACCCGAACGTAATCTCGGACGTAAGCTTAGTCCAGTGTAAAGAGGGAACGTCCCTCAGCGGGGGAGGCGAAAGCGAACGCACAATAGGTTTGCCGCCAGTAGAAACAGTAGAGCCCGTCGTAGAAACGTGCGAAGAGCGCGTCATAAAACCGGTTTGCTCCGTAAATACCGTTCAAAACGAGTTCGCATACTTGCCCGAGATATGTAGGTTCTCGAAGTTCACTAGGCTGGTTCGCACTACGGCCAGAGTTTTGGTTGCTGCCGAGGTATTCAAAGCCAGATTGTCTGTCAATAGAAATCCAGAAACAGAAATGAATAACAGACACATAAGTCTAGCGGAGATACTGCTGATTAAACGGAGCCAAAATGAGTCGTATGCCGAAGAGATACGACTACTGGAAGCCGGGCGCGCGCTGCCTGAGAAGTCTTCACTACATCGAGTCGACGTGAAATTGGACAGAAATGGCGTGATAGTGACAGACAGAGACGGAACACATATACCCGTCCTGCATGCTGAAGATGGATTCACAAAATTATTGATCCACCATTTCCACGAAGTGTCCAACCATGACGATCACGCGACCGTTTTCGACGAGTTGAAGCAAAAATACTGCATTTTCAGACTGCGCGGTAGCATTCGTTATCTGACGAATAAGTGCCAAAGGTGTCGGACCTGTAACGGGGCCAACCTCACGGTTCCCGTAGGCGACTTACCGCAAGAGAGGCTCATAGCGAATCAACCGCCGCTTACCGCCGCAGTTGAAAATTACGGCCACCGCAGAGAAAAGCGAGGGAACGTATTGTACACACGTCTCATCACACGAGCGATGTACTTAGAGCCCGCCGCCTCCTTATCGGCGCCCTCTACCTCCCTACCGCTACCCAGAATGATATCTCAAAGCGATGTGCCTTCCGTTCTGAACTCAGACGATGCCACGAACCTTTTTGGCACAGAACGTGAGCTATCCGAGGCAATTAACTCTCTGCCCGATAGTCTCAAACATCCCACGACAGAACGGCGCCTGATCCAGAAGAAGATCCCGCCTGACGACCACGTATGGAAGCGCTGGATACGAGAATATCGCCTCAACTTGATGCAGCGATCCAGTGTTCAACAAAGGTCTACGAAGCTACACATAGGCGACATAGCCGCCGGTACTACGCCACGAGTTACATGGTCTAGAGGCGAAATCGCACAACTCTTTCCCGGTCCCGATGACCAATAAGAGTAGCCATTGTATATATATAAACTCACGTAGAAAATATCCGCCGCCCGGCTTCCAGACTCATTCTCATCTGCTCCGCACCAATCGACTGTGCTGACGCACGTGGGGGAGAATTGTCGCAGATAGCTTAAAATTGCCATTGTTTGCGTATAACTAGATCTAAGTCAATCATTTTCTCGGTTTATACCAATTTGTTTGTGTTAATAACGTGTATAAATATTGTGTTTCTATGTCTAGTTGCTAAGTCTTATCTGTGTCTAATTTTATTGATATCATGTCATAATACGCAAAATGTCTAGATTATAAGAATTTTGTACTAATTTACGAAGAAATGTCCTATATAAATATCAATTTTAACCCTCCTACAAACATGTAATACTGTAAGCTTATTAGCCAATAAATGTCTCACATACACGGCACATACCAGCCACTAGTACGAGCACGCTAAAAAACCCATAAAAGAGGCCAGCACTCGTACTCGTGGCTCACTTCAACCTCACTTCTACAACAACTCCCAACGGGGAAACACCTGCAACTACACTGCTCAAATGTTTTACAATTTTAAATAAGCGTTATTATTCATCTCCCTACATGACCTGGTAAATGGTACAGCGGGTCAGCGCTGCTTGGTTCAACGTGGTAATCCGGTCTGCACACAACATAGGGTTTACTTTACATTGGACATTACATAGAGTAAGTATTAAACAAAAGAACATAGCTTGAACCGTAAATGACTTAACAATTAAAATCCGTCGTACTTACTACTTATTTATTTTCGTTTAAAGGCCAACGAAAATAAATAAGTAATACTGGCCGCACGCTCACCGCAACGTTTTCTTATTTCTTTAAAAACATATTTTTCAAATGAAATGCATCATTTAAATAAAAGTACCTACCTAACACCTAAACGAAGATATTCGAGTTGTAGTGTGTAGACCATATTTGAAAGGTTTTGGACTATAGTTGGGTAGTTTTAGGCAAAATCAGTTAACCCAATATCAGTACGATGTGACATAATTTCCAGGCGATGACGTGACGATCCGGAGTTTGATCGAGAAGATCCGTTTCCTCACGCTGACGCCACAGCAGTTTGCAGAGGGCCCGGCGAAATCTCCATTGCTCACCAAGGACGAGTCCTTCGCGATCCTCACCAACATTGCGACGAGTAACTCCCACTTGCCGCTGCCAGAAGGCTTTAGCGCTTGCCGCGTGCCGCGCAGTCTACGCGCCGGACCGGCGGAAGAGGTACCTTACCTTCACTTATATCAGCAAAGCAAACAAAATAATTTTAAGCAAAAAAGAACCGACTTCACTTAGCTTCCAAAGCAAATGCCTGAGCTGCTGTAAAAAATACTCAAATCACTATAGGTGTGCCTATAATAGTTGAAGAGTTCCCTCGATTTCTCCAGGATCCCATCATCAGATCCTGACCTGGTTACAATGGGACCAACTGTGAAGTATACTCTTTCAAACAAAAAAATAAATTTTCAAATCGGTCCAGCCGTCTTCGAATAATCGGTGAACATACATTAAAAAAAATAGCAAAAACAGAGATCCCGACGAATTGATAACCTCCTCCTTCGAAATCTTGAAGTCGGTTGATAAAACAGTTACTACAAAATAGCGAATTTTTTGTCGGAACAAAAAAGTTAGCTGTATTTGAAATGCTCCAAGTTTAGAATCCGCGACGGTTTTTTTATTAACTGAATCTGGGGGCACGGGAGTGCCCCCGCCAAGTCGAGCGCGAAGCAAACACTGCCGTACCATCCTTTACTGGAACCATTTCGCCGCATTTTCAGGCCCCTATTTGAGAACCTCTGGATAAGACCAGAAAGCAGAAATTTTCGTCATCCAGTAAGCTAGAATCACATACTTAAAATCCAAAATGTCAAGTCGGTCATTTAGTTCCGAAGTTAAGCGAAAGCAAAGTTTCGCATTTATGACACTCACTCACTCATGATCATAAAAATAGAAGTAGTACTTCCCATAAACTCAGAGAGCTGAAATTTGGTACAGAGTTAGGGTTTAATGGTCACATAAAGGGAAAACTATAAAAACTAGGATAATCGAAAATCTGGAGTACCTGGTGACCCTGATTAGAACACAAAATTTGGTCAAAATATAATGCATTGGACTAAGAGCGGTGAAATCGTAGTAAGGAACCTTAGACTTGGCACGACTTTGTCTAGATTTCATTACTTTTTAGAGATAAACAAGCAGCTCTATCGAGACTTGACTAGTTTTTTACAGAATGTTTTTGGTGGGATTTCACTTCTTTTTGTAGAAACGTGGGCTTATTGATTTATTTTATTAGATTTTCTTATTTGACACAGTTTTTTTCTTGTACGGGTATCACCGCTCTTAGTCTACGGAGGCATAGTAATCATTAAAAGTATTTGCAATTTTTTTTGGACATGTTTCGAGTTTATTTTCTATTTCTAATTTTATATTTTTATAAGTATGTATTTTGTGTTTTTTGGTAATCTGGTTAACTATTTTCCACATGGTTTTATTCATATTTTTTGAATTTTTCAAATTTTATAATAAATACTTAATAAAAACAACTGTGGTATATTTATATGAACGGTCTCGGAATCTAATTGTTGAGTAAATAGGGTTTACTTTACATTGGACATTACATAGAGTAAGTATTAAACAAAAGAACATAGCTTGAACCGTAAATGACTTAACAATTAAAATCCGTCGTACTTACTACTTATTTATTTTCGTTTAAAGGCCAACGAAAATAAATAAGTAATACTGGCCGCACGCTCACCGCAACGTTTTCTTATTTCTTTAAAAACATATTTTTCAAATGAAATGCATCATTTAAATAAAAGTACCTACCTAACACCTAAACGAAGATATTCGAGTTGTAGTGTGTAGACCATATTTGAAAGGTTTTGGACTATAGTTGGGTAGTTTTAGGCAAAATCAGTTAACCCAATATCAGTACGATGTGACATAATTTCCAGGCGATGACGTGACGATCCGGAGTTTGATCGAGAAGATCCGTTTCCTCACGCTGACGCCACAGCAGTTTGCAGAGGGCCCGGCGAAATCTCCATTGCTCACCAAGGACGAGTCCTTCGCGATCCTCACCAACATTGCGACGAGTAACTCCCACTTGCCGCTGCCAGAAGGCTTTAGCGCTTGCCGCGTGCCGCGCAGTCTACGCGCCGGACCGGCGGAAGAGGTACCTTACCTTCACTTATATCAGCAAAGCAAACAAAATAATTTTAAGCAAAAAAGAACCGACTTCACTTAGCTTCCAAAGCAAATGCCTGAGCTGCTGTAAAAAATACTCAAATCACTATAGGTGTGCCTATAATAGTTGAAGAGTTCCCTCGATTTCTCCAGGATCCCATCATCAGATCCTGACCTGGTTACAATGGGACCAACTGTGAAGTATACTCTTTCAAACAAAAAAATAAATTTTCAAATCGGTCCAGCCGTCTTCGAATAATCGGTGAACATACATTAAAAAAAATAGCAAAAACAGAGATCCCGACGAATTGATAACCTCCTCCTTCGAAATCTTGAAGTCGGTTGATAAAACAGTTACTACAAAATAGCGAATTTTTTGTCGGAACAAAAAAGTTAGCTGTATTTGAAATGCTCCAAGTTTAGAATCCGCGACGGTTTTTTTATTAACTGAATCTGGGGGCACGGGAGTGCCCCCGCCAAGTCGAGCGCGAAGCAAACACTGCCGTACCATCCTTTACTGGAACCATTTCGCCGCATTTTCAGGCCCCTATTTGAGAACCTCTGGATAAGACCAGAAAGCAGAAATTTTCGTCATCCAGTAAGCTAGAATCACATACTTAAAATCCAAAATGTCAAGTCGGTCATTTAGTTCCGAAGTTAAGCGAAAGCAAAGTTTCGCATTTATGACACTCACTCACTCATGATCATAAAAATAGAAGTAGTACTTCCCATAAACTCAGAGAGCTGAAATTTGGTACAGAGTTAGGGTTTAATGGTCACATAAAGGGAAAACTATAAAAACTAGGATAATCGAAAATCTGGAGTACCTGGTGACCCTGATTAGAACACAAAATTTGGTCAAAATATAATGCATTGGACTAAGAGCGGTGATACCCGTACAAGAAAAAAACTGTGTCAAATAAGAAAATCTAATAAAATAAATCAATAAGCCCACGTTTCTACAAAAAGAAGTGAAATCCCACCAAAAACATTCTGTAAAAAACTAGCCAAGTCTCGATGGAGCTGCTTGTTTATCTCTAAAAAGTAATGAAATCTAGACAAAGTCGTGCCAAGTCTAAGGTTCCTTACTACGATTTCTTTATTATTATAGTTAATGTTGTGTGACTTGGCCGTTGAAGGGTACACAAGGGTACAAAACCAGGTGCTCCATGACACCATTGCACCAATCTGTCGCCAGAACCGCTACCCATTGACGATGGAAAATTGCCACTTGGGAAACGTTGATTCAATAACCAGTCATGACTGGTTATTCAATACCCTTGTGTATCCTTCACGGCCAAGTCACACAACATTAACTATAATAATAAAGAAATCGTAGTAAGGAACCTTAGACTTGGCACGACTTTGTCTAGATTTCATTACTTTTTAGAGATAAACAAGCAGCTCCATCGAGACTTGACTAGTTTTTTACAGAATGTTTTTGGTGGGATTACTATTACTTTTAAATGGCTTAAGTCTCATCTTGCTACCTGATGAGATATTTTTTAACTTTAGGTACCCTGAAATTATGCTAAATAACGAAAATGCCCAGTTTGGGCAAATTGACGTCATAAATTTTGGCACTTTTTAATAAAAATAATGAAATGTAACACGTCCATATCATTTAAACCATCCTATGGACTTATTTCTCCGTTGTCGTATTAGAAGAGTTTTTCTTTAAAAACAAGAGTGGGCTGCATTTGAAATGTTCTTAGTTTAGGATTAGCTACCATTTATTTAACTAACAGGATGATAAATAAGTGCTTTCATTTGGCATAAATCTCATCTTGCTACCCAATGATTTTTTTTTTAACTTTAGGTACCCTAAAATTAGGCTGAACCACGAAAGGTGAGATCTAAATACATTTAGGCACTTTTGATAAATACTATCAAATAAAACTTTTATATCTTATTTAAACCATTGTCTGGGGTCATTTCAACGTAGTACTGGTATGAGATGAGTTTTTCGTTCCAGCACAAAAGTTGGTATCTTACTACCCAATGAAGTCTTTAGGTGCCCTAAAATTAGGCTAAACGTACGTACTTTATCATTTTTTAATCAATACTATCAAACTAAACTCGTATATCTCATTTAAATCATCGTCTGGGGTCATTTCTACGTTCTACTGGTACCACATGAGTTTTTCGTTAGAACACAAAAGCTGGCTGCATTTGGAATGCTCCGGGTTTAGGGCCGACTACCAATTTTTTTCAATAACACGATGATTGGTACTCTCATTTGGCATAAGTTTAATCTTGCTACCCGATGAGGTATTTTTAGATATTTTTACTACTCCCGTACTTTTGTCATAAATACATTCGTCATCACCTATATAGTATAATAGTAATATAGCCTTTTTAGGGTTCCGTAGTCAACTAGGAACCCTTATAGTTTCGCCATGTCTGCCCGTCCGTCCGTCCGTCCGTCCGCGGATAATCTCAGTGACCGTTAGCACTAGAAAGCTGAAATTTGGTACTAATATGTATATCAATCACGGCGACAAAGTGGTAAAATAAAAAGTGGATTTTTTTTTTTTATTAGGGTACCTCCCCTATACGTAAAGTGGGGAGTGATTTTTTTTTCATTTCAACCCTAACGTGCGTTAAGTTTTAAAAATATGAAAAAAATCTCAAAAGTAGAACTTTATAAAAACTTTCTAGGAAAATTATTTTGAACTTGATAGGATGAATAGTTTTTGAAAAAGAAATACAAAATAATTTCTGAACTAAGTTTGTAATTTAACCGTATAAGCAGGTGTTTATTGTACCTGTAATTTCTACAAAATTACAATGAAATGACGTGCTTTCAAATAAAGTAAAAACGGTGACAATCGGTTCACGCAATAAAGAATTATCCCATAAAAATCATCTTCCATACTTTATGCTCGCGCGCAATAGTTTACTTTATTTGCCGATAGATGTCGCTGTACGTGGAACTCTCATATCATATCCTACATGGCGGTGTTATTAACTCTTAAGTGGGGACACTTACTGTGACGGACGGAAAACTACGGAACCCTACAGTGAGCGTGGCCCGACACGCTCTTGGCCGGTTTTTATTCCTTAATTACTTACACTAAATACATTTACATTTCAATTTGCGATATATATTTAACATGCATATATATATATTTAAGTTAAGTTAAATATTTTTTAAGGACCTCTTCGCGAGTAAAGGCCTCCTCCATACTCTTCCAGGTGTCTCTATCTCTTGCCTTTTTAAGCCATTCTTTTCATGCTGTTCCGTTAATTTCATCAATCCAGCTTTTTCTAGGCTTTCCTTTTTTTCTCTTGTTGGGCGGTCCTGTCCATGTAGTTACTTTTCTTGTCCACTTATTGTCGTTCATACGTACAACATGGCCAGCCCATCTCCATTTCTGTGTCTTGCAGTATTCTAATGCGTCTATGACGTTTGTTATTTCCCTAATATCTGAATTACGTTTCCGATCTCTTCTTTTAATATTTAATATACTTCTTTCTAAAGCCGCTTGGCACGTCCGTATTTTGTGTTTTGTGTCATTGCTGTATATCCATGTTTGACTGCCGTATGAAAGACATGGAAGAATGCAGGTGTCTAAAACTTTCTTTTTTAGTTTTACAGGAAAGTTGGACTTCAGCACCTCCTTATAGCCCCAGAATTTGTTCCTGTATTCGTCTAGGTGTCTTGTTTTTGAAAATGATATTTGTTTTCCTAAATAGACGTATTCTTGTACATATTCTAGTGGAGCGTTGTTGACGTAGATGGGTCTTCTGGTAGAGTTCGTCATTAATTTTGTTTTTCCGGTGTTGAGTTCCAGACCGACTTCGAGGCTGACTGTATTGAGTTCGTTGACCATTTTCTGTAGTTGGCTGGCTGATTCTGAGAAAAGAATGATATCGTCAGCGAATCTAAGATTTGTTAAAAAATCGCCTTTTATATGTATTCCTTTCCCTTTCCAATTTAGCTTTTTCATGATACGAGTATGTTCAAGCACAGTAATAAATATTCTAGGCGAGAGCGGATCGCCCTGTCTGACTCCTTTGCATATTTTTATTGCTGGGCCTTTGGTTTCCATTTTTACGCGTGATACGCTGTTTATATATGTATATCCCATCAAAAACATAAATGTGAAATGAGAGCCAAGTTCAATATATAATATATGTCTTGGTTGTTGACTTCAACGACAAAAGAAGTGATATATAAATGGGTTCCAGCCCTGAAATTTATTTATAACAACATTAAAAAAATAGCAACAACTCAAAATATCATTTCTTCTCAAAATTTAGGATAATATATTGAAGTCTTAGGTTTGACTTGTCTAGTTCTCATATAGAAATTATATTATAGCCTTCGCAAGTTCTAAAGCTGTAAATTCTAATTTTATTCTTCCGAAAATTTAGCTTGTTGGTAGAAACTAACCATTGAACATAGCTCTTCCATAGCTCTTCCATGACTGTTTTAGTAGATACTGAATAATATGAGAACTAGACAATTCAAACCTAAGGCTTTAATACATTATCCAAAATTTTAAGAAGAAATAAATGATAATTTGAGTTGTTACAAATTTTTTAATGTTGTTATAATTAAATTTCAGGACTTACCATTGAACTTGGCACCCATTTAGATCTCACTTCTTTGGTCGTTGAAGTCAACAACCAAGGCATTTATATATTGAACTTGGCTCTCATTTCACATTTATGTTTTTGATGGGATTGTTTTTTCTAAATAAAGATTCTAGAGACCTAAGTAAGTAAAACCACCGAACTAAATCGTATAGTAAATAATATCCCACCAAAAACATAAATGTAAAAAAAGAGAGCCAAGTTCAATACAAAAATTATGCTTGGCTGTGGGCTTCGCCGCAAAAAGAATGGAGATCTGAATGAGTGCCAAGTTCTATGCAAAATCCAAATATGTATTTATAGGAACAAAATAACATTATGAACAAGTATTAAACTCTATTTCTTTGCTTTATTGGATACTTATAACAATTGCTGTTATTCAAAAATGTGAGATCTTAAAGTAGGTTAGATTTGACTTGGCCAGTTTTAGAGAATACTAGGCAGGTATTGAGATTTAATGTTTTTTCTTGCGTTTCCGCTGCATGGTTTTCTTTTTTATGCTATTGTCTACATTCTCTTTATTTCTGTTCTGTGTATAATTATGTGGTGCAGCGCGCCGCCGACGACACACCGTTGGCCGGTCGTTTAGCGTGTATTACAAGTTTTTTGTATGGGGACACCACTTATTTTTTGACTCAACTTTATTTTTATATTTTTCGATCAAATACAAACATTGAAAACATTGAAAAAATAATCAACCCAGTTGGACTTGAACCAACATCGATACGCCTTACCGGGGCTCGATATCGCTTTACCAATTAAGCCATGGGTTCAGTTACCGAGCTGACGAAATTCTCAATGCCTTCAATCATCTTTTTGCATTTATTAAAATATATTATTATTAAATCGTTGTATCGATGTTGGTTCAAGTCCAACTGGGTTGATTATTTTTTCAATGTTTTCAATGTTTGTATTTGATCGAAAAACATACTAATGTATGAGTGGTATACCCACTTTAAAAAAAAATGTAAAATAATTATTTATTTTTACATTTCTATTATATAGCAAATATAATAATACATATATTGGGATAGTTTCAAATATCTACTTGTAACGGTTCCAACGATACAAATAAAACATTATTTTTTTGTATGGGGACCCCCCTATTTTTTTTATTTTTTTTATTTTTAGATTTTTTCCTACGCTTACACACAATTACCGAGCTGGATTCCAAATTTCATCTTTCTAGGTCATCTGGAAGTAGGTTAGGTTTAGGTACTATATGTCAGTCAGTCAGTGCTAAAATTTACGACTTTTTGACCTTCATATCTTTATAACCGTTTGAGCTAGCTTCATGAAATTTGGGCTTCTAGATGTCCTTATGGATATAATTAAACACGCGTAGTTTTATGTGTTTACGTTAAAGAGGTTTTGAGTTATAGAAGGGTCAAAACTGGCACCAAGTGTGGCTCGTGTAAATATACACTTGGCGCTGGCTAGCCAGTTCCTTTGCTTGAACTTGGCTTGACACGCTGCCGCGTGTCTAGGTATTTTGTAAGAGCTCTATTGTCTCTGTTGGTACATTGCAATCTCTTAACGCTCTCCACATACTGTCATGGGAAATGGAATCAAACGCTTTGGCGTAGTCAATGAATGCCAGATAAAGCGGTGTTTTATGTTCTTCATATTTCTCTGTGATTAGATTTAAGGTGTGAATATGATCGGTTGTAGAGAAGTGTTTCCTGAAACCAGCTTGTTCAGGAGGTTGAAAGTTTTCTGTAAATTTTACAAGACGGGTTTCAAGACACGTTGCAAATAGTTTATAGATGTTAGGTTGCAGGCTGATAGGCCTATAGTTGCTGGTAGTTGGTGGTTGGGTCGCCTTTCTTGTATAATAAAATTATGTCGTATTTTGCCCATTCTGTAGGTATTTTTCTAGCCTCTAGAATCATATTAAATAAGGTGGTGATAGGGGATACTAGCAGAAACCGGCCTGCTTTTAACGCTTCGTTGGGTATTTCGACGGGCCCAGGGCTTTTGTCCGCTTTTAAAGTCTCTATTTTTTTCAAAATCTCTGACTCTGAGAACCGCTCTATTTTGGTAGAGTCTTGAGAGATAAGTTGGTAATGCTCTTGTTCTTTTGTGTTTGATGAATAAAGAGATTTATAAAATGATGTAGCGGTGTCAATTATTTCACATCTAGAGAAGGTTTTAGTTCTTGTAGAGTCTTCATACAGCCAGGGGATCCATTGTTTAGTGTTGTTTAGTGCTTTGAAACCTTTTTTTAAGCTTCCTGATGATGATTTTAGGTGATTTTCTATTGTTTTTATTCTATATTAGTTCTCATTTTCCTTTTTCATAACTTTGTGAATATGTTTATATAGGTAACTTCGCTCTATCTTTTCTTCTTTTGTTATGTTTTTCTTTTTTGTCAATTCGCTTCTTCTTGCTATAAGGTTGTTTATGTCCTCTGTAATTATGTTGTGTTTTATTGGAGATTTTTCTTCAGTATTTTTCAAACTTTTCACTATAGAGTTTTTTATTTGCTTAAAAAAAAAAGACTATGTCTTCTGTATTGCATATTTCTAAGATATTTATGTTTTTGCTTAAGTTTACTAGGAATTTCTCGGTTTCTTCTGGTGATTTTAGTTTCGTGTATTTATTTATTTTATTTATCGTATGGCTACAAGTCACTGGTATAGGCATTTCTTCCCTGGGATAGTAGTAGTGGGAAAGCAGATGATAAAGATAATCCAGTAAGTGCTGCGAGGTCCAGATGGGACAGTGCAGCTGCCAAGTTTGTTACTCTTTTAGCACCACCCAGGGATCACGTGTAGGGGTGTATTTATTTCTGTATTTGGCTCTACTCTTGGTTACTTTTGATATTAGCACGACCGTACTCCTTATTAGACGATGGTCGCTGGGGAACGAAATATTATGAATTAGCTCGATATTAGCGATTTTATTCCTGTTATTGGTAAGTATGTAGTACACCTCACCTATCACAGTCACCTATATAAGAACATAGATAATAGATAATATACTCGAAGGAAAGTCTATCTAGTCTATTCCCCAAAAAAGCACTTGGTCTATAATAGCGCCAAAATAGAGTCGCGTGCAAACATGACTTTAGAAGAAAATAAATTACTGCCAAGCTAAGAAGCCTAAATAAACGCAGCGTTTAAAAAAAACTTTAAATAAGAAAAAAAACCACAGACATACTTTGTAGTTTTTACGTTTCCTATTCGTTTGTGGTGGCAAACTGCAAACTTTGAAAATAATATCCTTTTACAAATCTCTGTCGCTGAAAAAAACCACAGACATACTTTGTAGTTTTTACGTTTCCCATTCGTTTGTGGTGGCAAACTGCAAACTTTGAAAATAATATATTTTTACAAATCTGTCGCTCTGTGATAATTGATTAAATAACGACTGTGTGGGTTTGTGTTAGTATTCTTGAAGTACAGTATTTTAGAAGGTGAAACTTAAATTATTGTTGATTATGTTGACAAAATGACTGCAATATCCATGAAGTGTTCAATTTCGCATTTTATGTAAAACTAAGTGTAGTCGTAGAAAAAGTATTGTATACAACGTCGTATAACTAGGTCAAAAAATGTTCGTGGCGTTTTTTCTTAACAATTTGCGCCTACGGCTCAAATTGTTACCCACGCCACTCACCTTTTTTGACCCCTCTTATACAACTGTTGCATAAAATACTATTTTGGCACCCTTATAAAGGTTGGCTGCATTCTGAATGCTCCAGGATTGGTCCATCAAGTCACTAACAAAAAATGTATAACTTTTTAAGGTGCTAACAACCCCTGAATATGATATGCCGAAACTTGCTACCCGATGAGGTATTTTTTGTCATTTCTTGGCACCCGAAAAGTTGGCTGCATTCCGAATGCTCCAGGCTCATCAAGTCCCTAACAAAAAGACATAACTTTTTATGTTGCAACTCGCAATATATACCTTAGCTTAGTTTAATCTGTCCTTGTTCCCGATAATGTATACATTTATTAGTGATGAGAAGGAATCATGCCTATCTGTCCGTCCTTGTTACGTGGGGCGGAGTCAGAATGGTCAGATGAATATACGCCAGTTGCATCATCGTTGTTTATGTCAGTCGAGTGGAGTCATTATTTTTTCTTTATCTACCCAGATGTCAATACTGGAATTGAACGAGGAATGCTGGCGACATGTGCTGGACTATGTGCCCGTGCTGGATATGATAAAGTCGGAACGCGTCAGCCGCGGGTGGCAGAATGTGGTACTGGGATACTTGACAAGTAAGATACACAGGATGGATTTTCTTTTTGGGTCAGTGTGGGCAGCTACCAGATTCCGTGCTGCTACGCGAAAATGGTCTTAGCCTTCCATCGATTTCAAATTAATGAAGATTGGCGTTTACAGAATTTGGAAAAAACATACATGATGCGAGAAAAGGGTTATTTTTGACCAGCTTTATTTTGATGCCAATCAATGCCATTCCTATCCAGGATCAAAAGCTTGTATGAAACAAAAAAAAAACAATTCCGGCTAGAAAAGCCGCAAATCGAGGAAAACTTTTCCCATACAATTTGTATGGAAATGAAAACTTTTATTTTTCACATGCTATGTATTTTATTTATGATAATCGATTCCATTCCTACCCGAGTATCCCAGTATCGATAGTTTCCTAGGGGTCAACTTACGGTAATGTACTAAAAAGCCACAAATTGAAAAACACTTTAAACGTAGACATTATTGATGTTATTAAAATGTTCCTAACATTTGAGTAGAGACTGGTAGAGACTAGACTTGTCCATGACCTGTCAGTCTCTCCTCCCGAGAGGTAGGACTTTTTTAGCTTGAAGCCTAAAACAAAAGCATGTGTAGCATTGTGTAGTGTGATGTAAGCTGAATGTTCTTTCAAAAGAAAGTTCTCTACGATAATATATGGTTATAGTTCTAAACTAAAACATCATTTTCACATTACAGATGTCCGTATTGGCATAGACTACACGTTATTCCGCTATCTCCAGGATGTCCGCCGGTTGAATTTGACGCGGTTAACGCTGCCGGGAATGGACAGTCCGTCGTTTGAGCTGTGGTGCCGCAAACTTGGCGCCTCTGTCGCGTTAACGTGCTGTGCTAGCGAGAAACGTATAAAAACGCTCCCAGAACTATGTCCTAACTTGGAAGCTGTCACGGTAGAGTAACTCTCACTCTGCACTGACTTTGCAAGCAAGGTGCGTGGTAGAGCTACTACATGTCGGCAATTCCATATTTTGTCATTCCAAAGTCATTGCAGAGTTGGCGTCGTCGTACTATAAGTACCTATAAATATTAGCAAGAATATTTCATGTCGTATATGTAATCTATCGAATGTAATAGTAGTTTATGTGACTGCTACAAAATGAAGGGCATTACAATAAGAGTGTGGTTTTATAAAAAGAAGGAAGTGCGTTTTATAATAATATCACACGAGTATTTAAATCCCTAATAATTATGTACATACATTACTTTATCTACACCAATATCATAAATCCTCTATTCCGCGTTCGGAAACCGTATGTAACTACCACCATTATTGCAACCAGTAACGTAACATCTCAGACAGTGTGGTAAAAACGTATGAAAATCCATTACCCACGGTAACGTTACCAAGATCCGCGCTCTCCCCGACCACCGGCACGCGCCCGCGCGACTGCCGACACAATCGAGTTGGTCATGGCGGTGCAATGGCGGTCATTCTACTGGTTTTCGAACACTTCATTTAGGATTTATAATATGTGTAGATAATAGTAGTTTATGTAACTGTACGTAATTAGGCCTTAAAACACTCGTGTGATCTTATTATGAAACTTGCCTGCGGCTCGTTTCATAAAACCACACTCGTATTTTAAGGACCCTTAATACGTAACAGTTACATAAACTACTATTGTAGATAATAGTAGTTAATGTAACTGTTACGTACACATATTATAACTCCTCAATAACGTGTTGAGTTTCATTAGAATTGCACCTATACGCCATGCATTGCACCTCCATGGCCAACTAGGTTTCAAATCATGACCAACTAGATTGCCATAAGTACCGAAACTTTAATTACTTACATTCAAAGGACAATACAATGGGTTAGTTTGTATGGGCACTGTCCCCACCCACCATCAGAAACGAAACATGTCTCATTTAATAGATCTTGGCAACCTGATGATTTGTTATTATGACGAGGATCGCCCTTTGTATGGGGTTTTTTTGGGGACCGATTTATACAAGGAAAATACCTATATCATAATGAAATAATTTACGACTGCTCAACCAACACTCTTATGCCAAGTAACACAGGAAGCATTATAACATGAATAGTTAACTTATTTCAAACTTAAGTACTGTATAAACTCTTATATACGTTCACTGAGCAACTTGTCGCATTATATGATGCTTTGAGCTGTATAACGGTTGTATAATGGCATATCTAAATGCTTTTGTAATGCCTTTAGCTTTAGTGCAGCAAACCACAACGCAACTGTACAGCTTTCAGCTGTTTAAAAGCACTTAAGTGCTTTAGGTTCTACAATAGCATTATATAATGCTTTGAGCTGTATAACGGTCGTATAATGGCATATGTAAATGCTTTTTTAAAGCCTTTAGTTTTAGTGCAGCGAATCAAAATGCAACTGTACAGCTGAATGCTGGACAGTTGCGTTTTGGTTTGCTACACTAATGCTTCGGTGTGGTTTAGTGCCTTAGGTTCTACAATAGCATAAATAAATCTAAAAACGCAGTTTTTTTAATGACGTTACTTTATTTGGCAGGGGGAGAATTGATGACGTAATTTATGAACAGCCCCTATACAGATTTTAGCTGTTTTAGTGCCTTCCCAAGTAACACATCAAAGCAGTATAACCGGTCTTACAGCATATCTGTATGCTTTTAGCATTTTCAGTTCGTTTTATAGTAGCATTATAAACGTTTATAGTGCTGATATAGGTCTTAAATGGGCACGAATTACCCAGCTTAAGATCCTATACAGGTCATTTAATAGCATTACAGGCGCAATATGTCTGCGCTATTAGCATTATCCTTGTCATGGAAAGTGCCAATCGCATTAAAGAATCATTAGTACGCTCTATTAAGTTGCTAGCTGCATTAAAGAAGCATTAATACGGCCAAAAAACTTGCTAATCGCAGTAAAGAAGCATAAGTACTCTCGATTAACTTGCCAATCGCAATACAAAAGCATTATACTAGCATAAGAGTGTAGTAAAATAAACCTTACGTCAATGCAAAAACGTCTCTAACACCGACGGAACAAATGTTATAATACAATGAACGTTGTGATTTAACTACTTTGTCTCGCAATATAAAATGGACGAAGACGGTACAAAAAACTGAATGAGTGACACGTCATATTTGTTTGCATCCTAACAAAATTTATAAAAGTTTTTGACTCTTTTACGTTATTATATCCTTCAAATATTACTGCGCAATGTAGTTTACTGTAAATGCCCAAGTAACACAGGAAGCATTATAACATATGAATAGTTAACTTATTTCGAACTTAAGGACCGTATAAACTCTTATATACGTTCACCGAGCAACTTGTCGCATTATATGATGCTTTGAGCTGTATAACGGTTGTATAATGGCATATCTAAATGCTTTTGTAAAGCCTTTAGCTTTAGTGCAGCAAACCACAACGCAACTGTACAGCTTTCGACTGTTTAAAAGCACTTAAGTGCTTTAGGTTCTACAATAGCATTATATAATGCTTTAAGCTGTATAACGGTTGTATAATGGCATGTATAAATGCTTTTTTAAAGCCTTTAGTTTTAGTACAGCGAACCAAAATGCAACTGTACAGCTGAATGCTGTACAGTTGCGTTTTGGTTTGCTACACTAATGCTTCGGTGTGGTTTAGTGCCTTAGGTTCTACAATAGCATAAATAAATGCTTAATGCTGTTTATGAGCATGAATATTAGCCATTATAATGCCACGTAAATCCGGTATACAGCTTTCAGCTGTTTTTAGTGCTTTAGGTTCTACAATAGCATTTTATGATGCTTTACGCTGTATAACGGTTGTATAATGGCATATGTAAATGCTTTTGTTTAGCCATTAGTTTTAGTGCAGCGAACAACATGCAACTGTACAGCTGAATGATGTACAGTTGCGTTTTGGTTTGCTACACTAATGCTTCGGTTTGGTTTAGTGCCTTAGGTTCTACAATAGCATAAATAAATGCTGAATACTGTTTAAGAGCATGAATATTAGCCATTATAATGCCACGTAAATTCGCTATACAGCTTTCAGCTATTTTTAATGCCTTAGGGTGTACAATAGCATTTATAAGTAGGCAATACGTTCCTAATGCAGTATAATAGCAATAATATAAACCATTATAAAGCCAAGTAATTCACTATAAGGGGCTGTTCATAAATTACGTCATTTCAAATGGGGGGGGGGGGGGGGGGTCTGGACATCGGATGATGGTAGCATGACGTAGGAGGGGGGGGGGGGCGGTCATTCCGAAGATCACATCATCAATGTGTAAAAAAAGGAATGAAAGTCGTGTTTCTATAAACTTTTAATGCTATAAAATATTATCTACTAAATAGTTTTTTATTTTACAATTAAGCTTAAAACGCATTTTTTTAATGACGTCACTTTATTTGGCAGCTTTACTATCAAAAAATTGATGACGTAATTTATGAACAGCCCCTATACAGCTTTTAGCGGTTTTAGTGCCTTAGGTTCTACAATAGCATAAATAAATGCTTAATGTTGTTTAATAGCATAATTATTCACGTGTAATGCTGTAGGCATAAATAAGGCATTTTTTAAGGGTCACTGAGCTGCTATTGGACTAAGAGCTAGCCACGTCAGATATGACAAAATAATGAGAGCAACAAAACCCGTCTGGTTAGATTGCTATACTATTCTTATTGCTAGATCCTGGCATCTGGCAGCTTTTAATGGGTGGAGGTCACAGTGACAGACTAGCAAAATGTTTTAATTGGAAAATAGTAATACCAAACTAGGTAAAAATTGCCGAAGTTGTCTCAGTTATAAAGGACAGGGCCTATATTTTAAGGGGCTCCCTGGCGCCAACGACCTTGGATCTGATTCCCTTAGTTTTCTAATTATTTATATAGCTTATCATATTATCAGTAACGGCTTTAAACAATATAGTATCCTATATTTACTTCAATATTCATTGTCCACGAGATATTTGACATCAAAGTCGAACCGGTTTAGGCTAAAAAAGTGGTTTTATGGTCATAAATTTTGTTTTAATTAGTTAAAAATTAAAATCTCTCAACAGTTTTTAGAGACATCAAAGAGGAACCCTAATATGTAGATTACGTATATGTAAGATTCTTTACACCATTCGAATATCGATAAAAGTGTTTTTTAGACCATATTTTAAAAATATCATAAAAAAATAACGGCTCATTTATTTCAAGATCCAGCTCTACAGAATGGAGATAAAAGATTCAAAAACCGATAGTCGTTTGCCTTATAATTCTATCTATAGTTAATATGTTGGAATATCGACTCAAAACTGGTCAAAAATCGATAAAAAAAAACGTTAGACCAAAAAATTTTGAGTATTATTACCTACCATACATCGGGGTTTTCGGTGCGGGAATGTTTGACATTAGCCAAAGAGTAGGCATTAACTTAAAAAACAGAATGTACTCTAGCACGTTTCTACCTAAAGAATAATTGATCGAAAAAATCATAGGTATATACAATTTATATATAATAGCTGACTATTATGTATATATATTGTAGGTACATATACCTATGATTTTTTCAAGTATTTTTTTATTAATTCATGTAATGACTGATCATTGTCAACCTCTTCAGTTAATCAAATAGTTCATAAATATCGGACGTCAAGATTAATATTTGACACTTACTATACCATGTCTTTGTTTTAGGTAGATCTAGTTAATAAATTTCGGATATGCAATTGCATTTTTAAAATACTAAGTATATCAGTAGTAGTATAGTCAATACAAACATGCCTCTAAGAAAAAAAGCTCGTATCATAGTGTGTAAGCTATTCACAGAGAGGTAGTTATTCATTAAGCATAATATGATATTTTCTCAGACTAACTCTCAACCTATCTGTTTATCTCTACTCTTTCTCAAATCGTTCCCGCACCGAAAACCCCGATGTATGATTATTACGGAAACAAAAACAGTAGTAAACAAACTATGAACTATATTCTACTATTTCACTTTCACTTTCACTTTGAATTTGACTTTGACTTTCACACAAAGAAAGTAAAAGTAAAAAGAAGCTCCAGATTTTGATACCGGTACCATCTGCTCATCAGTACAAGTCGAATGAGCCCAAACAGCATGAGTCTATGATGCGCCAAACCCGAGATCCAGTAGGGATCCCCAGGGTCCAGCATGAGCTCCAGATTTTGATACCGGTACCATCTGCTCATCTGTACAAGTCGAATGAGCCCAAACAGCAAGAGTCTATGATGCGCCAAACCCGAGATCCAGTAGGGATCCCCAGGGTCCAGCATGAGCTCCAGATTTTGATACCGGTACCATCTGCTCATCAGTATAAGTCGAATGAGCCCAAACAGCATGAGTCTATGATGCGCCAAACCCGAGATCCAGTAGGGATCCCCAGGGTCCAGCATGAGCTCCAGATTTTGATACCGGTACCATCTGCTCATCAGTACAAGTCGAATGAGCCCAAACAGCATGAGTCTATGATGCGCCAAACCCGAGATCCAGTAGGGATCCCCAGGGTCCAGCATGAGCTCCAGATTTTGATACCGGTACCATCTGCTCATCAGTACAAGTCGAATGAGCCCAAACAGCATGAGTCTATGATGCGCCAAACCAGAGATCCAGTAGGTAGCCCTAGGGTCCAGCATGAGCTCCATCTTGTGATATTGGTCCCGACTTCCGAACCCGAGATGCAGTTTTAAAATTAATTATTAGTGTAAGACAGGATTAATTTAGTTACACTAACGTTAATCTAATTAACTGTAATTCTTATTAAATTTTCGAGACGTTAGTGTAACTAATAGGTTAATTCTAATTGACGGTTAGTGTAATTGACGACGTCACAAAATCAATGCGAACTAACGTTAGTAAAAATTGATGTTAGTGTAATTGATTAGTTACGGAATTAATCTTCAATCTTATTGATCAATTTTCAATTCTAATTGAAATTATCGGCCAACACTGGTACCGAGTGACCTGCTTTGCACTTCGTAAATCGTGGGTTCGGTTCCCGCAACAGTCACACACAGAGTGGTGAACAATTTTATTGTTCTTGTCTTTAAGACAAACATGTATTGTCTTAAATTGGTATGTATCTAATGTTAGCCAGGTTTTGGAACATCGCCGAGATGACAGCTCACCTGTCATCGGACCGAACTGTCAAGAGGGATTCCCGCGCCATCTTTAGCGTTGCCTTGAGCGTTGTCGTGTACTTAATGTATAAATAAATCAAATATCCAAGACTCGGTGCTTTTACTGTTAATACTTCAGAAGCGAGATATGAATTAACTGATGTCCACAAGTAATTTTTATGAAATAAGTGAATTCTCGTACGAAATTGTAAAGAGCGCCATTGTCGCAAAGTCGCAGTAGACGCGCGCTTTTGTAGCAAGTAAAATGCACAGAGTTTTGGATCGCGGAAAGTGTAATTGTTTATTACAATGCATTATGTACGAGCGTACATAAGAAGTGAAACGAAATACGCAGTCGCATAAGTTCTTTGGTTAAATGCGTATGAAGTGTCGACAAGATGAAAGTCGTAGGTAATTATAATATTACCGGTAAGTCACTAACTAATCCGAAGCAACGTAAACTGTAAGTAATTATGATTGCCGTTGATGCCCTACAGTGACAAAAGGGTTTTGATACAAATGAATACAGGTATGTTGAATTCCCATACAACTATACTATACCACAGATTTGAGTTATCGAAATATATACGAGTACGCATCTATAACTTACACATAATGGATGCCATTTGAATTAGATCATGAGTTTTGTGGTTGGTTTGCACATATTTTGGTATGATCTGAATGTTCCTTGGTGTGTTTTTAGATGTAGGTACTGTACCTAACAAACGGGTAAGGTAGCATAAAACATGTACATTGAAATATTTGTGCTAATAATAATACCTATAAATGTTGGCTTGGTGTGTGGTGTGTTTGTATTTAAGTTCCAGAAAAGAGATAGTTGTGGTGCAATTTGCCAGATATTACAACAAGCCTAAGATAAAAACATATTGGATCCGTATTCCGTATATTCATCCATCACCCAGTCGTTGGTCAGCAATGAACTGACTGAAATTCTATGGTTGCTGTGTCCTTCACTAAAAGTCTGGAAATACATAAATGAGAAGAAACTCAGGAAATACAATAAGATCCATAGCATTAATAAGGGTTTGCTGAAGTTCAGCGGAGTGACCGGAGTAATAACTGACCACTCAGCATGATCAACCATGCCGCAAGTATTGAAATTCATACTTAATAGTCAAATGGTTCTAAATGGTAAGACAGGAATGATTATGTTAAATTAACTTCTGGTGATGTCAATGGATGTACCTAATCCCTGCTCTAAACTTGCATAATTATTGTTTGAATGAAAAATAAAAATATACATGATTAATTTTATGATGAGAGTAAAGTTTGTGAGAACTAAATTAAGTAGAATCTAATTGCAATCATTATTTCGATTGAATTTTGAATTGAAATAGTGTAATAAAACATTCCAAGTTTCAGTTGGTATAATGATGATGATGATGATTATTGCTAAAAGTAGTTACAACACATGTCTTTTATTTGAATAACAGTAGTATGATGGGAAGGTAAGGTACAGTGTACCTATGTAAAGAATGAAATTATACTGTTTCTTATTGCTGTGTTGTGTGTGTTTATTAATATGTTCACAGATTAAATATTTATGATAAAATATTGGATGTCTGCAACTATACAAGCATTAAGTTAATAGCTGCTTGATGTTATAATATGGAGTGCACCTGCACACAAGTTGGATGAAAACAAAATGAAGTTGTGATATTTGTTATGCTTACCAGAGACAAGTTGATAATAAAGATTGGCAATACAGTATGTAAAATATGGAGCGGTGATTCACTGTTACTTATTGTTTTGTGTGTGTGTTTATTAATATGTTCACAGATAAAATATGTGTGATACAATATTGGATATGTGCAACTATACAAGCTCATAGCTACTTGGTGTTAAAATATGAAGAGCAAACAAGGTGGGATAAAAACAAAATAAGTTGTGATATTTGTTATGCATACGAGAGACAAGTTGATAATAAAGACTGGCAATACAGTATATAAAATATGGAGTAACTCACTGTGTCTTATTGTTTTGTGTTTTGTGTTGTGTGTGTGTGTGTGTGTTAATATTATGTTCACAGATCTTCATAGATAAAACATTTGTGATTTCTTCAAATGATACAAAAAATGTTAATAGGTGATTGGTTTTACAATATGAAGTTCACACAAGAGGAGGTAAAGACAAAATCTAGTGGTGCTGGTGATATTTGTTATGCATACCAGAGACAAGTTGACAATAAAGACCGATAGTACAGTATGTAAAAGTATGAAGTGGTGACTAACTGTTTCTTATTGTTTTGTGTGTGTGCTTATATTATGTTCACAGATGTTCACAGATAAAATATCTGTAAGGCAATGTTGTTTTTTTGCAAATGATACAAGCATTATGTTAATAGCTGCTTGATTTAATAATATGAAGTCCACACAAGAGGAAGTAAAAACAACCAAGATTTGGTTATTATTATGCGTCTCAAAGACCAGTTAACAATGAAGACTGACAAATGAGACAAGGGTATCATTTTATTATGCGTACCAAAGACTAGTTAACAATGAAGTCTGCAAAGGTATAATTTTACTGTGTGTACCAAAGAATGGTTAACAATGAAGACTGACAAAGGTATAATTTGATTATGTGCACCAGAGACTAGTTAACAATGAAGACTGACAAAGGTATAATTTTATTATGTGCACCAAAGACTATAACAATGAAGTCTGACAAAGGTATAAATGTGTACCAAAGAATAGTTAACAATGAAGACTGACAAGGTATAATTTGATTATGTGCACCAAAGACTAGTTAACAATGAAGACTGACAAAGTTATAATTTTATTATGTGCACCAAAGACTAGTTAACAATGAAGTCAGACAAAGGTATAATTTTACTATGTGTACCAAAGAATAGTTAACAATGAAGACTGACAAAGGTATAATTTTATTATGTGTACCAAAGAATAGTTAACAATGAAGACTGACAAGGTATAATTTTATTATGTGTACCAAAGATTTGTTAACAATGAAGTCTGACAAAGGTATAACTTTATTATGTGTAGAATAGTTAACAATGAAGACTGACAAAGTATAATTTGATTATGTGCACCAAAGACTAGTTAACAATGAAGACTGACAAAGGTATAATTTTATTATGTGCACCAAAGACTAGTTAATGATAAATACTGCACATGAGGAAAAGGTATAAATTTATAAAGGTAGTTCATGTAAGGTGAGATTGTATAAAGCCTTATGTATAATAAAGGCGTATGATTGTTAGTCTGAGTTTGATAATGTTCAAATATAAATGAAATTGATTCGATGATAGCTAGTAATAAAAAATGATATGACACTTCATATTATTTTCTCAGATTTGAATAATAGGCCATGATGAGGAGCGGTAAAGGTTTCATAGAAGTTTTATGGGACTTGTATCGTTTTTCACTGGAGCCACAGAGTTGTAGTATTAAGGGCTAAGCCGTTTAAGAAGATACAGTATGAGATAATAAGAAATGGAGGTACTGTTTATTATTTACTGGCAGTTTCCTGTGTCTGAGTGCGTGTGTGTGCTAACATTATGTTTGCAGATAAGGTATTGGTGACAGTATACTGATCTGTCTTAAGCAGTAAATGATGCAAGCATGACTAGCATGTAGTTTGCATTAGCCGTATAAAGTTGACACAAGGGAAAATAAAAATCTAATTGACCACTACCTGTGTTTAGTATTTTTCACATATGAAATAAATTGAACAGACAGGAATAAATGGTAAGAATGTGATACAGACTTTTGGTCAAGGGCAATTGATAAAAGGTGAGTCCTTATTGATCTGGTTTTGATTTACAATCTGCAAAGTTGTCATAAATGTCATCATGCATGATAAATGATAGTAGGTTTACAAGGGTAAGTGTCCCAGTATGTGGACTCTACTTTTGACTCCATTGATAAAGAAAGGGAAGAAGGTTATGTAAAGGACTGTGCGAGATAAATGACTAATGATAATAAAAGTAAATAGCAAGTGATTTTTACATAACGGTTGATTTAATTTCCTGGTTGATTTGATTAAATGTTTGTTTTACAAAGAAATAAATTATTATTATTATTATGATTAAAGCATGCAATATAACAGGAAACGCTCTTAAAATAAAATGTTGAACTTCAAGTAACAACAGTAGTATAGTTAACTAATGGGACCCAGTCACGTACGATTCGTATAAAACAATATGAATGTACATGAAGCCATTGATGGTATATGATGACGTGAATCAATTTACTGTCTTCAGTAAATTTTCAGATAAACATGCGCAAGTATGTCGTGTGTTTGGCAAGTTGCTGCTGGCGAAAAATGCAACCAGCGCGTGGAGTAGCAGTATGAAGTCAGGCGAGTGGCCGGAGCGCGAGGACATGGCTGCGGTGGTCAGTGAGATGAACTAAGCAGTAAGCCGATAAACCTGAGACAGCAGCGTGGGGTACGCCTGTAGTCACAACGCCGCTGTGCAGTGACGTTTTTATTCATGACGTTTTATGCTGTGATGCCTTTAGTCTTGGATCACGTCGCCTTCGAGCGGTGATGTTATGCTGATTGGTGACGGCGCCTACGAGCGGTAATGTTTTGGTCACGGCACCTACGGGTGGTAATGTCTGGTCACAGCGCCTTCGAGCGGTGATGTTATGCTGATTGGTGACGGCGCCTACGAGCGGTAATGTTTTGGTTTCGGCGCTTACGGGGTTTTGTTTGGTCACGACGCCTTCGAGTGTTGATGTTTTGTTCACGACGCCTTCGAGCGGTGATGTTTGTTCACGTCGCCTTCGAGCGGTGATGTTTGGTCACGGCGCCTTCGAGCGGTGATGTTTTGGTCACGGCGCCTACGAGCGGTGATATTTGTTCACGACGCCTTCGAGCGGTGATGTTTGTTCACGTCGCCTTCGAGCGGTGATGTTTGGTCACGGCGCCTTCGAGCGGTGATGATTTGTTCACGGCGCCTTCGAGCGGTGATGTTTGTTCACGTCGCCTTCGAGCGGTGATGTTTTGGTCACGGCGCTTTCGAGCGGTGATGTTTTGATCACGGCGCCTTCGAGCGGTGATGTTTTGTTCACGACGCCTTCGAGCGGTGATGTTTGTTCACGTCGCCTTCGAGCGGTGATGTTTGGTCACGGCGCCTTCGAGCGGTGATGTTTTGGTCACGGCGCCTATGAGCGGTGATGTTTTGGTCACGGCGCCTACGGGCGGTGATGTTTGGTCACGGCGCCTTCGAGCGGTGATGTTTTGGTCACGGCGCCTTCGAGCGGTGATGTTTGGTCACGGCGCCTTCGAGCGGTGATGTTTTGATCACGGCGCCTACGGGCGGTGATGTTTGGTCACGGCGCCTTCGAGCGGTGATGTTTTGGTCACGGCGCCTACGGGCGGTGATGTTTGGTCACGGCGCCTTCGAGCGGTGATGTTTGGTCACGGCGCCTTCGAGCGGCGATGTTTTGGTCACGGCGCCTACGGGCGGTGATGTTTGGTCACGGCGCCTTCGAGCGGTGATGTTTTGGTCACGGCGCCCACGGGCGGTGATGTTATGGTCACGGCGCCTTCTGGCGGTGACATTGGTATTCCTAATTGTGACAAGGAACGCGCTAACGTGTGTTACAGAGCTACGGTGTATGATTGCTATCATGAGCTGCATTGGAGGCGGCCATAGACGTGAAGCTGTGCGCCTGTGGTTCGGCTGAGCCGCAGCGAGCCGAGCGAGCGCGATGTCTTCTAAGCTGACCCTGCGTGGAGCAACGAGCATGTACCATCTACAGCCCTGGCGTGAACTGTGAGCTCGTTCCATGTTTTATTTACTAGACCACGTGGACCGTTGATTACCCAAGTTAGGCGTAGTCCATGAAACTCATAATTTAAGGAAACAAAATAAGATATGACAAATTTAATAAATCAAGATCTATGAACCTGGTAAATTTTCTGTTTAGTAAATTTTGAATAAGGGCCACCTCTAAGTGTGTCTGTAATGTAAGAGCGAATTGGTTAAACTATATTCTCATTATGACACATTTTTATCCATAGGAACATTTAATCATTGGTTGGGTACTTATAAATTAAAGGTCTTTTTATTAGACGTTAGCGTTGTTGATTATACTATTGGCCTTTTAGAAGGAAAAGAGTGCGTTGCGTACGGGTTACGCATTCAAATTGAATTTGATCGGTTCACAGAGTTAGTGAGTGGCTGAGTTCAGCTGCGAAGGGTGAGGTGATGAAGATCAGCGTGGCACAGATTGAATTGCCCTTCGAAGGCGAAGGGTTTGGTCAGATGGCCGATCTGTTAGCCAGGTTTTGGAACATCGCCGAGATGACAGCTCACCTGTCATCGGACCGAACTGTCAAGAGGGATTCCCGCGCCATCTTTAGCGTTGCCTTGAGCGTTGTCGTGTACTTAATGTATAAATAAATCAAATATCCAAGACTCGGTGCTTTTACTGTTAATACTAAATTTAAATAAGTCTTATCTCATTTCCACTCCATACCTACTTATAGTAGAACAAAATTACACATTCGTTGTTTTCGAAACTGACTCACACTTGGCCGTTTTCAGATTTTTACTTTATTTCGACCTAAAGACAAACCTTCGAGCCAAATTTCAGTTCGGTACGACCATTGGAAGATATACCCATTTAGTTCATTATGACTTCATAGTAGAACAAAGTTACACCTTCGCTATTTTTAAAACTGACTCACACTTGGCCGTTTTCAGATTTTTCCCTTTACTTTGACCTTAAGACCTATCTCCATGCCAAATTTCAAGTCAGTACGACCATTGGAAGTGGTCTAGGTTTTTGATGAGTCAGTGAATCAGTGGGTGAGTCAGTGAGTCAGTGAGTGTATAGTAAAAATAGCGATTTTCTGACGTCAATATCTCAAGAACTGCTATAGGTAGAATAACGAAATTTTGTATTCTAGACAATTAAGGGGATGTCAACAGACACTCGAAATTTCATATGCGTAGATAAAATATGTTTTGAGTTATAGGGTGGTCGAAATTGGCCCGAAATGGTTCGTGTAATATAACCCACGGCCGGTGTGTCGCTTTTTTTTGCTCGAACTTGGCGGACACACTGCCGTGTGTCTAGATTAAATTTTAACTAAAAAGATAGGTGAATGGTAGAGCTATAATAAATATACAAAAATATTTCTATGAAGGTTGTTTATTAAGGAGTATTTTGATCTCTCATTTTGGACGTTTTAACACGTCATGGCACGACTTTTCGTTGACGTGTTTGAACGGCTTTGGCGGTCAAAGGGTTAATAAGCTGTTTTAAGGGTCACTGAGCTGCTATTGGACTAAGAGCTAGCCACGTCAGATATGACACAATAATGAGAGCAACAAAACTCGTCTGGTTAGATTGCTATACTATTCTTATTGCTAGATCCTGGCATCTGGCAGCTTTTGGTGGGTGGAGGTCACAGTGACAGACTAGCAAAATGTTAAATTTTAATTGGAAAATAGTAATACCAAACTAGGTAAAAACTGCCGAAGTTGTCTCAGTTACAGGGCCTATATTTTAAGGGGCTCCCTGGCGCCAACGACCTTAGATCGAATTCCCTTAGTTTTCTAATGATTTATATAGCTTATCATATTATCAGTAACGGCTGTAAACAATATAGTATCCTATATTTACTTCAATATTAATTGTCTTCGAGATATTTCACATCAAAGTCGAACCAGTTTAGGCTAAAAAAGTGGTTTTATGGTCATAAATTTTGTGTTAATTAGTTAAAAATTAAAATCTCTCTACAGTTTTTAGAGACATCAAAGAGGAACCCTAATATGTAGATTATGTATATGTAAGATTCTTTACACCATTCGAATATCGATAAAAGTGTTAGAACGTGACAGCTATGGTGACTGCAATAAAAATCCTGACATGGAAAATGGTAATAAAGATAAACAAAGAATTGAATTTATTTAAATGTGTGTGTGTGCAGGTGTGACGGGGCGCGGTTTGCGGACTGCGTGCGATCTCGCGGGTGCGCGCTTCACCAAGCTCAGCGTCAGTTACAACTCAACTCTGACCAATAATGACGTGGCTGCCTGCATCCGAGCCTGCCCAAAACTCGAGGTAAAATTCAAATTATTTTCAAGTACACTGAACCACAGAAGAGATAATAGTATTTCATACAGAATGGCCGCGCTCCGCCCCGTCCCGATTGGAATTACCTCACTCCGCGGCGGCCGTTTGGTAGGCCGTACGTAGGCCGTCAGCTGGTCGGCAGCGCTTCGAAGAAACAACGCAAAATGTCGCCGTACAAGGAGTACTGTCATGTTAATGGGTGTTTAGAAAGTAATTACATACAATAAGGAAAGAAGTATTTTTTCGGTCGAACTAACTACTTACTATGCTTTATCGTAAGTCGCACATGAATTCATGACAATATAATACATGGAATGAAGCATACTTTTGTTGTTCAAAGTAGGAAAGACGTGTCATTGATGAAGGATTTTGGCAGTTATTTTTATCTATATTACTTATTTACCAAACATATTATATTATGAAACAAAATGTGCGGCGTTGCCACTGTTGTCAGCTCGCGCGCGCGTCTCGCGCCGTGAGCCGCGACGTTGTCAGGTTATAGAATGTAGACAAGAGGGCTTACCGCGAAATTCGAAAATCAAAATTTCGTTATCTGCATATCTCTCGCTCGTATTATGAGCAAGTGCGATAGAGAGGGAGGTAACGAAATTTCCATGTTCGCGGTGGGCCCGCAGTGGGGTTCGTTAGCTCTCGTCAAAACGTCCAATTATTGGAATAGCCAGGCCTATAACCGTTAACCTCTTCTTTCGTTCGATCGTCTATTTGCATCACTCTCTTTCGAATATGCAAGAGCGATAGAGACGGAGGTAACGAAAGTTCGATTTTCGAAATAGCGCCCGCAGCTTTGTAATGTGAAATAGATACTTATTTATTTTTAACCTTTTGAACGCCACGCATCGGAGAGAAAAATCGTGCCACCAGCGCCAGAGCGAAATTTGCACGAGCGCACTCAGATACCGTAGTGATTGGAAAACAACATATCGACGAAACATTTCTTTCCGCCTAATAGTGGATTTAGTTAGGCAAAATCACTTTAGATATTTAGAAATCATAATAGTAAAGAATATTCATTTCGTATTTTTCTTATACACCTTAAATCAACTACAAAAATATGAAAATTAATATACAATTTTATTTAATTTTGTTAATATAGCCACTACTTAAGTGATAACGTCACGCGCTGACGTGTTATGACGGCTTTGGCGCTGGTGGCACCGTACCTTATTGTGAATGTTAGAGTTGGGGGTGAAAGATATTCATTCATTTCTGTATCGATATTTCCGTGGTGTAACTGTATGAAGGAAAATACGTTAGGTTTTTTAAGTGTTTAGTTGAGTAAAAAAATGTTTAACAATACCATAAAATAAATACATTTTATGAAAAAAACTAATGAATATCGGACAGAACGGGTGTGTAGGTAAAAAAAACACCTCGCGCACATTTCATTCTTTTGTACCTAAAGAAACTTGGTATATCCCTAATAATGACATATTCTTTGTTCACTTAAACTTGGTCTCACCGATAACATTAATATTGGTTGACATTTTATCTAAAATACCATTTCATTATTTTTACTTATTTGGTATGAATGAAATGGACCGAAAGCCCACGTGTCGTGGTATTTATCATTGTTTAAGAATTAACAAGAATGCGGCGAAGCAATAACATTAACAGAAACGACATACACATTGTTAGCTTTTAAATACGGCCCTTATAACACGCATTGTATTTATTCCATTGCGACTTAAATAAAACTATTTCTTTTTTAATAATGCATATATTAAAGTAAACATTGTAAAAAAATTAAAATATACTTATACCTTTTTTAACATTACGATATGTAGTTCCTAAAACTAATCTTCTACACGAATCACAGTTTAATAATTACTTTTATTATATAAGAATAAAGCTTAAAATGCTAAAAACATTCATAATTACAGTGTTTGGTTAATGTTCATACAATAATCAACATCGACCACTATGCTTTCAAACGAACAACACTATTTCGAAATGACGTCACGCCGCTTGACGTGATTACCCGTCAACGGCGAGGAGGGCAGTGCCTTTTTGTTCTTTTAAATAGCTTTGAGGTATTTTCTATTTTTTTCTTGAGTTACGAGTTATTTTGAATTAAATTTTAACTAAAAAGATAGGTGAATGGTAGAGCTATAATAAATATACAAAAATTATTTCTATAAAGGTTGTTTATTAAGGAGTACTTTGATCTCTCATTTTGGACGTTTTAACACGTCATGGCGCTGAGGGCACGACTTTTCGTTGACGTGTTTGAACGGCTTTGGCGGTCAAAGGGTTAATATAACCTTACTTAAATTTATCATATCTGATTTGTTTTCACAACAATCCCAGTTCGTGAAGGTAAATAACCGTTGTCATTTTACGCCTTTAGTCGACCTACGCATTCGCATGCGAAACAGTACCGACAAGGACACAACTATCTCAACTCGCTGTAGAGTGAGTGAGACGTTACGACATCGACAGCGGAAACTAGAAGAATTGAATGACAGCCCTGAGAATATACGCACACATTGAAGCGTGTACAGCAGGCTTATGATGGTCACTGACAGCGGGTAACTTAATAAAATGATAAACTGACAAGTTATCAAGTTATCAGCTGATAGCCAGATAACATGACAATATGTCAAGTTGTCGGCTAGTTGCCGACATGGTTCAGTAGTGTGTGTGTACCACAGTGTATACGATTGTCTACGACTAGCTTTTTAAAACCCATAAAATAGGTTAAGACTTTAAGGAGTACTAACTTCTTTTAGATAGTCTAGTCCATTTGTAGTCATACTCTAAAAAGTAATGCTTTAATCTTTAATATGTATAAAAAATCGGCCAAGTGCGTGTCGGACCACACATAATGGAGGGGAAGATGTTTTTTGCAGATAACTCAAAAATGGCTAAACCGATAATGTTCAAAATAATATGTTGTGACCACAAGTCATTTGATATTTACAAGTCAGTGAAGAAATACATTTCCTTTGTATAATATCATATCTAAATAAGTCTATAAGAAATACATTCTAAGAATGTCGAACCTAATCCCAACAAACCCTAGTTTCCCGTCAGGGTTGAAAGGTCTGTATCTTTCGTAAAAACTGGTGTGTATGCCAAATCTTAGGATTAGGTTCTGTAGCAGACCCCGAGCTCCGAGAAAAACGTGCGGCCGAGATAATACGATCAATGCATGGTTTAGCCATGAAGTTATCATTTTAAACTGGAGTATTACCCTTCGGTCACAAAGCGAGGCCGAAAGAGAGAGTTATGATGGGGACTGTGTCTCGTTTTGACTAAGGAGGTAATGACGTCATCAGACAATCAAAATGTCAATATGTGTCAAATATGACAATTTTGTAACACGTGTGAGTGAGACACCGCCCCCTACATTATGCTCTCTATCAGACCGTTTTTACTACTTATTACTAGTCATAGTAGTAGTGCTCGGTAAAAAGGTTCAACTGTTAGGGAAATAGAGTAATCTCCGGTTTCTCTCTTGGTCCGTGGGTTTAGCACTTTGAAAATTCAACCAACCAACCAACAATAGCGACTCCTATTGATAGGCGTTCCCCTCTGCCGAAAACATATAACCAGTGGTCATACACATGTATGGACTGGCGTTTATCTGACGTAGTATTTGTACGTTACGTACGAATAGCCATACATTTGACGTTCCCCTCCCCCGCAAAAATCGGCAAACTTTTTGTATCGGAAATGATAGACATGGCTACGGACTTTTGACAGGAGCGCCGTGTGAGTCTGTTCACTTTTAGGTTATTATCCTGTACAAATAACTTTTCATCCTTTTAATTAACCAGGTGGTGGTATATTTTTAATAAAACTGGTTAATTAATTATATATTTATTCTGAGGTAGGGTCAGGCATGTTTGGCCCTTAGGCCAATGGAGGGAAACGAGAAGGAGAAGCCTCCAGACGAGGCAGATGATAATTCTCATGTCGACATGGATACTGATAATAACTCTAGGAAAAGAACCCTGGAGACATCAGAATTATCACCTAGCGTAGAATCGCCAGAGCCGTCTTTAAAAAAAGTTGTGACATCTGAACCAAAAGAGATGTTGGAACAGGTTCATACAGCTAGTGAATCAGATGCCAGTGCCAACCTCCAGTCAAACAAACAGGCTAGCGATAATGACAGCAATCCCCAGTTGTACAAACACCCCGATCTGAGTGAGGAAGCCCGCGCGTACAATACTGAGGATGAAGGCCCGTTTTTTTTTTTTTTTTTTATACCACGACGGTGGCAAACAAGCATACGGCCCGCCTGATGGTAAGCAGCTACCGTAACCTATGGATGCCTGCTACTCCAAAGGAGTCACATGCGCGTTGCCGACCCTTTACAAAAAGGAGGATTCACTGTGTTGACGACTAAAGGAACAAGAAGGTCCCTCATCGTTAACACACTGGGTCCTCTTTGAGCTCTTTGGCAACCTTACTCACCAGCAGGAACACAACACTATGAGTAGGGTCTAGTGCTATTTGGCTATGGTTTTCTGTAAGGTGGAGGTACTTCCCCAGTCGGGCTCTGCTCCAGATTTGAGCGATGACATTCGCTGAACGTGCCCTACCACACTTAGCGAGATGCCATTCGCAGTGCCCATACCTCTCTTTTTGGCGTAGTTTAAGGACATACCCAGGTCCAAGGTCCGCGTGCCGTTTGTTGTACATATTTCAAGGGAAACATCTACAAACCCCAATTCCGCACTGAAAGCCATCTATGTAGGTATGATCTTAACTAGAGCCAACGTCAAAAACATTAAGATGGAAGGGATCAAGTCTGTCGGCCGCAACAGAGTTTCGGTAACCTTTAATTCAGCCATCGATGCCAACTTTGTCCTCAAAAATCCAGTCCTAGAAAAAAACAATTTAACTGCGAGCATTCCATCGTATAATGTCTCACGCATGGGTCTGGTTCGAAGTGATCCCACGGATTGGTCCATGGTGGACCTAGTTAAGGGCACAAATTTAGAAGAGGGAAAAGGTAAAATTTTGAAAGCCCGTCGTTTGCAGAGAAAGATATTCAAAGAGGATGGCTCCCCATCCTGGATCCCAACCCAGTCAGTGGTGGTCACCTTTGAAGGTCAAACATTACCGTCCAAAATTTTCGCCTATTACACCTCACTTACAGTGGAAGTATACCAGCTACCGTCAATCCAATGCAGGAAATGCCTTAGATTTGGGCACATTCAGGCTCAATGTCGTTCGGATGCCCGTTGCTATAAGTGTTCCCAAAAACACCCAGGCGATGATTGCAATGTAGCCCCTGAACATGTCAGATGTATTTTCTGCAATGGTCATCACTTTGCCACTGATAAAAACTGCCCTGAACACCACCGCCAGAAAACAATTAAACTGATAATGTCAGAAAGGAATATTTCATATGCTGAAGCAGCTACACAGGTCCCTGTTGCACGTAGAGCCTATGCTGATATAGCTAATATGTTTGTACACGAATCTTCCCCACTTCCGCAATCACCTGTAGGCCAGTCTTATGCAACTTCCACTCCCCCAAGAACCTCATACCGTAAAACAGTCTTTACAACTCCCCGGCCAAGGGCCCCCCTGTCTCCTGGATATGATCAGCAGGCCTACAATAACATGGTTCGGCCCCCACCATCCCAACTACCCAATGGACACGCTCTTAATGACTCTGGCAATAATGTGACTCCAAATGAGGATTTAATGACAATCATTCTTAAGTTACTCGCTAGCATCATCGCTAAATGGAGCGATTGTTTACGGCACAACGTTGCACCATCTTTCATGACACTTGTTCAAAACCTCGCCGCTAGTTTTCTTAATGGCCCACCACCAGGCCACATTTCTACAATGGAATAGCCGCAGTGTTATTCCCAAAAAACCAGAAATTATCCAGCTGATAAATGACCATTCTGTCTGTGTTGCGGCCATCTCGGAGACATGGTTGAGGCCCGGCTCCCTTTTCCGAGTCCCGGGCTTCGCGTGCCTCAGGGAGGACCGTGACGATGGACGTGCCAGATGTGCCTTATTGATTAAGCGTTCTTACCCCTTCTCTCAAATTCCCCTTCCTCCGCATGCAAATGGAATTAATGCCGTAGCCGCCAAGGTTATGGGCATTAGCTTCATTTCCATATATATTCCCCATCCCGATTTAGATCTCATTCCGGAATTAACTTCTCTTTTAACCTCAGTTCCACCTCCTCATATAATATTAGGCGACTTCAATGCTCACAACATCTCTTGGGGTTCATGTCACTCTGATGCATTCTCAACATCCTTAATAGATATTTTTGATAAAGTAAACGTGTGCGTTATCAACGATGGCACACCTACACACCGAGTATATCCTGGTCAGAACCCACAATCAGTACCAGACTTGTCCGCCTGCTCCCCTAACTTGGCTGCATTATTATCTTGGACGGTACTACGTCAATCGTTCGGAAGCGATCACTACCCAATTATTCTTTCGAAGCCTTCTTCCGTTCGCCCATCCCCCTCACTGGAACCGCTTCTGAAACACAAATTACAAGCTGCCGACTGGCCTAATTTCGCCCTTTATGTTGAGGATAAGATAAAAGAATGGAACCTAAGCCTTATAGACAACACAGAAAAATACAATAAATTCAAAATTTTACTTTTAGAGTCAGCTGACAAGTTTATACCACTTAAAAAACCTAGGAAGGATAAAATTCCCTCTCTTCCATGGTGGACCGCAGAGTGCACGGCTGCTGTTAAGGCAAGAAAGGAAGCAGAACAGACTTTTAATGAAACGGGCAACATAAAAGACTTCATCACTTTTAAGAAAACCTCAGCTCGCACCAAACGAATGCTCGCTAAAATTAAGAAAAAGGGGTGGAAGGGGTTCTGCGAGAGCCTGTCTCCCAGAACCCCTCCATCAATTTTATGGAGAAATATAAAACGATACAGGGGATCCTTTAGACCAGATACAACAACCTCTTCTGATAGTTCTGCCTGGCTATCGGACTTTGCCGACAGATTAGCTCCTCCATCTGTTCCTGAAGCAGCCTGCATACTATTAACTCAGGCACCTCCCTCGTCAAACCTGCTGGACGAACCATTCTCTCCTGCAGAACTTAAACTAGCATTAGATGGATTGCGCAACACTTCACCAGGAGAGGATGGTATCCCATACAGTTTTATAACCAAACTGAGCTCCTTCTCACAAAAGTTCTTCCTTTCCATTCTGAACTATACCTTTGATACAGGGGAGATACCAGATGACTGGAAAACTCAAATTGTCATCCCAATCCTGAAACCTGGTAAAAACCCAGAAGAAGCCAGCTCATACCGACCAATAGCTCTGTCTGCAACATTGGGCAAGATACTAGAACATTTGATAAAGAACAGGTTAGAGTGGTATGTTGAGAGCAAGGGACTACTGGCAAACACTCAGTTTGGTTTCCGTAAGGGCAGGAGCACTATTGATAGCTTAAATATACTCAGTACAGATATTCGACGGTCACTATCCAATAATGAAGATCTTCTAATTTGTTTCCTTGACATTTCTGGAGCCTATGACAATGTCCTTCTTCCGGTGCTCAGGGCAAAGATGCTACATCTGAGCATTCCTGTGAAGATGGTACTATTTGTCTCCAAAATGTTTATGGGAAGAGACATCAAAATCCGCAGTGGCAGTGTATACTATACACCTCGCACACTGTGGCAAGGCCTCCCACAAGGATCCGTTCTCAGCCCCCTCCTTTATAGTATCTACACATATGACCTCGAGCAGTCAGTCTTGCCCTTTTGTAACATTCTACAGTATGCGGATGATCTTGTATTGTACACAGCAGCAAAATCAATTGACATCGCTTCTGCTAGTTTAAATAGGGGCCTTAGCTACTTGAAAGATTGGTTGGAAGATCATGGTCTGACTCTGTCACCTTCCAAAAGCTGTACTGTGACCTTCAGTCGCAGGAGGAACATGCCCGCTGCAGATGTTTGTTATGGTGAAGAGAGAATTCCTAGTAAGGAGTCAGCTAAGTTCCTCGGAGTCATCTTAGACCGCAAAATGTCTGGAGTACCACACCTGAAACATATAATAGATAAATGTGAAAAAGGAGTCAACATTTTGCGGACGCTGTCAGGAGTTTGGTGGGGATCCCACCCATATTGCCAGAAACTACTTTATAACGCTATTATTCGCAGCCACATGGACTATGGCTCATTTATCTTGGAACCCTGTAATAAAGAGGCTTTACAAAAATTAGACCTCATTCAGGCTAAATGCTTGAGAATCATACTAGGAGCCATGAGATCTTCCGCAAAGAATGGCATGCAGGTAGAGTGTGTGGAGCCTCCCCTCTCTCTACGCAGACAATACCTAGCTGACAGGTTCCTCATAAAAGCTATCTCCTACTCCAATCACTTGTTCCCCCTTGTTCACCCTTGAGGGATCTTGCGTCTGTGGTCACTGAAAACCCATATTGGACTCATAAGGACATTCCAAAGATTGTAACAAGTTATTCCAATCTAAATCAAATAAACTCCATAATATATAAATCAGGAACAAACCCCCTATTTGAGACAAAATTTGAAACTTAAATTTTTTCCCCTAATGTCATCTTAGACACAGGAATATGTAAAAAAGACCCAGGAGCTAACAGCAAATTTAATAAACTTCTAGAAAAATGGACAGGTTACTTACCAGTGTTTACTGACGCATCCAAGTCTGATCCTGCAAAGTGTGTTGGATCAGCGGTGGTAATTCCAAAATATAAAATTGTCTTGATGTTTAAATGCCCTCCACAATCATCCATATTTTCAGGTGAGGCAGTTGCCATCTTAGAGGCTATATCTTATGCAGACTCTCACAATATAGAAAAAATGATTATCTTTTCAGACAGCAGGAGCTGCCTACAAGCTATTGTGGGCAATCAATTCAAAATGAAGGCAAAGTTTCCTTTAATTCTTAAGATAAAGTCCTTATTAAGAAAATGCGAATTAAAGGGATTGAACATCATACTCGGGTGGATTCCTAGTCATTGTGGCATTACTGGTAATGAATCAGCGGACATGTGGGCAAAGGAAGCTATTGAGATGGGTTCAACATACCACAACAAAGTGTATAGCTCTGATCTGTTGAGGGGTGCGCAAACTAGGTTATTTGACACATGGCAAAACCAATGGAATACTTCCAGACTAGAGGTTGGAAAACATTATGGCCGGATTCAACCTAGGATTCCTCATAAGCCTTGGTTCTTTAAATTCCGAGCATCTCCAAAATGGGTCACGTCAACAATTTGCCGTTTACGCCTTGGACCAGTCTGTACGCCGGTATTTCTGGCTAAGATTAGGGTGCGGGATAATTCACTGTGCGAATGTGGCCTGGACGATGGTACTGTGAATCATATTTTCTTCTCTTGTCCGAGATTCAGTTGTTCATTGTATGATGTATTGCCTAGCGGTATCCCGCGACCTATTGACTTCTACTCGCTTCTGTCTCTAATGGACCCGCCTCTGACCAGTATCCTTATTAAATATATTCAAGAACATAATATAAAACTATGATACCTATTTCTAAACAGTTTGTTTACCAATAATACATTGTTTATATATATCATGTATCTGTCACTTTGACAATTCTTTTTTTTTTTTCCATTTCTTCCGCTTTGTTGCTTGCATAACCACCTATCATCGTCCGCTCTCCGCTCTAACTCTAACTTCGTTTGTATACGTCATGTGTATGTCTGTGTTGTAAATAATATCTTTTTGTTTTAGGTTCCCAGCCTATCCTCCCTCAAAAATCTAAATTTAAACCGAACATTCTCTTTAAAAAAAAGTCAAAAGTCTACACCCCGACATTGGCAGAATTCACCTCGCCAAAACCGGCGAGGAGTAAAAGCAAAAAAAAAAAAAAAGACATGGCTACTCCATCCGGGTTGAATTCTCTAAGGTTTAGCACGATTGCTTTTGTACTTGTCAATAATGACAAAAGTAAAAAGATAATAATTAATGTTATATTTTTATCAGCACGGCTAGCACGTCTTACGCGCGACTGGCGTGACAAAAGACAGATCTGCGCGACTTCATGCGTTGTCGCTAGTTGGCAGCACAACTTGCGCGTGAAAGGAGCGACAGACTCGCGATTAAATGCCAGTGTCATAAAATGACAGTGACTCGCGACTTTGAACTTAAATACTTTGCATAACTTTGAGTTCTCTTCGTGTCAGTTGTAGCCGCGGGTGCATGTTATGCTACCGGAAAGCGAGATTTTTGACAGGCGCGGGAAGGTTTCCCTACTCGCGGCTTAAGTCGCTCTTGTAAGACGTGCTAGCCGTGCTGAAGTGCTTTTTATTCTTTAGAGATTTATATATTATATTTTTAATTCGGCACCAAGCAAAATACCAGGAATACGTGTGCCCAAAATAAGTAAAATAGCAAGAAATAAAATAAAACAATCCGGATATGAGGGTAAGTAAATGTAGATAATATTATAAGAAGCATTATAATAAGAAGACGCCTCCAAAGTCATCGGTTCCTCGAGCAATGTGTTTTTCCCATAGCAAGCACCTCTCTGATATCGACAGCCATCAACAGGCTAGAATTGGCTTCTTATGCGTTTTTTATATTAGTTTTTTGGTTAAGTATCTTTCTTATTACGGTTTTGCTTGATACCGATACTTGATATTTTTTTCTCTCATCATCAACTTCTTTTCATTTTCAGACTATCACACGAAAAACTGTGAACTTCTTCAGGCTATGGCTACTAGAATGCAACTAAAGTGTCGTAAAAAAAAAGGAAAAGTAAGCAATATGTTTATTAAAGTGAGTAAACAAGCTGGTAGTAAGTAGTGAAATGCAGACCTAACTAATTTTAAATTCTCTTAAAAATTACTATACACATCATGCGAGCAATCAAAACGTCTAGTGCATTTTAATTTATGCTACTCTGCATCGTAGGAAATGCAATCCGTGATGTCAGCCGAACTTTCCGGAAAATGATGACCGTTTCATGTAAACAGAATAGAAATAAATAATGTTTGTTCCTTATTTAGAGTTCCATAATCAAAGAGCAATAAATGAAAAGTCACTTCTATTTACAATATTTTTAAGCTCTTGATGTCTGTCTGTCCGTCCGTCTGTCCTTGCGTTCGACTTATAGCGGGGTTTTCTTTCCCATCTCAAGGACCGTAGGATTAGCATAGTTTTCTGTTCAGTTGTTTGTCCTTTTTATTTATTTTGATGTAAATAAAAGTATTGCTACCTATGTAATATATTGTAATACATTTTTTTTTTCACATGTAGCGACTAACCGAATTCTATGGGAATAGAAGTGAAAAATAAAGGATGAATTTTTGTCGGTGATGTTTTCAATAATGAACGGTTTAGACTGTGTGGTTGTCTGTGCGACTCTATGTAACGTCTATAAGGAAATATCAAATATCAACAGTAGAACTATATATAAGATATGTAGGTATGCACGTTTATATACCGAATGAAGGCAAGATTTTCCATATAGGTAGTTTTCAGACTTCAAAATTATAAAAGAAGGAGATTGGGTGTATGTTGTTTTAGGGTTCCGTATCTGAAAAGCAAAAAACCCTTATAAGATCATGTCTTCGATATCTGTCTGTCTCTCTATATGTCCGTGCCTGCGTCAGTATAATCGTTCTTTTTAGGGTTCCGTATTTCAAAACGAAAAAACGGAACCCTTATAGAATCATGGCGTGGAGGGTTGTCTGTCTGTCTACCTGTCCGTCCATCCGTCCGTGCGTCTGTCCATCTGCCCACCTGTCCGTCCGTCCGTCCGTCTGCCCGTTCTTTTTTTATAGGATCATGTAGTGGATGTCTGTCTGCCCGTCCGTCCGTCCGTCCATCTGCAGGTCTGTCCGTCCGTCCCGTCCGTCTGCCCGTCTGTCCGTCTGTCCGTTCTTTTTTTATAGAATCATATAGTAGATGTCTAACTGTCCGTCCGTTCGTCCGGTGTCCGTTGTTTTTAAGGTTCCAAATCCATATCTCAAAAAGAAAAAAAAGTCATGTCGTGTAAGTCTGTCTGTCTGTCTATTCGTCTGTCCGTCCCACCTTTTTGTCCGACCGCCGAAGGAAGGTTATGATTTTCGTGAGTATTTATGTAAGTATGTTTGTATTGTCGCATAGTAACTAACTAATACGGCAAATTTTCTAGACGGACTGTGGTGCTCATTCTTTGATTTATTTAGTTCATATCCGACGAGTACGACATAACGATTGGATTACCAAAATATTTTAGTAATATTTTTATTCTATCAGTCGGTTCTTTACAAGTCATGAGAAAGCGGTGCTGCTAGCGTTGTTTCTTTTATTTATTTGTTACCTACTATTCCATATTTGTGCGAATATTGCACTGCTTTTTCCTGAAAAAAAAACCGTATCGACACATGCTTAGATTGACTGGTAAATATTTTGATAATTGCCACAAGTAAATGGAATAACAAACATTATTTTTTCAGAATTACCTAAGTACCTGAAAATTAAAAAGCAACTCTATCTATATGTAAGAGTTAAAGATTCATCACGCAACTTCGTGTCTTCGTGTGTAAAACGCCAAAAACCACAGTTCCGTGTCAAGAAAATACGCCAAGCCGAGAGCCTTCATAGACACTAAACACAGCATTTAATATTATTAAATAATTTTACTTTGTCCCTAAAACGTGGTATCTGCTGTTAAAAAAATACTTGAGGATATCTGCAGCACCCACGTATTAGGAGGATCATTAGGTTCTAATCAATAAATTTTATTTCTGAAAGATGATGTGAATAATTGAATATGTACCTACCTCAAGTTTTGGGCGAGCTGTGCCAAATATGCGCATTATTTTCTCTTGTCTTTTATTTTTATATAAATCCACTGTTAAAACGTAAAATTTGGGCACACTTAGCACAATTTGCACAAAACTTCCACGTCACATCGTCTTTATTAAAATAATAGACTAAGAGTGTGAAAATTGTGACAAAATAACGAGAACGGTGAAACTTCTCTTATTAGTTAGCTATACTATCCTTATGACTAGATCCAGGCAACTGGTAGCTAATCATCGGTGGAGGTTAGAGTTACACGACAGTAAATCTGTTGGGAAAAAGGAACATCAAAGTAGTTAAAAAGGTGTCTCTTTCATAGCGGACAGGGCCTATATATTTATTTTAACATACCTAAGTACAAAAAATAATGCGAAAGAGAGAGATTAATACGCTTAGTTACTTATTTATCTAAGCCTCCACCGATGAATAACTGACAGAAGCCAGGATCTAAAAATAAGGATAGAGCCATTCAGGGTAACTATGCGCACTCTTGTCTTTGACTTCATACCTCACAAAAAAAATAGTATTAGAAGAACAATTGGAGTATATATGAAAATAATCATCAAAACAGTAGCTTTTTTTTGAAGCAGAATAAAAATAATGAGGAAAAACCGGAATGCGCATACTTGACCCTTAATGCGGGTAAATGTGCTTAGCATTACGGGGTAAGTACCTAGGCGTATTCAGGATAAGTGTTTGCATTTGTTTCGTTACCATAAATAATCATTTTATAAATAGTATCAGTTAAGTAATTAAAATTAACTAATAAGTCTAAAAATCTGTTGAAATTGTCATGTAATTGAGTCATTTTCATACAGAAAATGTGCACACTTACCCGCGCACGCTTTCCCAAGAAAGCCAAATTTTTTATTACCGCCACTACATTTGCGCAACGATTTTAACTTTAAATTTTCAAACACTTAAATATACACTCAATTGATATTTAATAGACTCACTGTTTTGAGCTAGCAACTTTTCACATAACAAGGCTTTCCAAAATGCTAAACAAATTTGAAATGAGGCAACTAATATTGTATTTTTGCAACAATATTCTTAATGAAACGTTGTGCAGCGCAGTGAATCATCGAAACCGATTTGCTTCGCCCCTCTTGCGCCTCCAATCGGATCATATGCGGCCACCTCCCCCATTCGACTTCTAAGATATTCACATTGCACCCACTTACCCACTGCGCTCGGTTACCGCGAATGACTAGCATTTTCTTAGCTCTCGTTATTGAGTCCCATTTTCCGTGCCATGGATCCTGGCCCGACCACAACAAGATATTGGAATATAATGATTGTACAAATTTAGGTGCTATTTAGTACTTATAGTCAGATGAATTTGTGCCACATAGTTTTCAAGTTATAGCAGTACCGTTGTGGTCGGGCGGGGGTACAGGATCCTGGCCCGATCACACCATTCAAACGAGATAAGGTGAATGCACAATTTCAACATTTTTAGGTGCTTTTTAGTGCCGCCAATGTCATGTCGCGGTAACGTTGTGGTCGGGTGGGGGTACAGGTACCGTGATTACTATGTGGAACACATTCATGGAATTGAAGACAATAGATGACACCTAAATATTAGTTAATTTGTGCATTCACCAAATCTTCTTTGAATGGGGTGGTCGGGCCAGGATCCTGTACCTACCCCAGCCCGACCACAACGGTACCACGATAACTTGAAAACTATGCTGCACAAATTCCCATACCATAGTCCCATGACTAGGAGCACTAAATAGCACCTAAAATGATGAATTTGAGCAATCATTTAATTCTAATATCGAGTCGTATTTAGTCGGGCCAGGATCCATGACACCATTTTCCTGATTAAGGGATGAAGCATGGGCGGATAACAATATTCTTCAATCATGTAGAATTGTAGATGAAATTCGTTTTCCATGTGGTATAGTTTTTGTTATCCAGTCTGTCTCGATGAGATATGTTGGTGCTGCCATAGCTGCCATATTGTGCACCAATCCCCAAACTACCACCGCTCAACTTGTAGTATGTTAGAGTGTCTCTATTAATTATATTCACATTCAGTGCGATATAACTTATTGTAGATTCTTTTCCGTAGCCTTTATTGCGCGGATTTTAGAGATGCCTTAATTGAAAAAAAGAAAAAACAAATGTCACTGTTACTGACAAACAGTGTTGCCAGACCGTACCTTTTGGTACGATTTTACGTACTATTTTGGACCTCTGCGTACCTTTAACGTACCCTGCGGAAAACCGTACTAAAACCGTACTATTTGGCCTACCCGGCGAAAACCGTACTAAAAATCGTACTTTATAGCGTACCCGGCAAAAGCATACTAAAATTATACTTTGCAGCGCCAATCAGACGTATTGATCCTAGTTCATGAACCGTAAATCCTAAAATTAACGATCTAGAATGTGCATCGTAGTGAATATCGAGCGTGTTATCTAGTTAACACTGTCATCATGGTCTATCTACCTAAATATGGTCACTGTATTCAATCATAATTATTTTATACCACTATAACGTCACGTAGTGTCAAATCAACTGCCACTAGACTGTGTTACAGAAATATAGGATGAAAGTAGCAGAAATCGTCACCAAAATGTGTAGTCACTAATCTGTGTCCTCGTGCGGGTTGGCCGTTACTTACCTCCATTCACATTGGCCCGAGATTCTCATGAGAGTATCTATTCTAGGCATCAGCACTCGACTAATATCGTTACCTGAGGCCTACTGCCAACTTCGAAACCGCGCTATTTGCATCTCTTTTGCTCGTATAAGCAAGTGCGATAGACGGAGAAAACGAAAATTTCGATATACGACTTTCGCGGTAGGCCCGCTGATCGTGGTTCTCAGAAGTTACCTTTACAATTTCAATGTAAAGCTAATTCTAACGCATATGCTTGTTAGAATGAGAGACAAATAGCTAAAATATAACCCGTACATCAATAAAATACCACCCTGATCTTATATGTGGCGATTTTGTAGAACTAAATAAAAATCGTACCTTTTGGGTCAAAATCGTACCTTTTTTGACACACGACCGTACTTTTAGCTGATAGTGCTCTGGCAACACTGCTGACAAACGTCACTCCACTTTTCTTTCCCGCGCGTAGCGCAATGGATGCGATATAATGTAAATTTATTGATTTTTAATGGATTTTTCCGTAAATCCTCGTAATTATCATTATGATCGAGCCAGAATAGGTAATAAAGTGTGGAAAAATCTGTATTTAGTGTAAGACAAGTGAATATGAAAGTGCAATATGTAAGCGTAAGTACGTAATATAATCGATCATAATCGTAATATTTTTCAATTCTCCTGAATAATAATGTCTGATTTCCGTGGGAAATATGAAGGCCTAACAATTTTCACACACATTTTTCCCGGTGGGAAAGCTTCCCGTGGGGAAAGCACATTACAAAATACGTGTGTATGAAACTTTCAAACGCTTGTTCGTGTGACGTCAAGCGAACTTGTCTGTGAGGCAAGTCTGAGGCCAGTTTAACGATAAAATAATTACCTATAATGAGCCCTTAATAAACTCTGCGTCCGTGGAACGATATTGCTAACTGTGACAGCAAAACCTACGATATCTAGGAATTCTCGCTTTTCATGTGATGTCTAGCGAAAGGTCCGTTGGACAAAGAGCTTCTTCTATGATAAGAAGTCAATTAACACCTCAATACCAAGGATATCTAGGAACTCTCGCTTTTCATGTGATGTCTAGCTAAAGGTCCGTTGAACAAAATGCTTCTTCTGTGATAAGAAGTTAATTTACACATTATGTCTGTCAAAAGACAAAAAGCCTGTTAAACTAAAAATAATATCTTAATGTTAAAGGCCTAAATAAACTGCTTTATCAAAATAGTGCAAGCTCCCACAGTTACGGCCATAGCCTAACCCAATTTTTTATCCCGATGCACCCTAAGTTTTATCAGAACTAAAGAATCTTGCCGGCAGTATAATGCAAATCGTACCTTTCTTGTGTATCAGGTACTCTTTTTATAAGCTTATCATAACTATTTTAATAGTGAAAGATTTAGCATTTTACTTACATATACTTATAAGTACCAAGAGAAATCCATGTTAGGATAGAAATTTTATGGAATCCACTCAGAAACTAGAGGGCTCATACTCACATATAATGATTCTAGTAAAATAATAATAATGGGTGCTACTAACATGAACCCAAACATGCAGCCCTTACAAGGTCTAGTTACCTACCATGTACGTTTATTACCACGGGCCCCACTGACACAATATTATGTGGCAACATTTCAGTCCGTTGGACAATGGGCTAATAAGGAAAATAGCCTTAACATATTATATGCATCGGGCTAATAAGGAGCTAACATATTATATGCCTCGCTGGCTGGTTTTTTAAACAAAACATATACAGATTATAGGTGTTCTGGTTGAATCAGTTATAAAATCATTTTGTGAGCCATCTTTACTTAAAATAAATATACAAAGTGATAAGTTTAAAGCTTATAAAAGAAGAGGGTTGCTGCTTGTTTCATCAAGTAATTATCTTGTGCAAAAACTGGTGCATTTCTACCTTTTTAGTGTATGGGAAAAATATGAATCAGAGTTAATCACATAATATACTTACACAGATATATAAATACCTTTTAAATAAAAACATACCTTATAAAACGGCATGTTTTCAACTAACATGTACGGGTACAATAGATCTTAATAATGGGCATATCTAAGGTTATATGTACATATTTTGACTGTACCTCAAAAAATTTTTTGTTTAAATTATGTAGGTATAAATTACTCTTACAAATTACATTAAAAATAACACCTTTATTACAAATTATAATAAAAATAATGGAGTTAAAACCTTTACTCTTCTTTTTTTTTTTCAAAGTCATACCAATTATTTGTGTTTTGAACCTAGGTACACACTTTGTATCCTGTAAATATGGCACAATATAAAAGCCAATACTACATTTAAAGGGTGGGTAGGAGGTGGATATTATTATGTTCTCCTCATTAAAAAGACTATTGTTTGTGCGCCCTGACAGGGCTGGCTAGACCTAACGGGAGGTAGATAGGTAATCATTTGGAGTAAGAGGTAGCAGTGGCGCATCATCCATATAATTCAATTTTTACTGGCTTGCCTAATTTTCAGTCAGTATAGTATTTCCATTAAGACTCAAGTAGAAAAGGAATCTCAAATTACCTCCGGCTTCCCTGAGAATAATTCTGACGCGCCGCTACTGGTAGGTAGGTTAGCTAGGTAGGATTGTATTTTCATTCATGCCTTTATAAAAATTAAGCAGAGTCACAGATACATTGGTTTCTATAAAATAAAATTTAAAAATAGTCAAAAGAAAAACCTTATTACAACCATTATACATTATGGCAACATTACATGACTGAACTTAAGCCCCACCACAGACAAGTAAACCTAGGTTTACTGGTCTGTGAGCCCCATATATAAAAGGGAACTGGATCCCATGTTAACTCGTTATAAAATAATTGATTGACAACAGGAGGGACATGGCTTTGGAACGATTGGGGGGGTAAAAATGATGTTGAGATGACTAGATAAGAGTTACAACACATGTTTTTAATGTTACATGTTTCAAGAAATTAATTCTTTTTCTGATTGAATGTTACCATATATTATTTTACATCAATTATTGTTGCTGGATACTTAATAATTTCGCAACGATTTATATACTTACTATACTTAGCAGAAAGACTAAAAATAATTATAGGTTTTTTATACCTATACTTCTTAAGTATCTGTGACATTCTGAGGCAACCTAATCATTTAATTCATTCATGCTAACATGTTGAGAGGATATTGAAGATGTCTTTTATTTTACATATTTCCAAGATTCTCTTGGCTCTTCTTCAGATTACATTAAGATTTATTGGATTCTCCATTGATTCATAGATTTGCTCTATTTCATAGATGCGACGTTGTATCTGATCTCATTGACCTTTTGTATTCAGACATAATTTTAATTTTCTACCTATGTATTATTTATTTTTAATACTCTTCCTTAGATAAGATTTATAGGGAAAGCCTCTGACATGATTATATTTGCTATTAAAGTTTCACAATCCTGGTTCGTCTGTGTTGAGATGTTTGGTATAAAAAGCATAAAGGACTTATACAAGATTACAGGGAAAAGGATATAATATAAGGAAAAATAAAATCAAAAATATAGTACTGTAGGTACATGTATATCCCAATCAATGGTTTAAATCAGTGGCAACTAATTTGTATATTTTGAAATAAAATAAAATTAGTATTCATAACATTAAACCATGTACACAACAGTTGCATTATTTATGTGAGAATATATATTTTATTTTTATTAACAACTACCTCTTACGAAGGTTAGTTCTATCTTACTTTAAGTTACTGTCGCAGATAGCTTAAAATTGCCATTGTTTGTGTATAACTAGATCTAAGTCAATCATTTTCTCGGTTTATACCAATTTGTTTGTGTTAATAACGTGTATAAATATTGTGTTTCTATGTCTAGTTGCTAAGTCTTATCTGTGTCTAATTTTATTGATATCATGTCATAATACGCAAAATGTCTAGATTATAAGAATTTTGTACTAATTTACGAAGAAATGTCCTATATAAATATCAATTTTAACCCTCCTACAAACATGTAATACTGTAAGATTATTAGCCAATAAATGTCTCACATACACGGCACATACCAGCCACTAGTACGAGCACGCTAAAAAACCCATAAAAGAGGCCAGCACTCGTACTCGTTGCTCACTTCAACCTCACTTCTACAACAACTCCCAGCGGGGAAACACCTGCAACTACACTGCTCAAATGTTTTACAATTTTAAATAAGCGTTATTATTCATCTCCCTACATGACCTGGTAAATGGTACAGCGGGTCAGCGCTGCTTGGTTCAACGTGGTAATCCGGTCTGCACACAACAGCTGGTCCTTCGAGCTCCGGATATCAGAAAACTGCGGCCAATTGAAGAAAGAAACAAGTACGCGCTGAGCTGGATTAATTTCGCTCAGAATCTTCATACGGTGTCCGGCCTAACCGCTGATACACCTGCCCGCTTTCGCGGAAGAGCCCTGTGCTATTTACCAGCTTGCTGGACGGACCGCTCGTGTAGAGGCCATACTCCACGTTCGTGTCCTGGCAACTTTCGTTGCAACGTCACATGGTTGACGTCTTCACACTGCTTTCGGACGCTCTGGCACTTGCACTTAGCCTTTGCGCGAGATTCAGTGCATCAGGGATTAACGCCCACGAGTAAGTAAAGTGAACGTAGGGCCGCTTTCACTGCACTAGGCAGTGTCAGCCATTAGGTTTTAGGTAGGTAAGGTTAGGGAACCCCACGTGCGTCAAGAAGCAAGAAGAAAGAAGAAGATGTCCGATCATACGCTCAAGATGTCTCTTCGCTCACACAAGGGACAACCCTCCAGAGCCGTTACCCCGCCGTCTGGTGAAACAACCTCCGGCGATACCAATACATGGGACAAAGGCACCACCAGCACTCTTGGCGATGGTCCTAGTGTCGAACCGCGTCTACAGCCGCCGCCGGCAATAGCGCCGGCGCCCGCTTATTCGGAAATATCGGAAGACGAGGCGGAAAAGACGTTAGTTAAAAGTCCACCGGGGACATCGTGTAAACCTAACACGTCCGCCGGGGAAAAAGACCGCTTTTCTCAGTGCGGCGACCGCGGTAGTAAAAAAGTGCGCGAAAATCGAAGTGTGTATAGTGAAAAGTGCGACGAAAAGTTAGCTCTGTTGCTAGCGGAACTCGAGGTTCATAAAGCCGCCCTCGCCGTTGCTAATAAAGAGACGGAAACTGCCAAGTTAAGGCTACAGATTGCCCAGCATGAGGCGCAATCTGTTAGCGGTAAGTCCGAACCTCTTGTCGAAAAAGACGAGCAACGCGTGAGGAATTGGGTAGAACGACAGTCCCAGCTAGATCAGAGCAATTACGTAACTAAAAATGAAGCGTCCGCGTTACACACAATACGTAATTTCGCCTCTAGCGCGCCGGCGCCCAGCGCCCCCGCGCCCCGCGAGCCGCATATGAGTACTCATCGCCCGCCGCGAGATGTGTCTAGTCAGTATGCGCCCATTATGCATAGGCCACCCGAATTACCCGCTTTCGACGGTAATATCACAGAATGGATCGCATTCCGTGCCGAATTTAACGATACCGCGCCCATGTTTAGTTACGTACATAACGTCAGTCGAATTAGGCGCGCGTTGAAAGGTGAAGCGCGTACCGCGGTGAAATCCATAATGTATACCGTCCAGGATCCATACGAGATAATGGAGGCCTTAGAGAGGCAGTTCGGGGACCCTGAAGAGATCGTGTTGACTGAGCTACATAATGTTAAACGCATGCCGCGCCTAGCCGAAGATAACAGTAATATCGTGTCTTTTGCCGCGCACGTCGCAAATGCAGTAGCGACAATAAAATCATTAAAGCAAGAAAAATACTTGTACGCGCCAGAGCTAGTCAACAAGATCGTCGATAAGTTGAACCTTATTGTTAGGTACGAATGGGGCAAGTTCAAACAAGCTAATTTGAACTCGCCCGATTTAGTCGCGATATCAGAATTTCTGCTAGAAATTAGTTCCGCGGCTAAAAGAACGAGTCGTCATCGAGGTCCGAAGCCGAAAAATGCCGTGAACACGGTTTCCTTTGAGCTGGACAATAGGTCAGGGCGTCATACCGCCCCCACCCGTACTCCCGCCCCCGTGTTCTCCCGCGACTATTCGAGCGACTCCAACGACAGCTACCAGAGCACTCGCCCGCGAAATAGAGTAGATAGAGCTCACACGGGGGAGTATAGGTCGCCGACGGTAGCTCAAACGAAGCCCCGCGAGGCTAAAAGGCCCGCGTATACGGGGACCAAGCCCAAACAACATTCGGTACCAGCACGATTTACGTCACGTGATAAGTGTTTAATATGTCATAATCATGAACACAAAGTGGAAGCGTGTACTAAATTTTTGAATGCATCGGTATCCGAACGTTGGGATTGGGCGAAAAACGAAAAGCTGTGCTATAAATGTCTAGGCGCGGCGCACCGTGGTCGCTTCAAATGCAGGTATGTGGCTTGCGGAGTGCAACAGTGCGAAGCCGGGCATCACAGGTTACTACACGGTTTGAACGCATCTAAAGCGCCCGTGGAAGACAAAAAAGTCAGTAACGTTCACGCGATTAGAATAGCGCCCACGTTTTTGAAAATGATGCCCGTAGAGGTTACGGGCCCACTAGGTACTACGCAAGCCTTAGCCCTGTTAGATGAAGGGGCGGCCCTTAGTTTGATTTCACACGAAACAGCCGATCGTATAATGCCCCGAGAGCGGGGAGAAACGCTCGACATAGAAGGTATAGGTGGGAGCGTGAGCGATCCGGACTCTTGTAACGTGCGATTCGCAATCCGCGGCTTTTGCAGTAGGCATCTAGAAATGATGGAAGCGCTTACCATCAATCGATTGAACGTAGGAGCGCAAGGCGTCTCCAAAAACATAGTCGCGCAGTGCGACCATTTAGCCGACATAGCCGAGGAGCTGTGTTACGATTCTGCCGCGCCTTCAATAATTATAGGTCAAGATAATTGGCATTTGATAGTGACGCGCCAAATTATCAGCGGTAAATCGCACCTCCCGGTAGCTAGTTTGACGCGGCTAGGATGGTCACTGCACGGACCGCATAGGTCATCGGAGGCAACCGTAGCGTTTGTAGGCCACATGGGGCCACAAACGGCCGACGATGAAGCTTTAGCTCTCATGAAGGAACATTTCGATATCGAGTCACTAGGGGTAGTTAAAAAGTTACCTCGGGCCGATCCCGATCAAAGAGCAATAGATTTACTAGAAGCGACATGTGAAAAAATCCCCGGGGAAGATAGGTTCCGAGCGGGTTTGTTATGGCGTACCGATAACGAAGAATTGCCAAATAATAAAGCGCACGCGTTACGGCGGCTGTACAGCCTGGAAAATAAGTTAGATCGCGACCCTATTCTGAAAATCGAGTATACTAAGCACATAAATAACCTGTTAGACAAAGGTTACGCGGAAAAAGTAGACTCGCCGCCCCCGCAGGACGCGCCTAGGGCATGGTACTTGGCGCATTTCGCAACGTTTCATCCGCAGCGCGGAAAAATGCGCGTAGTTTGGGACGCAGCCGCTACCGCGTACGGTAGGTCGCTAAATAGTGCTCTTCTAGCGGGTCCTGATCTGTTAGAATCCTTATTCGGCGTGTTAGTCCGTTTTAGGGAAGGCAGGACCGCGGTAATAGCCGACATTAAAGAAATGTTCCTGCAGATAGAGATTGTAGAACGCGATCGAGATTCGTTACGTTTTGTTTGGCGGGGGGAGGACCGCTCAGCCTCACCGCAAGAATATAGGATGAAAAGACTGATATTCGGGTCCGCGGCTTCGCCGACGACGGCATTGTACGTCAAAAACAAAAACGCATACGAACATGCGAAAGAATTTCCGATCGCCGCTGAGAAAACTATAAAAAGCACGTATATGGACGACTTAGTCGTAGCTTTTGACCAGTGTGAGAGCGACGTTAGGCGCATAGTAAACGAAATTTACGCGCTTAATTTACGCGCGTCGTTCGAGCTCCGCGGGTTCGCCTCTAACAACCCAAACGTAATTTCTGACGTAGTTCCTAGCAAAGAGGATACGTCCCTCATCGGGGGAGGCGAAAGCGAGCGCACATTAGGCTTAAAATGGAACCATAGACGCGACACGTTAGGGTTTAACGTAAATTTACGCAACACGCCCGAATACGTGCTCAACGGTACGAAATTACCCACTAAACGACAGGTGACGAGTAGCGCGATGTCGATATTCGATCCCATAGGCTACGTAAGCCCGATCTCTGTCTTAGGGAAGGCATTGATGCAGGAAGTCTGGCGTACAGGGATAGGCTGGGATACCGTTATACCCACCTCGCTCGCACCCGCGTGGAATTCATTCGTGAGTAATATTCAGCAACTTAGGGAGTTAGAAATACCGCGATACGTACCCGCGAGAAATAGAGAGGCCGACATGCACGTTTTTTGCGACGCTAGTGAAAAGATATACGCCGCCGCGATATACTTAGTTAGCGAAGGCCCGGACGGACAAAAGTCCGCAGCCTTAGTAGCCGCCAAGGCGCGAGTCGCACCGTTGCGTATTGTCAGCATTCCTAGGTTAGAATTGCAAGGTTGTGTGCTAGCGACACGGCTAGCCGACACAGTAGTAAAGGAGTCCGATTATGTCATCAAACATAGGTATTTCTGGAGCGACGCTCGGACAGCGTTATCCTGGATAAGGTCGGATCCACGTCGGTACAAAAGCTTTGTCGCACATAGAGTAGCCGAAATAGAAAACACAACTAAACCTACCGATTGGCGTTGGGTACCTAGCGCGTTAAACGTCGCCGACGACGCTACTAAGGGCGTCCCGGCCCAGTTCGGAGCTAACCACCGGTGGTTTATAGGGCCTGATTTTATACGGCAAGCCGAGGAGCATTGGCCGCGCGAGAAAACAGTAGAACCCGTCGTAGAAACGTGCGAAGAGCGCGTCATAAAACCGATTTGCTCTGTAAATACCGTTCAAAACAAGTTCGCATACTTGCCCGAGACATGTAGATTCTCGAAGTTCACTAGGCTGGTTCGCACTACGGCCAGAGTTTTGATTGCTGCCGAGGTATTCAAAGCCAGATTGTCTGTCAATAGAAATCCAGAAACAGAAATGAATAAAAGACACATAAGTCTAGCGGAGATACTGCTGATTAAACGGAGCCAAAATGAGTCGTATGCCGAAGAGATACGACTAATGGAAGCCGGGCGCGCGCTGCCGAGGAAGTCTGCATTACATCGAGTTGCTATGAAGCTAGATAAGAACGGAATAATTGTGCTAGATGCCCGAATAGACAGAGACGAAGCCCATATACCTGTCTTGCACGCTAAGGAGGCATTTACCAAGCTGTTGATCCATCATTTCCACGCACTTTTCAATCATGCGACGGTGATCAACGAATTGAAGCAAAGATATTACATAGTCGGACTGCGCGGTACGATTCGTTATCTAACGAATAAGTGCCAATGGTGTCGGACCTATAAAGGAGCTACCCTCAAGGTTCCTGTAGGCGACCTACCGCCAGAGAGGCTCAAGGCGAATCAACCGCCATTTACCGCAGCAGCCGTAGATTTGTTCGGTCCTATGCAAATTGTCATAGGCCGCCGCCGAGAAAAGCGATGGGGCGTCCTTTACACGTGCCTCACCACTAGAGCCGTGCACCTAGAGCTAGCCGCCTCCCTATCGGCAGCCTCTATGATCCTATCGCTACGAAGAATGATGTCTCGACGCGGCGCACCCACCGTTCTGTACTCAGATAACGCCACAAACTTTTACGGCGCAGAACGCGAGCTATCAGAGGCCAAAAACTCTCTGCCCGATAGTCTCAAACAATTTATGACCGAACGACGCATGATCTGGAAGAAGATCCCGCCTGGCAACCCCTCCGCCGGCGGGGCTTGGGAGCGTCTAGTCGGAAGCGTGAAAACAGCTCTGAAAGTCACGCTAAAAGACAGAGCACCCCATGAAGAAGTTCTCCATACGCTATTGCTGGAAGCTGAACACCTGGTAAACTCCAGACCGCTGACCCCAGTGAATCCTGACTTAGAGGCTGAAGCGCTCACGCCGAACCACTTTCTCATCGGCCGATCGAACGCTATGTCCCCGCTGGGAGTCTTCTCCGACGAAAATATGAGCCTTTCGTCCTGGAAAACAGCTCAAGCACTAGCTGACAACTTCTGGAAACGCTGGCTGAAAGAATATCGTCCAAACCTGATGCCACGATCCAGTGCACACCAGAACGCGACGAAACTACACGTAGGAGATGTAGTAATTATAGCCGACGGCACGATGCCACGAGGTACTTGGCCTAGAGGCGTGATCGCACAGCTCTTTCCAGGTCCTGATGGCCACATAAGAGTAGCCATTGTACGTACTCGCGCAGGAGAAGTTCGCCGCCCGGTTTCCAGACTCATTCTCATCTGCTCTGCACCAATCGACTGTGCTGACGCACGTGGGGGAGAATTGTCGCAGATAGCTTAAAATTGCCATTGTTTGTGTATAACTAGATCTAAGTCAATCATTTTCTCGGTTTATACCAATTTGTTTGTGTTAATAACGTGTATAAATATTGTGTTTCTATGTCTAGTTGCTAAGTCTTATCTGTGTCTAATTTTATTGATATCATGTCATAATACGCAAAATGTCTAGATTATAAGAATTTTGTACTAATTTACGAAGAAATGTCCTATATAAATATCAATTTTAACCCTCCTACAAACATGTAATACTGTAAGCTTATTAGCCAATAAATGTCTCACATACACGGCACATACCAGCCACTAGTACGAGCACGCTAAAAAACCCATAAAAGAGGCCAGCACTCGTACTCGTTGCTCACTTCAACCTCACTTCTACAACAACTCCCAGCGGGGAAACACCTGCAACTACACTGCTCAAATGTTTTACAATTTTAAATAAGCGTTATTATTCATCTCCCTACATGACCTGGTAAATGGTACAGCGGGTCAGCGCTGCTTGGTTTAACGTGGTAATCCGGTCTGCACACAACAGTTACCATCTTAAATTATGGACATTTACTACTAAGGCTTGTTTGTGAACCAAGTTCCTATAGTTATGTGAACTATACTATCACAAGACATCATGGTATAATTCATAGTAAAGATTGCCAGGTTCAACAGGCAACATTAATGTTGAGAAATATGTTATTTATGATTAAAAGGACTATATATATATAATTATAACAAATTCACAAGAAATCATTGTCATTTGCACCGGGAGATTCATTTATAAAATTATGTTATTTAATCACAGCATTATTATTATTTGATTTTTTGTCGAGTTTGTTTATTTATACTCTAATTAGATAGACAAGAGTAATTACGTTTAATGTAAATAGTAACGATTCATATGTATATAAATAGCAAACTTGCTAAACTCTTCGAAGGGCATAATGGCGTCCGAAAATACGCAATATTGAACCCAATTAATTATCTGTAAATAGAGTTCAAAATAATTATGCAAAATATTCATTTTCTTTTTGCCTCATAAATACATAAACTTAAATAAATACTGTTTATAAATGGGTGTCAGAGTGGTACAATAATAGTATTTAACTGACAATGAGTGCCGTTCAACATAGAGTACCCATCATCATAGCATACATTATTTTATTTTATTTTTTGTTTTGTTGTATTGTTCTCTAAGATCATAGGGCAGATTTTACCACAGGTAGTGGATTAACTTATATAATTTATAAGTTCCCCATTATGGACAGATAATAATGTGTAAATTGAATTACTAATTCTCAAGTTTCTATCAAAATAGTTAAGTCACTATGTTCTTCGGTCTAGAATAGGGACTTTAACCTAATTCTTCTTATAAATTTGTGTGAATATTAGGGCTATGCCCAATAGTATTTGAGATAATTAATTACATTCTTATAAAAGTTGGATTTTAGGTTTAGGTATGTAGTTTTTAATAATTACTGAGTGGAAAAGTTTGTCAAAGTAAGACCTCAAGTCAATGTGACAAGGGGCACAATTTTGACTTTGAACGGGTTTTTATCAGCCAAATTAACCTTTGTTTATGTTAAATAGATAATATAAATGGCTAAGATTCTCATGAAGCCATACATTGATTTTTTTGTGTAGTACCATACTAATTATTTTTTCCATTTTATTTAAATTCTTAAGTGACCTCTAAACATCTACAATAAGTTATATCGCACTGAATGTGAATATAATGATAGGATTAAACGAACTTACCTAAAGTGAAGTTCAATCCTGATTATATGAAACATTCAGTGCGATATAAGGAGACTCCCACCCTCCTCGAGTAACCATGATGGGTTACTTCCCCGTTTATGTAATGAAATGAATACTCTAAACCAGGGCGAATAATCTTAGTACTACGGACATGGTAATGTCAACAGTATAACCATGCCAAGTTATGTATGAAGTTATGAATAAGTAAATTCATAGTTTTAAGTTATTCCAAATTTGATAGCATTATTACTAAAAACTTCTTTACTTTCGATTACAGATGTCGCGATAAGCGCTAAAATCATGACATTGTAAAAATTTAATTATGTCGTAATTATTTTGTCGTTACAGGAAATAATTTGCTCAATATAAATAACTTAAATTAACAAATAATACGCTGCTTTGGAAATTATATATATTTTTTCTTTTGGCAACACTACTTATCACGCACTTCACGCAGCCGCAGAAATTCGTGGCTGAGCTTAGTCATGCGCAAAATGTGTCACTTAAAAGAAAAGATTGATATGCATCTTTCGTTTGCTGTGAAGTATATCACTCTTTTAGTTCACTAGTTCAATTTAGTTCAGTAGCTCTAGAGGTGCATCTTACTGTCGAGTGAAACGGAACATCGCTCCAGTGGTATGTGTGAGTAGACCAACATCTTTCGGTCGCTTTCGGCCGCGTTCGGTTCTATTCGAGGTCATGACGACGAGATGTGGTGCGGTGTCCGTCCATTCCATTTCACTCACTCTCGCTCGGAGCGAGTGAGTAGGTAAATGATTTTATTAACTGATATACTGAAGTATTGAACTACAAGAATCCGAACTGAACTAGTGAACGAAAGAGTGACACCAAGTGAAGTACTTCATTTGAATCACTCATTCGCGAACTACACATGTCTAGCTGAGCTGAATGGCCGTAAGTGAAATGGACGGTCATTTAAATGCTTTTTGAAGAAAATTTTGAACAAAGGACAACTTTATGTTAATATTCGGAAATGTCGGATAAAAAGTGTTGTGTACTCGGGTGCACACCACAGGACGGTATGTATACAATCTAAATCGGTATGTATATAAGACTATCTGTATCAACATGAAAGCAATAAAATGTGTTATTATTATTTATTATTAAACCTCGCCTATATCACTGCAAAATCAAGATACAATTTTGGTAGAGTCTGTGCGGGAAGAAAAGTGTCGTATTGTGTACCATACTTAATCGAGATTGTACCTATTACAATTACAAGTAAATTAAATGAAAAATTATAAAAGCCCATCGCAAATAACACTTCTCTTTTTGCGTAGGGGGTAATTTTCCCTTTAACATAGCTGCAGTTTGAATGTCTATACCTCGTTTTTAGGGTTCCGTAGTCAACTAGGAACCCTTATAGATTCGCCATGTCTGCCCGTCCGTCCGTCCGTCCGCGGATAATCTCAGTGACCGTTAGCACTAGAAAGCTGAAATTTGGTACTAATATGTATATCAATCACGCCGACAAAGTGGTAAAATAAAAAGTGGATATTTTTTTTTATTAGGGTACCTCCCCTATACGTAAAGTGGGGAGTGATTTTTTTTTTTCATTTCAACCCTAACGTGTGATATATTGTTGGATAGGTATTTAAAAATGAATAGGGGTTTACTAAAATCATTTTTCGATAATGTAAATATTTTGCCTGCTGCCTGCTCAACCTGTTGCTGTATCGATGGTGCAGTCAACAACAGATGCTGATATACATTGCATTCAAGGTCAGTACCATCGCCCAAACTGTTAACTGCCCATCGGTGGACCTTATGCTGTTTGTAATAAGGTCCACCGATGTACAGATAAGAGTGTTGCTGTTTGTACTGCGTTATAGATGGGCATGCATGGGTTTTAATAATGAATGGAAATTAACGTAAAGATAGAGTATATGGAAAATAAAGAGTTCAGAGTGCCATATGGCGTAATGTAATGCTACTTGTCATAAGACTGTAAATATTCGCGTGTGTTGTAACAAAAGCTAACCATTATATTTAGAAATTGGTATGCATTTAGTATTTTGCCGTTCTTTTTCAGGACCCTCTGACACAAGAAAACCATTGGTGGACATCAGCCATCAGTTTAACATTGAAGTTACAAGCAAACTATATGAGAAGCCTATTCCGGAAGGTATGTCTTCAGACTATTTTAAAAACCAAAATACGTAATAGAGATGATGATCAGACACGTTATCAGTGGTGAAAATTTAATAAAATCGTGTCGTCATTGGGCCCTATTCATCTTTTCAGATGATTTAAGCAGCGTCTGTGATCGAGCGACAGCGTCGCTCAACTCGCTCATTACTAAATAGTCCAGTTCTTGAACTATCATCTACATTTTTTACAATTAAAAGTAGAAGTGAGATGAGGGTCCCCATCAAGGCGACCCTCGTCGTGCATGTATCTTATTGCCCGTTTTCGGGCCAAGTCTTGAAACCAGGACCTGTCATGAGTTTCGCGCCCTTTTAAAAGGCCGTTCTCCACTCAATGCGGTTTGTTACTAGGTATTCCCATGAGTTGCAGTGAATGTTAAACGCTTTACGCAGTCCTTGAAGCGGAGTAATAGGCATCCTACGACTCCTACGTTGCGCTTGCCTGAAGCGATCTGGCTCCATGGTCTGTCTGGGCAAATGAGCACTGTCCATGCGTATTACATGCCCTAGCCACCGCAGGTGTCTCTGTTTGAGTAGCGTGGTAATGCTAGCAAGCTGAGCAATCTCTAGCACTCTCTCGTTAGTAAAAAAAAACCTCTATGTTATTTTTAAAGACCTATTGATTGATGTGCAACATGTTGATATTTGGTAAATCCTCTCTCTCTAAATTGTATTAAGATACGTCATATAGTTTCCGAATAAAATGGCTGTGATATATACGGACAGACAGACGGACATGACGAAACAATAATGGTTCCGTTTTTGCCATTTAGGCTACGGAACCCTAAAAAAGGCATTGATAGTCTTGGCTTTACAGATAAATAATAAGGCCCAGATCGCTGTTAACGGGCTGGGTGCCTGGAAGGCTGGCCGTATTTCCACGGTGGATGGCAAGAAGAGCTGTTCGGTGTGTAAAATAATAAATAACTAGCCCTCTTGTCACCAGAAGCCTCTATTTTTAATTGTATATTCTTCTCTCTTTTTCCAGAACATCATACGGCTGAAACATTATTGGCAAAAACTGACCTGAGCAAAAAGTCTAATGAGAATACCACGTTGGCCCACACGTCAAAGCAACTTACCTCGAAAGGTGTGTATAAATCTAGGTACTTGCTACTTACTTGTGCTTAATAGCAGTGCAACTTGGTAAATTTTTACCCTACCAAGTATTCAAAGTGCATCGAAGTTACTATTGGATACTATTGGATAATTAAGTGATTATTTATATGCTCAGATCAATCGAGTAGAGTAAAAGGACTATTTGAAAAAGAAAAAAAAACTCGTTTAGTCACTCTATTAGTGCGACTAAATAATAACACAAACAAATATTCAGCTGTAAATAAGACAACAAATCATTTTAAGCAATTAAAAAACGTTATGCATCACAGATACAGTGATCTTAGGAGCTTTGAAGGGACATCCAGTTAGATCGTATTTATTTTATTAGCGAAACCGTTTACGAACTTGGCATTCATTTACATTTGTGTTTTTGAAGGGAAAATAATTATACACGTATGTAGTCTCTACTCGCGATAGTTTGTACATTGAATAAATGCGTAAATTTAAATACAGGATGTCCCTAAAACCAACATCAAGACTTAAAGGGCTGTCAGACAGTCGATGGCCTATCAGATTCGGCAAATTAGACCCAAGTGAGAATTGCATTTTTTTCGCTTTTTAATAATTTAAGCTTTATTATAAAAGTGCGAATATCTTGAAAACTGTGACATTTTCATCAAGGCCAAATTTGCTTAATCTGATAGCCCATTAGCTGTTCTATCACCTCTTTAAGTTTCGACATTATTCTTAGGCGCACCTGTATGTCAAAGTTGGAAATAACATTTATATTTTAAAGATACTTACAAGTGTGACAAATAACGTGGGCTCTACCGCTTCGTACATAATGCAGTGGCTTGGTGTCCTAATATTACTTATTATTATTTAATAGGGATTAAAATCATAAAAAATTATTTCTTATGTCTGATAAAGTGATAAAGGTACATTAACAAGGTTTGCTCAACTGTTAGGTACGCTAAGGAAAAAGTAGATGATAGATAGTAGACTTGTATTTTTAACCCACTTAAAGATTTCAAAAGAGCAGGTTCTCAATTCGGGTTGTATGTATGTTTTTTTTTATGTTTGTTACTCCATATATCCGTCATGTTTGAACCGATTTTGAAAATTCTTTTTTTGATTGTAAGTATATATATATATATATATTTATACAGATTGGTCCCGTTTTTGTCAAAACGAAGTTCTGATGATAAGATCTATGAGGAATCGAGGGAACTCCTCAAATCATAAGGCATATATATAGTGATTTTTGTATTTTTATCAACAAATCAAGCACTTTCATTCAAAAGAGCGACATTTGATGAAGTGGAACTGCTGATGATGATCAGAACGGAACTCTTCAACGACGCATAGTTCACGTTTCGTTTGGCGATTTGTCCTCTTCGCTGTGTTTGTTAAGCAAGTTATATCATTGTATGGAGTCTAAGAGTGCACCGTCTACAATAATCCATTAAAGTCGGTTTTTTTTTCTTAAAAAAGATTTGGTTTCCTCATCCATTCTTTACTCAAATAAAAGCGTGACTATATTGCGTACACTTACTTTGATTATTGAGTCTGTCTCTGTAGTTTCGAACGATTGATTATGATTAATAACAGGTTTTATTTAAATAAGGATCTGACATTATTGAATATCTTCTATCTAATGCTAGTAGATCAAAAATAGGCAGAAAGCAACCCTACCACATCGAGTAGTATTCGGTATTCGGCATATCAAGGGCAAATGATCGATAAATTAGTTATGCATTTAATTATTAAAACATCATTATAAAATCTACCTCATCACGTAGCCAATTGAACCTTATGCCATTCGAAAGTACTAATTAACCTAATAATAACAAAACTGGTAGCTGACCTTGCCTGAAGCTTTTTTTAATTAGCCAATATTTATGTTTTAGTGTGAAAATCGACTAATGCAAGTACGACGTGCAAATAAGTTCATGATATGGTTTAAATGCAGTTTTTTGAGATATATAAAACCTTGTTTATCAACAAGTGCCAACAAATAAGAGTTTGCATTGCCCAAAACTTGCAGCTTCATTATTCTACCTTAAACATTATTGAAATAATTAAATTAACTATAAAACTCTCGTGCGGCTCTAATATATAAAAAAACCGGCCAAGTGCGAGTCGGACTCGCGCACCGAGGGTTCCGTACAAACCTATAACAAGCAAAAGTTGTAGTATGTTTATTACTAATTTCAATTGAATACCTCTACGCGTTTACGAGGAAAAAGGTAGTAAGTTTAAAATTTAAAAATATATATTTTTTTTTAATTTATATTCAATGTATCACTAATAGGAATATTAAGAATTTTAAATTAACAAGTAACAAAAATTTCTAACAGTACTATATCTGATGCATGCTGTCAAAAAAGTCATTAAAAAGAAAAGTCTATACAAGCTTTTATTGCAAATTAACAAATATAACGAAGTCAATCTTAACGAGGTATATTTGATTTAAAACTGGATGTCATGACCCACTTCGGTCTTTATCAGTACATGTCGTTGTTCAGTTACGTGAGTACGCTAAATTTCAGAACAATCGGACAAAAGTTATTGTATTAAATTTTGCTTACAAGATTGAATTTAAACAACCTATAAGTCTTAGTACTTGGGGGAGGCCTATGTTCAGCAGTGGACGTCTTTCGGCTGATATGATGATGATGATGATGATGATAAACCGTATGAATTAAACATATAAATAGAATAGCTGTTAAAATCGTTTACGTGTAACGTTTTAATTTTTCAGGCAAGCGAGTGAATATGCCGCTGGAAACAATGGAGGCAACAGCAGAACTTGTGTTGTTTTTTGACGAGTTAGTTGTCAGCGTCATTGGATCACGAGGCCAGGGCAAAGGAAAATTGAGATGCGCTGTTAAAGCAAACTCACCACAAATAGAATTTTGGCGGATAGCAATACAAAAAATTCAAAATATTACATTCATTGACTGTAATAGCAAACTGGCGCAACGTGCAGGCAAGCCTAGACATGTACGCCCACCTTGTTTGGAGGGCTGGATTACGACATTAAACAGCTTCATAGGGTTAACAGAAACATTATTTACTAAATATGGTGTGGAATACTTTTACCCTAGATTTATAAACCAGGATCCCCTAGAAAACTTCTTCGGTCGTATTAGGGCTGCTAACTACAGGAACGTCAATCCAGACTTTTATATATTCTTTTAAGTCTATAGTATTGTCTAATATATTAACTCCCCAGTCAACATCAATGAACTGTGAAGACGATGACGGCGAAACATTGATACATTTAAATAACCTTTTTTCGTCTGAAAATGAGAATTCGCCTATAAGCTGGAACATGCCGTCGTCGTCTTCACTCACCTCTTCCAGCCAGGCAGGAGAGTCAATAACCAGAGAGTCTGTAACGTTGGAGAGAATTAAAGTACAGACGTCGGCGTACACGGCGGGTTATATATGTAGAAAAATGCCAAAAATAGTTGAATGCAATGATTGTTCCAAAACTTACACGACCGAGGAACACCAGGGGATCCATAAATACATTCAATTCGGGGAATACAAACGACTAAAACATAAAAATTTAAAATATCCAAATGCCAGAATGCTATGTCTGTATAGGGAATGTGCCTTAACTACACACAATTATTTAAATATATATAGTCGTAAACATAATGTGAAAAAAAATTTAAAGATCCTTTTTTTAAAACGCTGTGACATGTCTTGGCTAGGCTGCAAAAAACATAACAACGTTTTACAACACTTTTTTATGTCCCTAATAATCCGCCTGCAAGTTCACAACTGGTGTAACACTATTAATAGAATACTTCAGGGGAAAATACAAGAAAAATATGTATTAAAAATGCATACATTGCAAATGACTGCACTTAAAAAATATAAAGTGCATCGTCTAAGACAAAAAGCCACTAAAGATTACGAATAAAACGCGATTAAACATATTTTGTAGTTTTATTTATTTTAATTTGTTAAAATTCAATTTTATTCCCTAAGTACCCTACAGCCATTCATCGTATTTTTTATCGTTGTCACATCACTAAACTATATCGATAGATACACGTAGCACCCTTGGAATCCCTAGTACTGTCAAAAAAGTGGTATCTGTGATCCAACCGTATTAAAAAAAAAAAAAAATTACAACTCTCGATAACAGATGGCGGTGGCGACTCGGTTACCCGCCAGAGCCCCAGAGTTTGTTCTCTATTTCAGTATATAAGAAGGTACTCTGTGCTCTAAACGAAGTGAAGTGACGTTTGTCAGTAACAGTGACATTTGTTGTTTCTTTTTTTCAATTAAGGCATCTCTAAAATCCGCGCAATAAAGGCTACGGAAAGGAATCTACAATAAGTTATATCGCACTGAATGTTTCATATAATCAGGATTGAACTTCACTTTAGGTAAGTTCGTTTAATCCTATCATAGTATACGAGTACGATGGCAGAAACTGAAACGCTGACTGTGTTTTGAGCTTAAATGTAAGTAAAACTTGGCATTAAAAATGAAAAAAATAATTAGATGTTTATGTTATTTTCTGCCTATTTAATATACCTAAATATTAAATTCATAAACTTAGAAGTTAATAATCGTTCATGGTGATTATTTCGCTTATTAAGCTAAACACGTAAAATTGCCTGTGAAAATGGTCATCATATCTACTTCCGATCCTAACCTTTTTAATAAAGAGTTGCCTGCTTATAAACTAAAAATACTTCCTTGTTAGAGTTTGTGGTACAGGTACGTTGTCTATATGGGAACTCATACATTCTACGGCACTTCTTTTTCCAGACAGGCTCTAGTCCAAACTGTAAAGAGTTCCACAGTGCGCACAGTAGGTAGATACCTACTGAAAACTTCAGATACCCCAAATAATTAATCAGTAGTTATTCTTTAAACAGTTAATGATTGCGAAATATATTCGTATGGTTAGTTCTCCTTGCAGTTTTATTCGATTGTTAACTATATATTCGCACATTTTGTGTCATGTCGATTTTTGATAAGTACAACCGTATCTATCTAGATACGGTTGTACTTGGCTGTATTGTACTCGCGAATGTATACAGTTCGCACATTTTGTGTCATGTCGATTTTTGATAAGTACAACCGTATCTATCTAGATACGGTTGTACTTGGCTGTATTGTACTCGCGAATGTATACAGTTAACAATCGAATAAAACTGCAAGGAGAACTAACCATACGAATATATTTCGCAATTATTAACTGTTTAAAGAATCACTACTGATTAATTATTTGGGGTATCTGAAGTTTTCAGTCACTCTCATTGTATAATTACGTGCCAAACTGAAGCCGGGCGGTAAGACGTCCGACTTTCAATCCGGAGGTCTCGGGTTCAAACCACTGTGTTCTTCGGAACTTACGTACTATATATCATTTGATATTTACCAGTCGCTTTTCGGTGAAGCAAAACATCGTGAGGAAACCGGACGTAATCCTAATAAGGCCTAGTTTCTCCTCTGAGTCGCTTTCGTAAGAATTAATGACTACGCCAATTCATGGGATTAGGTTGCCAAGCTCACCCAAGGCTCAAATGAGCCGTGGCTAAAGCCGGGTTTAACGCTAGGAGGATGATGATATGTGCTAAACTATTCGTCAGGCATATCGAATGGATTACAGACATCCCTATAAGCTCTACAATGGAGTTTTCTCTGCTGTTTTTCTTCGGCAGCAGCAGCTGCCAAAAAAAATTAAATGCCACCATTCCTACAAAACAATAACATAGTAGGCATAGAATCATTCTAAAAAGTAACTTTTGTTACATCTGAAAAAACAGCTACTTACTAGAAATCAATGACAAAAAGAAGAATTTTCGTACGTTTTAGTTCCCGACAACTCTTATCGGGGTCCGATGAGCACCTATATAAAGTTAACAAGTTTTGCTGTCAAAAAAGGATAGATTATCAAGTTATCAGCTGGTGCTGTCAAAAGTGAAAAAACTGATATAACCATAGTGTAAACGATATTTTTTTAGACACACACATTCAAAAAAACATGCGTGCGTACAGTGGACAATATGTCAAGTTATCCCGCTATCAGATGTCAAATGAAAAACGGATAGAGTTATCATATTAATGACGGCAACTGTCATTTTATCAGATTTATATCAACTTATCCGCTGATATAATCTGCCATCATAGGCGTGCTGACGTGCCGTGCACACATAGGCGCTCAAAAGAGCTTTGTAGTATGGCGTGTCCGCCCTGTGACTGAACAATTGTGTTCCGGACATTTGGGAGACGTATGTGGAGTCGTAGGCAACGCACATAGACCCTTTCGATAATTTAATGAATTGTAAGGGTACAGTAAGCGCGTCATGGGACTCGGGCAAAGACAACACCCAGTGTAAGAACTATTGAGGGTTAATGGATTTTAAAATGTACCTACTACGCCATTGGGAGATACTGATAGACCTCGTACTGGGCAATTGAATGGAAAACCGGACGCCTGGTACCCAATGTTATCTTCGGCCGATGGTGACATGCCCTCCGCAATATGTCCCTATGAAAAGCGACATCAAAGACATGGCTCAAGTCAAGGGTAACACCGGTCCAGAGAACGGGGGTGGAGAGGTGTCACTGAACTTTTAACATAATTATTAGCCAAATCGCCGCAAATGGAAATCAGTGTAAGTAGTTCAAAACTGGGTGAAAGTGGAGCAGAACTGGCGGAATTGGAGCGCAGCTGGTGGAGTTGGATTTAGAGTGGAAGTCAGTGGTATTGGGGTGAAAGTGGCGAAAATTGTGTGGAAGAGGAGCGGAACTCGCGGAATCGGGCCGGAAATCAGTGGAAGTGAGGCAGAACTTGCCGGCACAGCGTCGCGAGGGTAAACTGATGGGGAGTCCAAATGGAGTCGTATGCTCCCAAATATAGTCCGGTAAAGTTTTTTTTTTCGTTTTCGCTCAACTTTTTGATACTATTTTGCTGTAATAAACGAAATTTATATTTTTTGGTATACATATTTTGAAAGATCGTTTCTTTTTAAACTGAAAACACACACAGTGTAACGCTTTTTCGATTTTGTGGTCATTTATAAATCATTCAACATAATTAACAGCTGTTTCGCTGTTTTTGCTTGAAAAGCAAGATTTTTATTGATTAAAATTATGTTAAACTAGTTCGTAAACATATAACAGGGTAAACATAATAATAATAATAATAACCGCGGGGGCAGCTTGTAGCGAGCTGACGGTGAGTGGCGACACCGCGGACCCCTATTCCAGTGGGCCCTTTCCATTTGGCCCTCGCCTCTGTGCTTGCCTTAACTGGCCGGCCAGAGTGGAGTCGCAAGAGCGGGACCTATGCTCCAGGTTGGAAGTGTAAAATGTCATAACGCCGGCGGCCTGCTGAACGGATTACCGGGATCTGGCTACCGCAGACTCACCTCTCGACAACCTCACAGCCCACGCACCGGTGTTGCCCTTGAGCCATCTTTGATGTCGCTTTTAACGGGGGCCCATCTTGCGGCCGGCGAGTCACCGTCTGCCGGAAATAAAATTGAATACCGTTTTATTAGGCAGGCGTCCGGTTCTTCATCAAATAGCCCAGTAGTTAGTCCATACTTTTCACCCAATAGCCTAGTACATTTTAGACTCCATTAACCCTCAATAGTCTTTACATTATGGCGGGTGCTGTCTCTGTGTGCGTCCCATGACACGGGTAGGGGCAGCATCCGCTTAGTGTCGAAAGGGTCTCTGCGCGTTGGCTTCGGCTCCGCATATGCCTCCCAAAGGTCCGGAACACAATTGTTCCGTGGTCGGGAAAGACATACAAATAATAATAATAAATCAAGCGACAAATTTGCACGAAACAACATCCTCACTAAACAAGCTCTGTAAGAATTAAATTTTCGAGCATTAAATAATAATATAAATATACCAAAAATTTGCCGTCAAATGCAATTCATGTGCGTAAATACATTATTAGCGATTTTCGTTTTCAAATCGTTACCGGACTCTTCAGGTGTCATAGTGGAGTTGCAAACGGATTTGTTACGTTCATCCCGCGTTACTTTTATACCTTGTCTCCCCTATTATTTCAATTTGAGAACTTACAACTCCCACTAGGTTATTTATTTGTAAAGTTAATTTTGTTGACTAGATTCTTTGCGGTTTTACCCGACCAAATCAAATATACCAAGAATAGTTAGGGAGGAGAATAGGGGATTTTTCGGGCATACTCGACCGCGGCAGTTTAAGATATGAGAGATACCTTAGACCTAATAGAACAACTTTGGAAAGTATTAGCTCTATATCTAGTGACGCGCGCCTAGGATAGACGATCACATTAGTAAAAAAAAATCGATAGTCGGAAATACTCGAGCGCGTCAGATTAAGATATTGGGGGTTGATTTCAGTGTTTTAAGACTAAATTTAACTAATCTGACGATAAGTCCATGACGCTGCAGAGTTACAGGGTCGCGAACTTGTAAAAAAAAATGTTAATCCGGCACTCTCGAGCGCGATCATTTTTTTATTTATTTTGAAGGATATAATCTAAAACTTACAAAATCTGCCATTTTCCGCATGACCGGAAGTGTGGAGGAGCCATTTCGTCTCCCGAAAAACGCGTTGCGGCATATAAGTCGCAAATGATACATTTTACAAAAGAAAAGGTAATTTAATTTTACACAAAAAAGGTCTTTATATTTTTGTCTAAAGTCAAAACTTTTGCACTTAATCATAAAAACTCAAACTCCCGGTTTTTTGAGTATATCCCGAAAACGGAGCGTGTTAACAAACATTTATATGAAACAACGATGATTAAAGTATCTAACTTTTATTATATAACAATTTTTTTTTCCTAAAGCTTCTCGAAAATTTTTGTAGACTCGGAAAAAGTTTCGCGTATCTGTATAAAAAAGTATTAACATGTACAGTTTCATTTATTTATAATATTCAATAACCTGTTGATCGGAGGAACTCGAATCTAAAAATTTAACTTTTTTTTCGATACACCCGAATATAGTACATTTATGGTCCCCTACCATACACCTATATGCCCTCAGTATGAAGAGAGAAAAAGACCCGACGGCATGTTTCTATCCTTCAGCTCAATGGAATGTGCTGGAAACTTTCTCCTTTGTAGCCCCGCGCCGCACTCGCTGTCTCACGCTTGTTCCTCGGCCATTTTTAATTTCCATGAATAAAAAATATATTTTATCTACACTCACATTGTAAGTCTTCTAAAAAACGTGTTCAAAAACGGTAGGCAATGGCTATCATTACCACAACCGATGTTACTATGATAAGCTTTTTATCTGTGGCAGTAACGTAATTTTAACTTTACATGCTCATATATTGATACGTCATGAGTTTAAAATTCCAAACATCGAATTTGATAAGATAATGTAAATCCTGTGCTGACCAACGGCACGCGCCTCCCCGACCGCCGGCACAATCGAGTTGGCCATGGCGGTGCAATGGCGGTCATTCTATGGTTTCCGAACACTTAACTTAATATGTATAATATGAGTGTAGATAAAGCAGTGTATGCAACTGTACGTAATTAGGCCTTATTACGTAACAGTTACATAAACTACTATTTTACTACAGCTCATCTACATTTACGTTGATTGTATCTATAGCTTTATTGTCATTCCTAAATTCCCCGTTTTATCAGAAAAAAAAATTCTTTTTCCGTCAGATTAAGAGAACCCACCAACATTTTTGTCAGATTAAGAAAATATGCTTTATGGACACCGAGATAAACCCTCCCTATGAAAATCTGACGCGCTCGAGTATTTCAAAAGAACAAATATTCTTCATTGCACACCTCAATAAAATAGAACGTTACTTTTTTTGTATTTTCAAAAATTTGTTGTAACTTATCGTCACGCCGCAATCGTCAGTTTTTTTAAAGGGAGCTTCCTTGGGGCCTACGTAACACCCCTTCTGAAAATCTGACGCGCTCGAGTAATTTTTTTTTCTTGATTTTTGACTATTTTGTATGCCTACCCCCACCACGCAAACCGGCAGATTAGTATACCGTTGTTATCAGAGGCACTTGGGCCATACGTGGTATGAATATCTGACGCGCTCGAGAATGCCCAAGTAACTGTTTTTTTTTACATTTTTGAAAAACCGTACACGCCATTTCCACCGCTAAAAATGCTAAAATAGTTTTTATCTACACTCACATTGTAAGTCCTCCAAAACGTGTTCGAAAACGGTAGGCAATGGCTAGCATTACCACAACCGATTTTACTATTATAAGGTTTTTATCTGTGGCAGTAACGTAATTTGATAGATAGATAGATATAATCTTTATTTGCTTGCCACAATATACACACAGTTAGGTTTAAATATACACACAAATTACATCCTTCTCGGGTAGGTGGAGAAAAACAAGTCACATCTTGTGCACTAAATTTATTGTTAAAAAAAATATTTATAATCACTTTTTGGACAATTAAACCTAATAATATTGATGCTTAAATAACCTTTATAACCTACCAGCATTTCCATTACATTTTCTCCACAAGTTAACTTCGATTTTTATCATTCACTTCACTCTCACAAAATGTCAGAAACAAGTGCAGTAAAAAGTTCAATTGAGGAATTGTCCGAGACATTCAAGAAGACGATGGCGCAGTTCCAGAAAGATCTCGACAACGCGGGCACCACTAATCCAACAGTCGCTGCTGTGGCTTCAAAGTTTGACTTTTTCAAGGACTTTGTTGTGAGGTCTCTCGATGCCTTGCAGAAGCAGGTGGAGCTTGTCACTCGCCAGGTGGACCACATTGAGACGCGCTCTCGCCGCAAGATGTTGTTAGTACATGGTATAGATGAATCTGATTCTGAGGACACAACAAATCTTGCGGTTAACAAACTGCAGGCCGTGTTAGAAGATCTTTCCGCAGCAAATATTGAGCGCAGTCATCGGTTGGGTGGTCGTGGAGGGCGCGGCAAAAAACCTAGAGCCATTCTTGTCAAGTTCAAGGATATAGCCATCAGGGATGATGTATGGTTTGGCAAGGTGGCACTCAAGGGCTCAGGCGTCACACTTGGTGAGTTTCTCACAAAGCCCCGCCACAATGCTTTCATGGAGGCTCGTGAGCGTTTTGGAGTGCGCAACTGCTGGACCTGGAACGGCGACGTGCTTGTGCTGGGAAAAGATGGCGTGCGCCGCCGTGCTAACAGCGTCGCCGATGTGAAAGCTCTGTCGGTTGCGCAGGCGACGCCTACCGATGCCGACGCGGAGCATCCTGCCGCTTCGTCGGAACCTGATACTCGGCCCGTCCCCCAGGCTCCGCGAGCTAGGCAGCAGCGTGCAAAGAGGGAGACTGTGAAGGCGAAGATTCGATCGTAGAGTACTCGTACCTACTTTGTTTGTTTACTGTGTAGTGCTTTTCTTGTTACCGTGTTACAATTGACTTCTTAATTTTGTCGTGCAGCACTTATCTGTGTCTACCCTTTCTTTCTTTTTTGATTAATTTGTTTATCTTAACTAGTTTTCGTAATAGCATTTGCTTTGCTTTGACATTAACTTGACATGACAGGCGCTTTGACATGAACAGCCCAGTGTTGCCACTTGTAAATTATTGCGTTCCGTTTCTGCTCTGAATGTTAATTATTTGTTGTTTTGTTTTTAATTTTGATCCATCCAGATATGCTGGCGGGTAGCTAAGGTACCTTAAATTAGTTTAGGGTTAGTAGATATATTATTTATTTGCTGCTGGCGGGTAGATTGTGGAGTTTTTGTTTAGTTTTTACTGTATATATTTTTATATTTATTGAATATTAGTATACACTTATTATATACTTATTATATTTTTAACTTTATATATATTTTTCAGATGCCTTTCAGTGATAACAGTGATCAGTATTTATCTTTTTCCTCCTTAGATAGTGTAAGTGAAGACAGTTTCCATAGTTTGCCTCCTTCGCTTCACGACTTTCTGGAATCTCAGTTTAATGATGTACCTAAAAATTTTAACGTTGTGCATTTAAATGCGCAAAGTATTCCTGCACATTACAGCGATATGTTACTCTCTTTTGACATTAAGAACATTCATGCTATTTTAATTTCCGAATCGTGGCTCAGGCCAGCTTTGCCTTCAACGTCTTACTCTTTACCTGGTTTCAATTTAATTCGGCACGACCGCCTTGGAAGAGGTGGCGGTGGAGTTGCGATTTACCTTCGTTCTTACATCCCCTATTCAATTGTTAATGTATCTGCCAGCTCTTCTACTTCTGATGCCGCAGAGTATATGTTTCTCGACGTTTCCCTCTCTCATTCCAAACTTTTACTTGGCGTTTTTTATTCCCCCTCCCTTCACGTTAATTACTTTGATTCTCTTGAGAAACTTCTCGAGGACCTTATGCCTTCTTATAATCATCACATTCTTATGGGAGATCTAAATACGTGTCTTCTGAAGGATGACAGTCGATCCCGGCGCCTTAAATCCCTGGTAGATGCATGCAATCTAACTATTCTCCCTTCAGACGCCACACACTATTTTCCAAATTGCTCGCCTTCTCTTCTTGATTTAACTTTAGTTTCTTCGACTTCTCATGTGTCTAAATTTGGACAATACTCCGCGGATGCCTTCTCATATCATGATCTGCTCTATCTCTCTTACAAAATTCGTCCTCCCAAATCTAAATCAAAAATTCTTTTGCAGCGCAATTTTAGTGGATTAAATGTGGAAAAGCTTCGAGATGACGCTTTAACAATCGATTGGAGCAGTATCGCTCGAGCGGGTTCGGTAGACGATCAAGTTTCTCTCTTTAATTCGCTCCTCATACAACTTTATGACGCTCATGCTCCTGTTCGTGCAATAAAAGTCAAGCATCTCCCTGCTCCTTGGCTCACTGAGGATATTAAAGCCCTTATAGAGAGGAAGAATCAATCTAAATCTAAGTATAAGGCTAACAACTCTGAGAAAAATAAACTTAAATATCATACCCTGCGCAATCGCTGTAGCACTATATGTCGAGATGCTCAGAGGCGTCATATTCACAGTTCTGTTGAAGATGGAAATCCAGCCAAAGTGTGGAAATTTTTGAAAGGTCTCGGAGTTGGCAAATCTCAACAGGCAACCAATTTAAACAATATTAGCGTTGACCAGCTTAACCAGCATTTTTCATCGTCCACCTGTTTCAGTGGTCCTAAGAAATCTAACTCACTTCATCATCTTTCATCACTTCCTGCCTTAGATTTCTCTTCTTTCTATTTTAGCCATTTCTGTGAGAGTGATGTTAGGAAGGGTATATTGAATATCACTTCTAACGCCGTTGGTGTTGACTGTGTTAGCCGAAATATGATACTCCCTCTCCTTGATTTGTTTGTTCCTATTATCACCGGTATTCTGAATTTTTCCATTTCATCAAGTACTTTTCCCAGTCTGTGGAAGGATGCCAATATTATTCCTTTACCCAAAAAATCCAACCCCAGTTCCTTCTCTGACTATCGCCCCATCTCCATTCTTCCTTTCCTATCCAAAGTCCTCGAACGGCTAGTGCATCAGCAACTAACTTCCTTCCTGAATAGAAATGACCTCCTAAACCCATTTCAATCTGGTTTTCGTCCGGGCCATAGTACTACCTCGGCTCTTGTCAAGGTTACCGATGACATCCGTTTGGGTATGAATGACCAGAAGCTTACAGTTCTTGCACTTCTAGATTTCAGTAATGCCTTTAACACGGTCGATTTTGACATTTTGCTCGCGTTCTTACAGTCTCTTAACATATCGGCTGCAGCGATTGACTGGTTCCGCAGCTATTTGGTTGGTCGTCGGCAAAGAATTAAACTAGAGTCTTCGTGTTCTTCCTGGTGCAGCACATCAGCTGGTGTTCCACAGGGTGGTGTGCTGTCTCCTCTTTTATTTTCTATCTTCATTAATTCCATAACTCTTGATCTCTCCTCTTCGTATCACCTCTATGCCGACGACCTTCAAATATATTCGCAGGGTATGCATAGCGATCTCAATTCAGTTATAGAAGCCACGAATCTTGATCTGCTCCGCATATCAAATTGGAGTCAAAATTACGGTTTAAAAGTAAACCCCCTAAAGTCACAGGTAATTGTGATGGGTAGCGCTAAACAAATCTCCAAAATTGACTTTCTCAGGCTCCCTCCGATAGTCTTCGATGGTATCCAAATTCCTTTTTCCAACCAAGTGAAAAATCTTGGCGTAATCATGGATCGTTGTCTATCATGGGTGCCTCAGGTGAGTGAAGTGAGCAGGAAGATGTTTGCTGCCATAGGGTCTCTCAGACGGCTCCGGAATTTCCTGCCAAATGCTACTAAAATTGCGCTTGCTCAGTCGTTACTTCTCCCCATTCTTGATTATGCAGATATCTCCTATTTAGACCTAACCGAGGAGCAACTTAATAAGCTTGAGCGTATTCAAAATGCCTGCATTCGGTTCATTTTCGGATTACGCAAATTCGACCATGTTTCTAGTTTTCGTTCTCAACTCAAATGGCTCCCTATCCGTCACCGCCGTAACTCTCACATACTTTCTTTACTCTTTTCTATACTTTTTAACCCTGCAACTCCCGGCTACCTCAAAGAGCGTTTCTCTTATCTTAATTCTATTAGATCCTCTCAAAAATTGCTCCTAAAAGTGCCATCTTCATCTTCCAAATTTTATAATTGCTCATTTACGTTCCAGGCCGTTCGTTTGTGGAATTCTCTCCCTCTCAACATTAAACGCGCGCAATCTATTGGTAGCTTTAAATCGCAACTTAAGGAATACTATTTATCTCTTCCTTAGGTTTTTAAGTTGACACTGTTGTTTCTTATTGTGTGTATTATATATGTATATATGTACGTATATGTATGTTTATTTTGTATTTATTTAAGTATGTATATTCATATGAATGTGCTGTGTTATCTATTTCGTCTCTTTTGGTTCTATGCACCACCTACTGCTTATTGTTTTTCTCTAGTCTCCACTACCCAAAGGTTGTCTGGAAGAAATCGCTCATTAGCGATAAGACCGCCTGTTGTTACCTCTACCTAAATTTATCTAATTGTAAAATTTGTGCTTGTAACTGTATGAGGTGTGCAATAAAGAGTATTTATTATTATTATTATTATTATCCTTAAAAGAAAAAAAGCTAGGAAACAAGTTAAACATATGAAACAATAAGAAAAAAGAACGATTTCTGTGTGCGTTGCAGCAATACAAAAGGGTTCTGACTCAGCAATACGCTTCACTCTTTCGGGCGAAGCACTGGTATTCTGCCAGAACCCAGGCCACGTCACATGTATGATAAATAAGTAATATAAATATCTTAATTTTCACTATGATTAACGTAATGTATCTATTTGTGTAAAAAGAAAATGAAAATAAAAATGCGGTGTATGCTGATACCGATATGTAATGTAGTGTATGTGTAGGTAGTATAAAAAGATAACAGAAAACATATATTCCCCAACATTCAGGCTAGATTCGGTAATCTGAAACCAAGTATCCATGTGGAATACCTGTTATTTGCTTATTGATTAATACTTTTTTTAAATGGTATTTAAAGGTTGCCTTTGTTTTAAGGCGCCTGACAGGTGGAGGGATATTGTTCCAACACTTGGTTGCGAGATACCGAAAACAGCCTGTAAATGCAACAGTTCTGTGTGGATGTACTTCCAAAAGGCAGCGTCGAGTAGATCTAGTGCCATATCGTTTGTGAAAAGATGAAATATGTATTTTTGAGAAAAGGTAACCGGGCTTTTTGTCATTTAAAACGCCAAACATCGCTCGCAAGATGCAAATGTCTCCTAGAGAACATATTCAATATAGAAGTTTTATTTAAATACGGCGTGATGTAACTTCTGAGTGGGATTGGATAACAAAAGCGGTAGCAAGCGTTTTGGACTCGCTGTATGAGACGGCGAGTTTTCGCTTGTAAACGTGGCCCATAAACTATATTCCCCGTAATTTAATTTGGAGAGGATGAGTGACTCACATAAAATTACCCTTATTTTCTCACTTAACAAATTTCTTATTTGGTACAAAACCTTCAAGCGGTAAAAACAGGATCTCACCAACTCCCCCACGTGCTTTTCGAACCTAAGCAGACTATCCATCACTAATCCGAGGTTTCTAGCCTCCTCAACACGTTCTATCAGTGAATTTCTAATAGTTACTTGTGGGTTGATGTCTAAGATTTTAGATATTTGACATTTTGTACCCAATATCATAAACTTTGACTTATGAGGATTTAGCAGTAAACCGTTATCATCGGCCCAAGTGGAGATACTTTCAAGGTCTTCGTTTATTTTATTATTCATCTCCGTGATGTCGCAAGGACGGGCTGAAAGGTATAATTGCACATCATTTGCGTATAAATGGTATTTACAGTGCGTAATCTTTTTTATTATATCTGCACTGTATATTATAAATAGCAAAGGTCCCAGAATAGAACCCTGAGGGACTCCTCGTGTTAACAACCTAGCGTTAGATACCAGTTGACTGCCATCTTCCTTTGATTCTAACAGATTGCGTGCGGCCATTGAGGTAACTATTGAACCAGGCCAATTATTTAAAGTCTATTCCATAATAACGCAGTTTAGAGAGTAGCAGACTAATATTTTTACAATCGAAAGCGCAAGAAAATTCCAATAACACTAAACAGGTGCCCATCCCACAGCTTTGATCGTACGGAATATTATCAACCACATCAATTAAAGCAGTTATAGTCCTCATTCTCTTGCGAAAACCTGACTGCACTTGAGGCAAAATGTTGTTAATCTCTACATATTCATATAAATTGGTCATTCACAGCTTTTTCTATAATTTTAGAAAGGAAGGGCAGTATACTTATTGATCGAAGGTCTTTTAGTTCCAATGGATTATCTACCTTCGGCAATGGAGTTACTAGCGCCGATTTCCGTATAGCCGGTACCTCGCCAGTCAAAACGGACCTGTTGATAATACCCGTAATTACTGGCAATGTGCGCGGAAGAGTCAGCACAACCATATCTCCCCTATACCTATTGCATTTGTATTAATAGATAATATATATTTAGCCACTTGGTGTTCTTCTACTGTCTTAAGGCTGAAAATAGAATCACCGAATTGGTCACATTCAAAATCTAACACTGTAGTTAACGAAACACTGTCAATACCAAGCACATTTAAAAAAATTATCATTAATTCTATTAGGATCATTAAAGCGGTCAGGAAGCCGGTCTCGATTATTAGTCGGATAGAACAGTTTTCTTGAGATTCTTCCATAATGTTTTAGAATCTTTGGTGTGTGAATTTATGTGGTGATTATAGTAAGCTTGTTTTTCGTTAAAAATACTCTGTTTTACAAGTTTTTTTTAATCATTATAATATTTTTTGGTACCCTCTGATTTTGTCTCTCTATATCTTAAATAAGCCTCATTACGCTTCTCAATCATAATCCTAATAGTATCAGTAATCCAAGGTAAGCTATGATTTTAACTTTACATGCTCAAATACTGATAGGTTACGAGTTTTGATAACATAATGTACACCGGCACGCGCCCGCCCGACTGCCGGCACAATCGAGTTGGCCATGGCGGTGCAATGGCGGTCATTCTATCGTTTCCGAACATGGCATTTAGGATAATTAATATGAGTGTAGATAAAGCAGTGTATGCAACGGTACGTAATTAGGCCTTATTACGTAACAGTTACATAAACTACTATTACCATACTAGCTTTTCTTTTCGAAATTACTTCATCTTTCGATTTTAATAAATGCCGCCATTTAGCGACCTCACCTCCCTAACTATAGGTGTCTTAAGTTCAGTGTGAAGTTTTAACGATCTCCTGCCAGGCAGTCAGTAGTGACCCTGCCTACGAAGCAGGAGGTCCCGGGTTCGAATCCTGATCAGGGCACTTATCTGTGTTTATCACAGATATTTGTACCTGAGTTATGGATGCTTTCTATGTATTTATCTACTTTAATTATATATTATATATATCGTCGTCTAGTAAATACCTACAACACAAGCCTTATTGAGCTTACTGTGGGACTAGGTCTGTTTGTGTAAGATTGTCCTATAGTATTTATTTATTATTATTATTTATTTATAACTTGGTCGGCAGTCGCTGGACGTCAGCGGGTGTAACCTGACACGGGAGCTGCTGCCTCTCGCAGCGGCCGCGCGCCGCGCCGCCGCGGGCACTCGCCGTCCGCTGAATCTACACATAGCCGACATACACAACGACTTGCGAACAAGTCGGAAGGTGGGTTTCGTAAAAGTTGGCTTAATCCTAAGTTTCCATTTAAAACACTTTAAGACTTAAATAAATTTCTCTGACCAACTTTTGTAAGGGCATGACATGAGATACTAAACTTGCCGCCGAAAACAATGTGTAAAGTAAGTGCTTTTGCTTAACTATTGTCATATTCAAACAGCGCAAATATTTTGCTTTTGACAGTAGACTTTTTTGCTGTTTTTTTTTAACGCTCCAATTTAAATGCGCACCAAAATGGCTTTTATATCCTAAAACTAAATTCCAAGTTATATTAATTACCTCCATATAAAATAAACCCACTCCATACCAGATCCCTAAAGTAAAACATTTTTAATTCCAAAATAAATATACACACATCAGAATATTGAGTCCATATGTCTTTTTGCTTCCCAGAATGGATGTTTTGCTCGCCAAATATTGTTTTCATAAAACATCAAAACTAACACCAAAAACTGCAGACTAATTTGCTTTAGTATAATCAAATTATCTTAACTTTAGTTAAAATATATTATTCTCGATCTAAAATAACAATCGCTTCCCTTTCTTTCTTTACCCCGCAACCTGCACCCCGGCCACTGCCACGCGGCGCACAGGCCGTGACATTGTTCGTTTTAAAGTCCCAGCCAGAAGTGGGTTAGGTTAGGTTAGAACTGCGACCCCCAAGAAAACGAACTGTTGTCAGAAGTGGGTTAGGTTAGGTTAGAACTGCGACCTCCAAGAAAACGAACGGTTGCCAGAAGTGGGTTAGGTTAGGCTAGAACTGCCACCCCCAAGAAAACGAACTGTTGTCAGAAGTGGGTTAGGTTAGGTTAAAACTACGACCCCCAAGAAAACGAACTGTTGCCAGCAGTGGGTTAGGTTAGGTTAGAACTGCGACCCCCAAGAAAACGAACTGTTTCCAGAAGTGGATTAAGTTAGGTTAGAACTGCGACCCCCAAGAAAACGAACTGTTGCCAGAAGTGGGTTAGGTTAGAACTGCGACCCCCAAAGAAAACGAACTGTTATCAGAAGTGGGTTAGGTTAGAACTGCGACCCCCAAGAAAACGAACTTAAAGTTAAAATCGGTCGGCGTCGGTGGCGTGATTTTATGTGATGCAGTAATTGAGAATTCAATATTTATTTAAGACTATATCATATGTTAATTGAAAGCATAAAGCGATTAATAAGTAACTTGTATTTGGGGGTAAGTAGTAGTATTGTTGGGTATAAAAAAAATTCACGGTCAGCAAAAATGACTAAAATGGAAGTAATAATATAAAATATTGGTGACATCTATTTAACAATAATATAGATTATTTGGTCTGAAACTAACTTTAACGATGATTACATATTTTTATAGCATGTAACAAAAAGATATATTAGCTATATTTATACAATAGTTTGCGATATAGTATTTGGTGAGCATTCGTCCGGTTTGGTAAGCATTAAGAATTTATTGGAAGTAATTTATGAACATATTTGGTTAGCGTTTAAACACAAGCCTTTTTTAAGGTTCCGTAGTCAACTAGGAACCCTTATAGTTTCGCCATGTCTGCCCGTCCGTCCGTCCGTCCGCGGATAATCTCAGTGACCGTTAGCACTAGAAAGCTGAAATTTGGTACTAATATGTATATCAATCACGCCGACAAAGTGGTAAAATAAAAAGTGGAAAAAAGTTTTTATTAGGGTACCTCCCCTATACGTAAAGTGGGGGGTGTTTTTTTTTTTCATTTCAAACCTAACGTGTGATATATTGTTGGATAGGTATTTAAAAATGAATAGGGGTTTCCTAAAATAATTTTTTGATAATGTAAATATTTTCGGAAATAATCGCTCCAGAAGCAAAAAAAATGTGTCCGCCCCCCCCTCTAACTTTTGAACCATAAGTTTTAAAAATATGAAAAAAATCTCGTAAGTAGAACTTTATAAAAACTTTCTAGGAAAATTATTTTGAACTTGATAGGTTGAATAGTTTTTGAAAAATAATTACAAAATAATTTCTGAACTAAGTTTGTAATTTAACCGTAAAAGCAGGTGTTTATTGTACCTGTAATTTCTACAAAATCACAATGAAATGACGTGCTTTCAAATAAAGTAAAAACGGTGAAAATCGGTTCACGCAATAAAGAATTATCCCATAAAAATCATCTTCCATACTTTAAGCTCGCGCGCGCAACAGTTTACTTAATTTGCCGATAGATGTCGCTGTACATGGAACGCTCATATCATATCCTACATGGCGGTGTTATTTTAACTCTTAACTACACTGAGCGTGGTCCGACACGCTCTTGGCTGGTTTTTAATTCATCATCATTTCAGCCGAAAGACGTCCACTGCTGGACAAAAGCCTCCCCCAAGGATCTCCACAACGATCGGTCACTCGCCGCCCTTAACCAGGTTTTTCCCGCGACTCTAACCAGATCGTCGGTCCACCTAGTCTGGGGCCTTCCCACACTGCGTCTTCCGGTACGCGGTCGCCACTCAAGAACCTTTCTGCCCCATCGGCCATCGGTTCTGCGAGCAATGTGGCCCGCCCACTGCCACTTAAGCCTGGCAACTCTCTGAGCTATGTCGACAACCTTGGTTCTCCTGCGGATCTCTTCGTTTCTGATGCGATCACGCAGGGAAACACCGAGCATAGCTCGCTCCATTGCTCTTTGAGTGACCTTAAGCCTTCTTATAAGGCCCATTGTGAGCGACCACGTTTCGGTTCCGTATGTCATCACTGGCAACACACACTGGTTGAAAACCTTCGTCTTAAGATTTTTGACGAGAAGATGCTACGTAGCTTCCCAAACGCTGCCCATCCAAGTTGGATTCGTCGGTTTTTAATTAATTGCACGTATTTTTTTTCTGTAAGCTGTAACCTACAGTATGCATTTATGGGTTAAAATTATAACTACTTTCTTTTGAAACGGGGTATTTGGCAGTACACTCGTGATTATCATTATCACAGAGTCACAAAAATATCGGGAACAAAATACATGGTAAATAGTTAAATACGTACACAGTTTCTAATAGTATGTAGGTACAAGTCAAGTAGTTAGTGTTTCGGAGCAAAGTGACATTGTGACAGACGGAAGGACATAATGACTGTAATGAATGAGGGACAAAGTCGCACCCTACGCGTTCCTTTTTTACCATTTAGGTACGGAACACCCTAAAAACAAAATTTAAGTAGTTTTTTTTTTCAGGAGCATGAAGAGCTTATAATTTACTCGTCTGGCTACCTGTCAGAGAATATGCTGCTTAGACTGTAGGCAAGTTGGTACACAGGAATACCTAATGGCGTGAATACAATATTTTTGTAGAATAAAATTCTTATGTGAAATATGATATTTTTATTTCAAACAAATCATCCATACACCAATAATTTAAACGTTCTTTAGAGGCTGATGACAACAGCCGATGACCTTGAAATTGACTAAATCTGTTTTTTTAGCAATAACTATTTTTTTATTTTAGGAAAGTAAAATATTCATAGTATTTAAAAAAATTCATTGCATTAATAAACACTCTAAACTACTTAAAACTAGAGATAAAAAATTTGGTCCAGATCACTGTCAACGGGCAGGGTGCCCAGAAGGCTGGCCGTATTGCCACGTTGAATGGCGATAGCTATACGTTGTGCAAAATAGTAGCTAGCCCTCTGGTCACCAGAGGTCTCTATTAGGCGCGCCGATAGACCTTTGTACAGTCGGCGCGCGCTTGGCCCCGAAGTTTCAACCCCAAACGCCGCAAATATAGAAACATACTTGCGGCGCTTGAGGTCTTCAACACGTTTAATTTTGAAGACAAAGTAAAATTATTTAAAATTAGCAACAATAGTCAGATTATTTAAAATTTAGCATTTCACGTAGAAATTACAATAACGGTATCTATATAAAGATATTTCACATTCAATAACTTCCTTAGTGGTCAGAATGTAATTAAATTACAATAATAAAAATATTTAAAATTAGCACTTCACTTAAAAATGAAGATAACTGTACCTATATAAGGATATTTCACATTCAATAGTTACCTTAGTGGTTAGAATGTAATTAAATTACAATAATCAGAATATTTAATATTAGCACTTCACTTAAAAATGAAGAAAACTGTACCTATATAAGGATATTTCACATTCAATAGTTAGCAAAACTGGTAAGTAAAAATAAAGACTCGGCTGGTAATAATTTGGCTGCAGGAAAATAATGGGTTAATGAGGCGGGTGATATGGATGGTGACAGATGATTCGCTGGCTGAACGTAGCCTAAATTAAAGAGCCAGGTCTTTATACGCCCGTCAAACGAGGCAATTGGAATTTTGGGAAATTTAGCAAAACAACAAAAAAGACTTATGGCATAAAAATACTGGATACAAAGAAAAGGAATCGGATTTATAACGTTTTTAAAAAAATGTAAATAAAATGATATTCTCGAAAGACAGGATGGCTAAAGCTGTAGTTTTAAATAGAAAAGAGTTCGTGGGCAAGTGTCCGTTTTGGTTTAGGCGGACCCAATAGCTCGCTGAACTCCTTTTCTCACTTGGAGAGCCCGCTGGATGCGGACTCTAATTCTCCGACGATGGTGAAGAATCGCGGCAGTGTCTCGCCGGTCCGGCACCCACAAGTGTCTTCCGGAATCCTTCCGGCTCAGGCGGTCCGGGGACGTGGTTTTGTTTTTGCTCCAATTATGTATTAATAGCACTTGCTATATAATGTTTGAATGCAAAGATCTAGACAAATAAATCGCACTTCACCACGATGCAACTAAGCAAATTATAGCAAAACCCCCAGACAAAACCAGAATATCTGTTTTTCTTTAAAAATCTCCCCGTAGCTCTGACACACTCAATCAAAAATCAACTTTTTTCTTTTTGACAATCTGGAATACCTCAAAAATTCACATTCAAAATTAGCGCGAGTATTATCTCAATTTTATAACTGCCAGTCGTATTACAAAATGCGGACTGATATAAGCGCCATCTACCTGTAATGCCGTGAATCACAATGTACGCTTTTTTATATATCAACCGTGACCTAGCCTTAGACCTCCCTTAGACACAGAAGTTCAGAAGTTCTAAAGAAAGTCGACAGATGTCGTACGATACGTAGCGTCATGCTACACTTCCCAAACTAGCGGCCGTCCCATACTCCAAGGCACCAGTGTCATGCCGTCGGGCCTCTTGCCGTCGTCTCTGGCCAAACCGTTAGGTTCCAGGACTGCCGGCAGTTTGGCGCTGACAAGGGCCCTTCGGATGACGTCGTTAATGCTGGCGTGGCGGGGAATCCTCCCAGCACTTCGGAGTCTTCGGACGCAAGAAAGACCGTGGTGGCCTAGGCTGTCCACCATGACGCCGCATTGACAGCGATGAGGGTGGTTTGTTGGTGCCCCTAAAACGTAATCAGGTTGCGAGGCGAAAGGTGGTATGATCTAACGGTGTTCCAATATTGGGAGACGGTAGAGCTGTTAACCAGAGACCCGACTCCCACTCTGTAGTAGCGAGGAGACGAGCGCGGTCTGTCGTACTAGGTGACGTATCTAAGAGATTTTTCCGTACTAGTCGACAGAGCGGCTCGTCCCATCGCCTCTGCGAGCAGGGATGGTAGCCATAGCCATAGACAAAACGCTCTAGCGAGACCTACTGACAGATTCACAGTTAGGTGTGGACAGATGGATATCACTCTATCCACTAGCGATACAAGTGTGACATCCACGTCTCACAGTTTGGCATGTCGAATCGGGCCCAGTTCTTGCTTTGGACACACTTCTTGTTTCTGTTTATAGGTTATTTTCTTTAGTCTGTTTTAATATATTCTTAAAACTAGGGTTTATATTACCCTTTGGACTTGTAAACATTTCGAGGCTACTATCAGCTATTGCTTTTAATACATCGATTAGCTATTGCTAATCGCTAATGCTTGAAGCTTAAAGTTGCGACCACACCGCTGCTTAAAATACGGTGACGCTACGGAATCGCAGTGACGCATCGTATCAATACCATTTTTGTCGCATGCCCTGCACACCGCTGCTCAAAATACGCTGACGGTACGGAATCGCAATGACGTGCCGTAAACGTCACGTCACGACTTTGACGCATGCTCTCCACACCGCTGCTCAAAATACGCAGACGCAACCAGAGAAATGAGCGGCAAGTGCCATTTTATATCTATGGACGCAACGTGTACGCAGTGACGTGCCCCATACGAAATATTTTTGATGCGAACCTTCCAAACCGTATTTCGAGCAGCGGTATGGAGGGCATGCAATTAAAACGGTGCGGATACGATGCGTCACTGCGATTCCGTAACGTAGCCGTATTTTAAGCAGCGGTGTGGTCGCACTTATTAGCATGCTTATTTATTAGTAGTCGGTGGTGTACACTTATTTATACGGAAAATGATGATGATGGAATTTCCATTTGCAGAGCTAGTCCTTTAGGCTTTAAGATTAATTTAAGAAGGGGAGCCAATCAAATTTTTGATGCAAACGTTTGACGAAGTGGGGGGTGCCCGCCATAATTAATTAAAAATAAAATAGAGCTGTATAGTCAAGTTTGATATCATTTTCGTGTAAAGCAAGGATGCCGAATTAATTTTTGGTATTTTATTTATACCTTTCCATATAAGAAAACTAAGAAAACATAAAAAATATGAAATCTATGTTTGGTATTTTTTTGAATAAACGCCTATATTTTTTTAATTTTTGGTCGTAACATAAAAAATATATTTTCATGATAAAGCCCTGTTATTCTTCTTTATAAAAAGTATACAAATCCTGTATTGGTAATAATATCTTTAAGGAAAAAAAAAATTAATAGGCCTGTTTCCAACCACAATCTAATTATGTAGGAAAAACGATGTGGTTTGAGCTCTAATGCTTGCCTAATAATATCTTTCACAACTAAATGGACGTCAACCATTTTAAACGCTATTATTTACCTTGCCTTTGTCTGCTTGTTATAATCCGTAGGTAAGTGAAATAAAGAGTTCGTTTAGGAGATACCGGAACCGGTTACCAATAAAGGGGTATTAGATCGAGTAATTATTTAGTAGGGTTGTTTTTAAAAACTATCAATTTAGTAAGCACATCATTGCGTTACCCAAAGGTAAGCGCTTGGCGGGTACGGATTGGAGTAGGAGAGCAGAAGATCGAGCACAGTGACGTGCCATGGGAGAGGCCTATGTCCAGCAGTAGACTGATACTGGCGTGGCTGAAAATGACGTTTCCTTATCAAGCTAATTTCATATCTATTGCTAAGACATTAGACAGGGACATAACATTGAATATAGGGTTATCATATCATTTTGTAACCAAATAATAGGGTTACCCTATCGAAAAGAGTTATCAAATAGAGGAGTTTTCCGGTCCCTGTTATCTAGTGACGTTTTCGAGTGAAAGGTACATCATTGCGGGTTGTCGATAAGGGCCCGTTAATTTTTTTAGAGAGAAAACTTAAGTGGTAGGTATACATCTTCAACTGAGGACAGTCTGTTGGCGAATAGTGCGCTCTAAAATAAAAATAACAATTTTGTGTTATACCTACTTAGACATTACACAAACTTATTTGAAAATCTGTTAATTTATTATAACTAATATTTACATAACTAAATGCAAGTCTGCATATCTACAGCTACCTGCTTCGTCCCACATCTTCATAATTTTGTGGTTGAAATTTTACCCTCGTCCTGTTGACAAATTGATCCGATATCTGGTGCATACCTTAAGTTCTGATGACAATCACAAGTTAATATATTCAATATCATTGTAAATCCAAGATGGCTGCCGCTACAGAATGTCGCGTCTTATATATTTCTTAACAACCCTCTCAATCCATACTAATATTATAAATGGGAAAGTGTATGGGTTTGTTTGTTTGTCCGTCTTTCACGGCAAAACGAGGCGACGAATTGACGTGATTTTTTAAGTGGAGATAGTTGAAGAGATGGAGAGTTACATAGGCTACTTTTTGTCTCTTTCTAACCCCCCACTTCCCTAAAATGGGCGGTGGAAGTTTTGTATGGAGCATTACGGGGGGCAATCAGGAAAGGGGAACCGTGTTACCCCGAATTTAACGCGAGCGAAGCCGCGGGCAAAAGCTAGTCAAATATAAAATGAAAGGGATTTACTAGTAGAACGCAGAGCATTGCGGATCATAAAGTAAGCGGAGTTTAGACAGTTTTAGTAACAACAACTTGAAAAGAAAATAAGTATTTTTATGTAAATCTTGAAGCAAATCAAATCATTTTGTTCAATTTTTTTTTTATTTGCAATTTTTAAGTAGTTACACTACTATATATAAACTGAAAATAGATGTCAGAAAAAAAAAGTGACCGGGTGGTCTAGTGGTCAGGACGTCAGACTCTGACAGCTGAAGACGCCAGTTCAAATCTGGCCTCGGACACCGGAGGGTTTGGTCACTTTTTCTGAAGTATATGAAATCTATTTTCTATTTTTAGGTAAATTCAAAAGCTTTTATTGAAAATAAACAATGATACTGATAATGTACTAAAAGCTATAAAAATAAGTCGGTAAGTTCTAGGTACCAGTCATCACACCACTCTTCTCATCAATGTAGCTAGAGCATTGAAAAGACCAAAAAACTAAAATCGTGGGGCGCTTGAAATTTTTATCAACGGACAACGCCTAATATCATTATAATACATATGAACTCAGGTAAGGTACGCTAAGCTAGTGGTGTGATAAATGTTACCTAGGACCTATCGATTATTTTAGCCTTCAGTACATTACCTGAATCATTATTTTCATTTTTTTTTTCATTTAAACTGTTTAATATACGATTTCTAACAATAATTTAACTACTATTAGAAACGGGGTGTTTACTTAACTCAAATATACATGGTAAATACCATACCAATAATAATATTTTAATAGTATCTAGTCAAAACAGTTTACGTTAAAATAATTATTTTACATATTTTATTTATGGCCTGGATACGAGACTTTCAAGCCAAATCTTTATTGGATAACTCTGCACTATTATGTGTTACAAATATAACAATTGTTTTCCCCACTTCCCACAAAAGTAGGAACATTCATATTTTTTTTACAAATACGGTTGAAGTTACCACAAAACTTTCAATATAGGATATATTCTTCATAAAATTCTCTACAATTCTTGCCTTTGAAGTATGTTGCTAAGACTCTATCAGTCTATGTGTCGCGAAAATTTTAACCCCCCCTTTTTGCCCCCACCGCACCATAAATTTAGGTGGCTCTGCTTCCTAAAATGGCCTATGGGTCCTAAAGTCTCACTATGCAAAAGGAGATTCCATCATCACTAAAATCCGTATAATGCCCTTTGTTGTCGTGTGCACCACCGACTATAGCCGTTTTTTAGGGTTACGTACCTCGAAAGGAAAAAACGGAACCCTTATAGGATCACTTTGTTGTCCGTCTGTCTGTCTGTCTGTCAAGACCATTTATCTCAGGAACGCGTGGAGGTGTCAAGCTGAAATTTATATTAAATACTCAGGTCTACTGTCCCTTGGAGCTTTGAAAAAATCAGACTTCTAAGCCAACGCAATCAAAAGATACAGCCGTTTATGCCGCGAATTTTCGCTCGCAAGGGAATCAAAACCTGCAGGGTACTTCCCGTGAACTCAGAATCTTGAAATTTGGTACGAAGCAACGTCTTATTATAGCACAGATAAAGGAAAAATTGCGAAAACCGTAAATTTTTAGTTACATCATATAATTAAAATATTTTAAAGTTACTACCCCTTTATACCTACAGGTTTGTACGGAACCCTCGGTGCGCGAGTCCGACTCGCGCTTGGCCGGTTTTCTTTTTACATCTACATATTCTATTTTAGACATTTGAGTTTGTTCCGTACAAAGATTTAATGTAGGGACGGAATCTCTTACTAAAATAGTGAAATTGCTAAATTTTGTAATACAATCCTCTGTGAAATGCCCGGAACATACTCTCTGGCAATATAACAAGGGCAACTTTGTTTTGGGCAAGCCGGTAAAATTTCACATGAAGGGTACCTGAAACAGTAATTGGCAAGACAAGTTAAACCAGTGTCAAGCAATCCTACTGGGAATCTATATATATATATCTCTTTATCACTCTTGCCCATTGCAAGGTTATAACTCTTGCCCGGCGCACAGCATGTACATATGTTCGCTGGCAATGTGGACGTGTTTACCGCGAGGCAGCTTGAACATATATACATGTTTCCGACTGAGAACATGCCGTGAATACCCTGGAGTACCTAGCTAGGTCCTAGACACGACTTAAATGTATCAACAAACATTACCAATCAAAGTTGGCTTTTTGTTGGTCTGTTTTACGGGTTTATGTTAACCTTAGCTAGTTTTACCGAGCCGGTAACCAGTTTAGTTTTAGACCTGGGTTATCCACTGAAAGCGCCATACTGTGTCTTAAGCACCTGGTGGTCAAAGGCCTTACATAAATCTAAGAAGCAAGCATAAACCGGAGTTCTTCTTTCAACATAGTACTTGACAGTATGCTTAAGACACAGTATGGCGCTTTCAGTGGATAACCCAGGTCTAAAACTAAACTGGTTACCGGCTCGGTAAAACTAGCTAAGGTTAACATAAACCCGTAAAATAGACCAACATAAAGCCAACTTTGATAGGTAATGTTTGTTGATACATTTAAGTCGTGTCTAGGTACTCCTGAGTATTCACGGCATGTCCTCAGTCGCAAACCAGCAAACATGTATGTATGTCAAGCTGCCTCGCGGTAAACACGTCCACGTTGCCAGCGAACATACATGCTGACTGCTGTGCGCCTTGCCGAGCGTAATCTGGCCTATGCACTGTCTTTCGAATGGGCAAGAGTGATAAAGAGAGATAATATATAGATAGATTCCCGGTAGGACTGCTTGACACTGGTTTAACTTCTGTTGCCAATTACTGTTTCAGGTACCATTAATGTGAAATTTTAAAAGAAAAGTGGATTAACGCAACCGGCTTGCCCAAAACAAAGTTGCCCTTGTTATATTGCCAGAGAGTATGTTCCTACACACCCGTTCTGTCCGATGTTCATTAGTTTTTATCATAAAATGTATTTATTCGATGGTATTGTTAAACATTTTTTTTCTTAACTAAACAGTTAAAAAACCTAACGTATTTTCCTTCATACAGTTACACCACGGAAATATCGATACAGAAATGAATGAATATCTCTCACCCCCAACTCTAACATTCATAATAAGTTACGGTGCCACCAGCGCCAAAGCCATGATAACACGTGAGCGCGTGACGTAATCACTTAAGTAGTGCTGTGGCTATATCGACAATATAAAATAAAATTGTATATTAATTTTCATACTTTTGTTGTTGATTTTAGCTGTACTTATAAGAAAAATGCGAAATGAATATTCTTTACTATTATGATTTCTAAATATCTAAAGTGATTTGGCCTAACTAAATCCATTATTAGGCGGAAAGAAATATTTCGTCGATATGTTGTTTTCCAATCACTACGGTATCTGAGTGCGCTCGTGCAAATTTCGCTCTGGCGCTGGTGGCACGATTTTTCTGTCCGATGCGTGGCATTCGAAAGGTTAATAATAATACCAAGATTGAACGGGATGGTCTTATTAAACTTTCAATAGGTATGACAGAGAACGCGCTATTATCGTTGGTCCTTGTCATAGACATACGTAGTATCTCTATATAGTTGTGGTACAGCCAAAACTGCGCAAGCATACCCTATAAGTGTGTATGGCCCGCTTTACGGTTACGCTGTCACTGTCATTGTCAGTGTCATTACATTTCAGGCAATTCTCGCTACCACAAGTCCCACTCTTAACGTAGTGTTATATTCTCTTTGAGTCCCACATACAAATTGCTCCCGTCCCGTCGTAGAGCCTGTCGCTAGAGAAATATAAACACAAAACTCAATTAATTAATGTAATAAGTCCTCAATATGACGGTGAAACCCAGAGACCTGCCGGATACCGACGACGACCCTGTTGAAAATATGCTGAAGAAAACCGGATGTCTTGAATTGCATTATAAAGTGCAGGTAATTTTTGTTTTTTATTTTACTTGTAGATGTTTATTTTGTTTGATAATGATATTAATGATTCTTAGCTTAGCACACCGGTGTGCTAAACCTGGGTTGAAAAGTTTGATTGTGATGTGAGAATAGAACTGGGTGGTTTTAGTTTTTAATTCAATATTATTCCATAGATTCTGAGAGTTATAAATGAAGCGCTATTTTCCTGTTAACGTTATTGTGCAAGGTTTGGTTTTGGAAGGGGTTGGGGAGGCGTCAGAGTGTACAAAAGGGGGGCGACTTTTAACCAACAGGCTTACTACCAATACCCTTTGGTTTGTTTGGACAAGACTTTTCCACTGAGGCAGAATCGACAGAGCTCCTACTTCGCGTTATCTTGGCGCTACGCTACCAACAGTACCTAACCAATACCTTGGATAGCTCTGTAAGTATTGGTTTTAAAGAAAAGTTTATTTGACTTTTTTATAATTTCTTGATGTATTCTATAGGTTTGCATTGAAAATAGATATGTAGAAATAAAAAAATAATTTTTGATGAATATTTTCTAAATCCCAAAAATCACTGCCCCTTTTGTACACCCCAACCGGGGGAGGATTTTGTTTTTTTTTTTTACAATTTTTTCGGAACTCAGCATCACTTACATGAACATGTGTCATGGGGCTTATCTTTGTATCACGTAACATAGCAGATCTTGCAGACTTTGCCTGTACTATAACATCCATAATCCGAGCCACAAGCATGTGCCTTCTCAACAATGGGACAGCTCTACCCAACATCGCCCCTAAATTATCAAGATAATTATGATCAGATCACTGATATTTATCAGATAATTATCCCTGGATTGTTATGAAGAATTATCCTTTGATTTTTTGGTGCATTCCGCACTTACACACATTCTTAACAAATTTCTAATCGATAATTATCGGACATAAAAATCACGATAATTATCAAGATAACTATCATTGATATTTATCCATTCGAACCCTGCCCCTAACCCCTCCCTCAATACCGCCCCTGGGTATCTCAATAGCTATTTGTTCCTTTTTTGTACTTTATATTTGTTTTCCTTTTGAAAAATAAAAATTGTTGAATAAGTTTTAAAGAATAAATTGTATCTTATCCAGGAGTGCATAGCCACCACAAAGGATTGGAGAAAATGCCAGACAGAAGTGGAGGATTTCCGCACTTGTATAGGGAAACACAAGCAAGAAGAAATGGCCAAAGCTAAAAACTAACCATCTTTGATATTAGTTAAGTATTGACCATATGATCTAGGCAGTAAGTCAAATTTGATTGTGTTAATGTTTAATATTAAAGAGTTATGTGAGTGATAACTTTAATGTATTGTTATTTTTGTTATAAAGATATGTAGTTTGTAAAATTTGTAGTTTTTATATGCAATATACCAAAGAGGCTAACAACACCCGATGACCTTCAAATTGACTTTACTTAAACATAATATTGTCTTCGGTTGCCGCGATAGTTTTTGGTCGACTCAGTCGACCCGTTGACCACGAACGCTGTAAAGTGTTCGAAACGTCGGGATGTAATTTAAGCTCAGTACTCGCGATAAAATCCGTTTTTAATTGTTTTATTTTACTTAAACAGTTTTTTTTAGCTAGAACTACTTGTTTTGGGAAAGTAAAAAATATATATGTTAATATTAATTATATTTGGAAAAACTTTGTTAATTCCGATACATGATTGGACGAAATCGGCTCGATAGAAAATAATTCCAAAGTTACATCTTAAAATTAGCTTTAAACAGTTGCATGTCTTTAGTTTCTTGACTTATACGTCTGTAAGGACAACATTTCACCACACTAATGCTAAAAACTTCATTATTTTGTATTTCTCAATTAATGCGTAGTTTTTTTAATTAATCATTTAGCAAAATTTGCAATACTAATCGTAACGCAGTGTTTCTCTTTCCATCGCGCTGAAAAAGATAGGGAATTTAGCTGTTGTCATCCCCATTAACAAGTAATTAAAAAAAAATACTACCCCATTAACAAGTAATTAAAAAAATGCTACGCGTACGGTAAAACTCGCATTATGGCCAGGTGGAGACGTAAAATTGTTTACTCACCACGGGCAGTCAAAAAGAAAACCCTCTAAACAAATACCTGCGATTTCGGGCTTTCTTTCTTTTACAGTCCTTGGTAAGTAATGTACTATTGGTACACTTGTACAGACTGTACCTAGTAGATGCCTTTGTTATGTAAATTACGGAAGTATACCAAATTTTAGCTCAATCAGAAAGCAGCCTCGCGAGGCTATTGCCGCTCGTACGGCTGCCAACCGAAGCGCGTCTGTGTGATATTGCCCGAGCTGCTTCGCGCAGCAATTTCGTCGCGGGTTGGGTCTATTAGGCGAGACCTGACGCACCGCCGAGGCATTGCGGCCGCGCGTACATTTGCCTCGGACGCCGCCACAATAGCGGAGCTGCCTCGCGCGGCAATTTCCTGGCGAGGCGGTGCGTCAGGTGTGGACACGCCTATTGACATCCCGCCATATATCACTATAAGAGCAGATTTACAATAACGGAATTAGTGGTATGGTGGTGGCGCGTCAAAAAATTTATACGTATTTCGGAACCATTTTAGTTGTTGGTAAGCTAATACAACTGTATACAACGTGTTACTTCCAAGACTAAAAACCTGAAAACTGTTTATTGAGAATCGAGAGTGGGATCGATTGCAGTATATCTTAAGATGGGCATACTTTTTCGTTAATTTTCCAATTGTTTACGTATAGAGTCTAAAAGTGTTTAATACTAGTTTGCCAATCTATTGAGAGGTTAGGAGATAGAGGTTGAATATTTAATAATGGCTGGCAGCTTTGACAAATTTGTTTTTCATTGTCAAAGTATGTCATCTTATACAAATTGACAAAGTAAGTTGATAGGTTGACATGACATGACACATGTAGAGATGTGACAACAACGCAACGAATGTAGAGTTAACAATTGAATAGAATTGCAAGGAAAAATAAACATACCAATATCTTTCGAAGTAATTAACCGATTGAAAAATAAATTCTCTAGATTAATTAGCAATAATAAAAATCATTTGGGGTGTCTGGGGTTTTTAGTGGCTCAAGTAACACGTTGTATAAGATTCAAAAGTTGTTGCATTTCTGTTTTTTTCCCTCATTAAACAAAAATACTTGTTAAATAAATACCCTGTGTTTATTAGTATTTGTAATTTTATCTAAATACGAGGGCGGAGTGATAAGTCTGGTAAAAATTAAACTATTTGTTATGTTATAGGCAAAGTTAATATTTATTTTTCGACATAGTCTCCTTCTAAGTCACAGCACTTATTCCAACGTTTTTCTAGCTTCTCTATTCCCTCCGCATAATACGATTGCTCCAACCCTTCAAAATAAGCATTGGTTTCTTCTATCACTTCCTTATTCGACCTAAACCTTTTTCCTCCAAGCCATTTCTTCAAGTTAGGAAAAAGGAAATAATCGCAGGGGGCTAAATCTGGCGAATAAGGCGGATGGGCGACCAATTCGTAATGCAATTCGTGGATTTTAGCCATGGCAACTGCACAAGTGTGCACCCGTGCGTTGTCTTGGTGAAAAAGAATTTTCTTCTTCGCCAAGTGGGGCCTTTTTTCCATTAAAACTTGATGAAATCGTTGCAGTAAATTGGCATAATATTCGCCGTTGATTGTTTTGCCTTTTTGAAGGTAATCAATGTATATTACACCACGAGCATCCCAGAAGACGGTAGCCATAACTTTATTTGCCGATAAAACTGCTTTGGCCTTCTTCGGTGCAGGTTCACGAGAAGCAATCCATTGTTTTGACTGCTCCTTGGTTTCTGGTGTAAGATGATGGATCCAAGTTTCGTCTACAGTTATGAAACGACGGATGAAATCCTTTTTATTACGCCTAAACTTCGCCAAACCTTCTTCTGAAATGGCCACTCTAGTACGCTTTTGATCCTCTGTAAGCAATCGCGGCACCCAACGGGCGGATAGCTTCTTCATGTCCAAATGAGTGTGTAGGATATTACGAACCCTTTCGTCTGAAATGCTTACAATATCAGCTATCTCTCTGACTTTTACTCTTCGGTCATCCAATACGATATCATGGATTTTCCTTATCATCTCTGGTGTAGTGACCTCAACTGGCCGTCCGGGTCGGTCGGCATCATTAGTGCTTGTACGACCACAACGAAACTCAGTAAACCACTTGTGAATCATTTTAATCGACGGAGCAGAGTCCCCGTAATATTTTTCTAGGCTTTTTTTTGTTTCCGTAATAGATTTTTTTCGAAGAAAATAATGTTTGATCAGAACGCGAAACTCACTTTTCTCCATGTTTGCAAACATCAAAGCAATTGTTTTTTTTCTTCGCTGTCAAAAAAAAAGTAATGATGCGAACTGGCTGAAAATATACAATTCAGCCTCAAAAAGGTTCGACTACAAGTGGGCATCATTGAAATTGTGAACATATTACCTTAACTAATGATTTTACCGGACTTATCACTCCGCCCTCGTATATAAAAGAAGAAACTGACTGACTGACTGACCGACTGACTGATTCACTGACTGACTGACATATCAACGCACAGCCCAAACCGCTGGTTCTAGAGATTCCAAATTTGGCACGTAGGTTCCTTATAAGGTCTAGGGGTGCACTAAGAAAGGATTTTTGAAAATTCACCTCCTAAGGGGGTAAAATGGGGGTCCAAAGTTTGTATGGCGAATCAAGATTTGTTAGACTATATTATTCGAAACTTTACAGGAGTATTCCTAACGATAAATGAGTAAACACGTGTTTCAGGTTTTTCGAAAATTCAACCCCTAAAAGGGGCAAATGTGGTCACAAAGTCTGAAAATCAACATGGGTATCCTTATTGAGTACTTATAGTACGCGGGAAAAGGCTAGTAAGTTATATGAGATTAAATTAAAAGAAACCAAGATAAATTAGAAAAGTTTTATTAAATACAACAATAAATAACACTTAAGCGAGGATCCTGCTCTTGTTGCGGAGCGCGGTGTATGCCACCAGCACTGACAGAGCGGTGGCGAGCACCTCGGAGTTCACCCAGGGGCCAGAGTAACCTGCCAGCCAAAAAAATATGTTTATACTTAGAAGCAGGGATGTAACAGATTTGATTTTATCGGAACCGAAAGCAGAATCAGATGTTTTAAATTTAGTTTATCGGAACCAGAAACGGAATCGGAACTGAAATCGGAAGCGGAACCGGAATCGGAGCCCGAGTGATAGGTGGACGAGATGTTAAGGGTAGGTCTATAAACCTGTTTGTTTCTGATGTACGCCATTAATTTCCTCCCGCTGCGTTGCTATGACATCCGATATAACTTCTCTGTTTTGAAAGTAACGGAACCGGAACCGAAGCGAATGTGTCAAACCGATCGGAAGTTCCAACTTAACGGAACCGGAATCGGAGCTCTGTAACATCCCTGCTTAGAAGCTAAACCCTTTGATCGCCGAAGACGTCAAATCACGCGCAGAAAGTCGTCCCTCAGCGACAGTGCGTGATATCACGTCCGAAATGTGAGTGGGCTCGCGCAAATTTGCTCTGGCGTCAGTGGCACGGTTTTTCTGTCCAACGCTTGGCGGTCAAAGGGTTAAATGCTGTAGTATGCTTCATATTAAAAACATTACCTTTTATCATGCACCATGGAATACTGTGACTATTAATGTCTATACAGAATCGCGATCCTCCAAATGGACTTAGAGCTAGCCACGTCAGATATGACACAACACAATAATGAGAGCAATGAAACTTGTCTAGTTAGATTGCTTTATCCTCCTTATTGCTGGATCCGGGCATCTGGCAGCTTTTGATGGGTGGAGGTCAGAGTGACAGACCAACAAAGTTTTTCAGTTGGAAAAAAGTAATGCCAAAATAAGTAAAAACTGCCGAAGTTGTGTAATTTATAAAGCACAGGGGCTATGTTTTAACATGAGAACAAAAACACATTGTGTATTATTGCGGAAACAAAAACAGTAGGCGACTAACTATAAATTGCATTATACTTTCCCCCAACCGAAACATCTGGCTATGATATAATCTAATTAATTACGTAATTTCCCATAATATTAAATCAAACCCAGAACTCTAGGATTTCTTTTCTTCAAGTTATTTGCATTCTTTTTAGGGTTCCGTACCTCGAAGGGAAAAAACAGAACCCTTACAGGATCACTTTGTTGTCCGTCTGTCTGTCTGTCTGTCTGTCTGTCAAGACCATTTTTCTCAGGAACGCGTGGAGGTATCAAGCTGATTATTATTATTCTTTGACCTCCACCACTTTACAGCTGCCAGATGTCCGAATCTAGAAATAAGCATAGTATAGCAAACTAACTAGAGGAGTTTCTTTGCTCTCATTATTGTGTCATATCTGACGTGGCCAGCTCTCCGTCTAAAATATACGTTTACGTTTGATTCGTTCCCGGTAACAGGTTACGGCAACTCCGTCTCGTCTATTAAACGGATGTTGGAGTGATATTACAAATGTTTGACAATGCCAACTGAGAACATGCGTGAAAAATATTTAATTGGATTGTTCAATAAACGCGGTCAACAACACGGAATCAATATAAAAAAGTAAATCCGTAATGATTTACTTTTTTATATTATTTTATTTTGTAACTATATTTATTATTTTATAACTCTAAAACGCATAGTAAAATGGGTAGGTGCCACATAGTAAAATGACGTAAGTGCTTCAAAATATCCCATGATTAACGACCTTTTAAACGGATGCATTATAACAGGCCGGCAACTACGGAACCCTACTTTGAGGCAGGTCCGACATGCTCTTGGCCGGTATTTTTAGTTCTGGACATGGGTTTAGGCTGATGAGACTCACTGCCGGGGTGAGACAACTGCACGGCCAGTAGCGGGGGCACGGTGGCGGCGGGGTCGGCGCGGCGGGCGCGACGCAGGGAGGCCCAGCCCTCCTCATCCAGGACACGGACCTCGTGAGTGCCGGAGCGGGCGCGCGCGGGCTCCTCAGTCCACGACACCTGAAGAGAGGAATTTTTAAGAAGTTTCACTGTGTTGACAGCTATAGGGACGAGAGGTCCTCGTCAAGACACTGCATCCACTTTGATGCCAGTATATATTATATTATATTATTTATATTAATACACTAGCAGCTATGAGCTGATGCGTGTATATCACTGCACTTGTTTATAAGCATAAAGTTCAATTATTTTGATTAGAAATGTTTATCTAGTCTGTTTTTAAAACTGTTCACTGAGGGGGCACTTATCACTGTCTCTGGTAATTTATTCTACTCGCGCGCAACTCGATTACATAAGTGTTTTCTGGGATTGCTTGCGGTGGGTATGTGTCTTATTATAAATTTTAACACATTCATTGCCACCCAGCCAAACAAAACATCCGCGCCAGGCCACAAAAAATATATACGACCCGATAGTCGGGTGCAGTTGCGCACTTATCGAAAGAATCGACACTACACGCCAAGAACCCGACAGTCGGGTACACGACAGGGTTGCACAAAATAAGAGCAGCTTCCTTTATATAGATATTAGCACAGAATAAGCAATAGTACAAGTACAGAAGATTCCCCTTCCTCAAGTTGGCATTTAGCTACAGAGATGAAACATTGTGAGGAAACAGACCTATTTCCAATAAGGCCGTATTATTTTTTGCTTCTTATCTATATAAACTATCAGGCACTCTGATATATGTATGTACCAACATACAACCTAGGCCTCTGATGCCCAGGGCTGGGCACCTTGCCGAGTATCGTATTTTAACACTTTGACTACCGAGAACCCGCCTGGTAGGCACGCGGCGTGCGGCATTGCGTTGCACGATGTGGCCCGCCTGGCGGGTTCTGTTGGTTTCTGGGGTATTGTTCAAAATTTTGCCCAGTTGCGAAAGTGTTAAGTTACAGCAGTCAGCTAGGCTAGGCTTAACACTTTCGCAACCAAGAACCCGCCTGGTAGGCACTCGTAATGTTTGCTCAGGTGCCGGCTAAGCCCGCTAGGCGGGCAGTAGCTATAAACCTACACGCCACGCCAAAGAGCCCGCCTGGCGGGCACACATTGGCTCTTCGCCACCACAGGGCTGACACTAACAGAACGGTTTTAATACTTCTGATTATTATGCATGTAATATATATTGTAAAATTCCTGTGTAGTGGTTCTTCTAATCTAAGCACGTCAACAACGAAACCAGTAATAATATCGATATCTTGTTTTGCAATCACTATTGTTTTTGGAGTTTTATCGTGCTTCATTGCGGTGGCACGTCAAGTTGCTTCAATGCTTGGCGCTCAAAAGGTTAATTTTATTCATGTGTACGAAAGTTACTCGGCACAGCCCTGAGCGTCCGCCTAGTAGGCACTCGGCGTGCGGCATTGCGTTGCACCGCGTTGCCCGCCTAGCGAGTTCTCTCGGTTTCTGGGGTATTGTTTAAAATTATGCTCGGTTGCGAAAGTGTTAAAGGCAAAGCAAAATTAGAACGGAGTATAAAGATCAGAAAAGTTTCATAGGGATTAACTAATACAAAAACGATTAACGAAAAGATAAGAAGCGCAAAAAATGTAGTTTTTGTCTGATTAGAATTATCTACAGAATTACTATAATAATAAACACTTATTATAGAGTTTGAGGTTACACTGACCTGATATTTGTTCTCTCCGATACGAGCAGCAGTCAGCGGTTTTCCCTCGACCTCTGCGTACAGGGCGTAGTTGGCAGGCAGGGGGTTGTCGCACTTCAGCGTAAACTCCGTAATATACGCAATTTGTGTCACGACAGTCGCATCTAAGCTTGTGAACGACGCTGCTTCAACTTGAGGATTTTGGCAGCTTAGGGCTAAAGCTCCGGTCATTGAGCAGAGCGCAATAAGAGCAATAATGTATTTTGTGACCATTTTGCTAAATTATTTGTGACCTTTATGTCTTATTAAACTAAATAAAATCTAATAGGAAACTGTGCGCCGTCTTCCGATTTCGATGAATGTCGTCCACGTATTGAAGCGTTCGAAACATAATATTTGAAAGAGAAAGTATATTTATTATAAATTTCATTTAACTCAATTTATACTAATAACAACAGAGACAAAATCGACTAATTAGCTAATTATATTGAATAAATTACAAGCTTTTATCTATTCCAGCTTTAAATATTGATATAAATATTTATTTAGTTTTGGTATTGGAGTATTATAGTTTACATTCCGAATGTAACCTTAAACATCACCGATGACGTGTGGCCAAAACGCCAAATCTTTATGGATGCGATCGATATTAAATACGAAAAAGTTTCTATTAATTATAAATTAAATATTTATTCCGACTTCTTGAAAGGGAGGTTCTTAATGGGGAAACTTAAACTTAATAGTCCTTAGAAAAGCTAAATTTGTATGGGCAGGAAGTAGTTTTTATTTCATTTCGCGAAAATGATCCAATGTTTTGTCTCGAATTGCTCCCGACGTTTTCTGAAATATACTAAAATTAAAATGCTCTAGATTAATGCCATATTGAATTTTATTGCCTGAGAAAAGTGTACACCGTTTTCGTACATAGTTAAGGACACGTAGTATCTCTATAATAATATAGTTTGTGTTAAGGACTATTAATATTCTGTCTCTTTCTCTCATTCTATGGAATCTGGAACAGCGCCCTCTACAATAAGTTTACACCGGCCTTCCCCATTCATCTCCTTGTTTAATATTTTACCGATAAATATTTCTTAATAATAATGCTATACCCATAGACATATAAAATAAGAAGACGTAGCGCCCTAAAGACAAAACTGTGATTCCATAATAATAAGCCGATTTCTTCGTGTTTACGCGCGACACGCACACATATACAACTCGTGGACGAGCGGTGATTGGTTCAAACGTCAAAAGTGAGTGTGTGTGCACGAGACCGCGGCTTATTATGGAATCACAGTTCTATCTTCGTGGGATTCCGTCTCCTTATTTTATATGTCTATGGCTATACCTGTAATTTTTGTATAGCCCAATACCGGTATTTCCTATGCAAAAAATACCGGTACTGCATTAAGTACCGTTGTGGACCAGTCTAGGACTGTACTCAGGACGTATAAATATTTGGAACTCTTAAAGCTATCATAAACTTGAAGCCCGCTTCATGGCATAGTTTGTAGGATAGCAATGAGGAAACAGTTTGAATACTTGGAATGAAATGAATACCGACTATTGAATTCATCCAGTCACGGTATTTACAATTCGGTAAATTATGCCGACGTCAATAGCCGTCCGTCCAAAAAATATATATGTACCACTCCTAGCACCATTTTACGATGTTTGGCATTATTATTCAGCTTATCTGCGTTACTAACGGTACTGTTAAAATTCACAAGTGCCAACACAAAACTTATCTAAGGGATTTAACCCTTTGACCGCCAAAGACGTCAAATCACGCGCACGGAAAGTCGTGCACTCAGCGACAGCACGTGATATCACGTCCAAAATATAACCGGTTTGCCTTGCGCGCTGGCGCTGAGGGCACGATTTTTCCGTCCGATGCTTGGCGGTCAAAGGGTTAATCCTTTCACGCCAAGGACGCGTAAAGACGTGAGACAGTCTAGCACATATCGCCAAGAAGTCTAAGAGCCCAGTTACACTTTACTTATTTAGTGTCCTAACCAGCATCCTAATTAGGATCCTAACTTTTTTCAATAGTAAATTTACTTGCTAAATGCGGTTAGACTTGACTAAATTTAGAAACTAAATCATTTAGGAAGCTAACTAGGACATGTGTAACAGGGCTTTAAGAACCAGGCGTGAAGCCGCGAACGCGAACTATTGAGTCGATGCCGCACAATCGCATATGTCAAATTGCTTTGACTACGGTTGAAAATGGTTCTACATATTAAATTAGGAATGAAGTTGTTAGATAGAAGTTGTAAATGAGGGAAAATTAAGGTGTAAATGAAACAAACAAAGTAACTTATTTTATCCGTAAAGGCCTATATTTATTTATTTATATCTGTTGACAATAATCCATGTGTGCCCGCGTTTCGTAAAAGTCAAAAAATTACAATGTACCAGGGGCTCATAAACAGTCTGGAGCACTGACGCCAGGACACGCACAGGGCTTGAAATCGACTCGAAAACACGATGATCGTCCGCTCCCTTTCACTCACTCAGTCACAGCTGGATTCGGACAGGGATAGGCGATGTTCTATCGCTTTTAGCGTCGACAAGACCCACAGGATACGCGTAGCGTTCCATAATTTCTCTTGCCATTTATTCGAAGCAACGGAAACATCTATTGAATTATTTTTTTAGTTCTCTATTCTTAATCTATTGTGAACGGAAGGTAGCCATAAATTAAATATTACCCTGAATTTTAGCAAACCAGTTATTCAGAAGATGTTTCCTTGCAGTCTTAGTGATATGTCAAAATTCATAATTTCCTAGTTTGTACAAATGCCAACGCAATATTACGTATCATATCTAAGTTTGCTAGCAATCATATACGTTCAAATATCAAGTTTTGAAGCCTTGGTCCAACGCCATGGTCATTTTTGCTTTCGTATATGACATCTATTTCCGTTTATCAAGTTTTGATTTAACATATTTTTTTTGTTATAGTTTTTGGCTCAAATAGTTAAAATTGAAAGCTGCACGATATTAGACGAGATTACTTGTTCTGACAGATTCACATTATTGCTGCCATAGCAAGATTAACCCATTCGACGCCAAAAACGTGATATCACGTTCTCGGCGCTAAATGGCGCGCGTTTACATATATCAGTATAAAAAGGGCTAATTTACCAATTTCGGCTATTACACAGTCAAGTCTTAGTGTCTATGTTTGGGCTTTCGTGAGATACTTTTGCGGAGGCAGCTGCTTTAACCTTTTGAACGCCAAGTATTGAACAAAAATGATCCGTCACTGGACTGACGCCACGCAAGCGCTTTGTTTAAGCGAAATCGAACTTTGCGGAATTCCGCGTAGGTCCCTATTGCATAAGCAAAGCTGTCGGCTGTAGACGTCGTTGGCGTCCATGGCACGACTTTCCGATGTCGGCCACAGCCGACTATGGCGGTCAAAAGGTTAATAGGGGTAAAACCTGTCAAGACTCGCTACCTTTTAGTCGTTTACAAACCCAAATCTATCAAGATAATGAAATTGTTTACAAGAGGTCATGAATTTTAATATAAAAAAAAGAAAACAGATTAAATTTTTTTTGCGCTTTCAATTATTTTCAAATCAGTAAAAACTCATTCAATGTGACGTCACAAAATGTGTATCTCATACTAACTTCGTTGGAACAAATCGAAAAGAGAATAGCCGATCAAGCCGGTTAGCATTAGTATCCTAATAAGCAGTTCGGCACCATTATTAATTTTGACATCCCACATCTGTGGCAAGAGAAATACGCTCTTGAGTACCAGGGCGGCATGAGTAGCGGGAGCGCGGAGGCTCAGGCTAGCGCGGGTGTCAGTGGTTGCCGGGCGGCGTCTTGGCGGGCGAGGCGGGCGGCGGCGCGCTCCACTCGACGCCGTCGCCCTCGTACTGCGTGTTCTCGAGCCGCGTGATGAGCCGCTCGTCCTCGTCGCCGAACTCGCCGCCCATGAGCGACGGCTCGCCCACCACCATGACGTCCTGTTGACGACGATATAAGGTTAACTTTCACTCCTACTGTTACACACTATGTTCACAAGTGAACTGTAAAAAATGTAGTCTTATACAGATTATGCATGCGTGGCTGCTGCGAACATACACGTGCCGCGTTCTTTACAAGACTATATTAAAGAAAAATGCACATTAACCAAAGGGTCTAGCAGGCTAAGCTAACAAGAGTGGCCCCCGCGAGGGATTTGGTTGTAATTTGAGGTGCAGTAGTGGCAGGACCTAAGAACACTGTATGCGTAATATTAGACTTCGATCTTCCTTTATTTCAGACTTATTCACGAAAATATCAAAAAATCAAGGTAATTTTTAAACTGTTATTTTAGCTACACCAAGCAAGCGAGAGTCACCAAATAAATTCAAAATTAAGGAGCATAAAATGGGGTTCATAATGCATATTTTTACAGACATTCATATCCTTGAACTTGGATGAAAAAAAATATAGTTTTTTTTTTTTCGCTTTATTTTTTTGCCATTTCTCGCGGAGACACAACTATCAAAAAAATTACTTGATAAGCCACAATTGTCAACTACATATACATTTAAAAATATTTTGAAAAATCATGGTGCGTCATGCCAAAAAAAAAACATTTCCGAACGTATGTTTACTATAGTGTAGTGGGAAATGAGCAGAGCCCTTCTAAGTTAAGTCTGTAGTTGTCACACCACAGAAAGAGAGTTCATGGACACATTAGGTCGTGGTTGACGTATGCAGACCTAGGTTATTTGCACTATATCTGTAGAAGAATTCGTAATGTCAGATTGTAAGTTTTTGATTTTGTCGTCGTCAGCTGCAAATGAAATGGACATGTTATGCTACTTTGCTTTAGGTATTATTCTAAATGTGTTTTTTTCTTCTATTTTTTTATTTAATTATATGCAAAAAAGGAAAAAAGTGGGTACATGATAAGAATTGGCTGTAGGCTCATTGACAAAAACATTTTTTATTACCACTCCATATCAACAAATAACTCAGTAGAGCAAACAGAATATATGACAATTGTAAAAATATGAACGAAAGAGGATGTTATACCTACTACAGACTGATTTGCCACCACTACTCTATTGATATAGTAAACATATGTTCGTAAATGTTTTTTTTTGACATGACGCACCATGATTTTCCAAAATGTTTTTAAATGTATACGTAGTTGACAATTGTGGCTTATCAAGTAATTTTTTTGATAGTTGTGTCTCCGCGAGAAGTGGCAAAAAAATGAAGCGAAAAAAATAACTTTATTTTTTTTCATCCAAGTTCAAGGATATGAATGTCTGTAAAAATATCCATTATGAACCCCATTTTATGCTTCTTAGTTCTGAATTTATTTGGTTACTCTCGCTTGCTTGGTTTAGCTAAAATAATAGTTTGAAAATTACCTTGATTTTTTTAAATTTTCGTGAATAAATCTGAAACAAAAGGAGATCGAAGGCTAATATTACGCACACATTGTTATTTGGTCCTATCACTACTGCACCTAAAATTACAACTAAATCCCTTGCGGGGGCCACTCTTGTTAGCTTAGCCTGCTAGACCCTTAACCGTCAAATAAATTCACCGTTGTAGTCTTAGAGAATTCAACCACCCGGAGCGGCCATGTCTGTCATTTTAAGACAAACGTCAGATAAACGTCAGTCCATACAATAAATATGACCACTGGTCATATGTTTTCGGCAGAGGAGAACGCTTGTCAATGGCCGCTCCGGTTGGTTGAATTCTCTAAGGTTGTAGTATAGAATATACTTTTATGCATTCTTATCTGTAGCAAATGACATTAAATAGTGATTGGGTTATTGAGCTAATAACGTTAAACGCCAAAAACGCCCATACACGTCAACGAAAAACTGTTATGTACACGTCAATTACTGACTAGATCTTCACTCACCTGACGCAAACGCAACCCAGTGTGTGAAGAATTTAGATATAGTACTTTAGATTGTAAAATTGGCTAAGCGACTCTGTTAAGACTGCGTCGACCGTCCAGTGGCGCCCTCGTTAGGGCGATTGTGTATCTTAATAAACTAATCAATTTCTGTATAATCCATCATGTTAAGTTGTAGTTCTACTAATACCGCAACTTATGATCTATGTGATACACTTTTATATTACTTACTCTTGGCTTTAACTAAACGGAAAAAAGTGGCTGCCGTTTGCCGTTTAGGTAATGAATGAAGCAAAAAATTCGCAATGTGAAACTATGTGACAAAGATCAAAAGTTGCGTAATCAGTAGAACTACAACTTAACACTGAGGGATTATACATAAATTAATTCATTTATTAGGAAATACAATCCCCCCAATGAGGGCGCCACTGGACGGTCGATGCCTTACGAATAAACAAATGACTGATAAAAAGCAATAGTCATCTTCTATTATCACTTAGGTTTTCATTTGTAATGGAATTTACATCAAACATACTTTTGTCAATCGAACACAATAATTGGTACCAAATGTCTGAAAATGCATATGGCGTCTGAAGTACATATTGAGCGTTCGAAAGGCGTTAAGGGAAGTTGGAAGGGTTAAGTAAGAGTGGTAGTGGTACGGTGGTACCTGTGAGGCGAGGCTGAAGTTGGGTCCGGGCGAGCGCTTCTTGGCGGGCGCGGGCGGCGCGGCGTTGGCGCCCGCGCTGCCCTTGCGCTTGCGCCGCTTGCTGGCCGGCCGCTGAGACTCTGCGGGAACACATAACATAACCATGTATTACTGCTCTTTCTTGGACTTTTACATAGCTATTTCGGTGTTTTGAATTAGTCATGCGCAAAATGTGTCACTTAAAAGAAAAGATTGATATGCATCTTTCGTTTGCTGTGAAGTATATCACTCTTTTAGTTCACTAGTTCAATTTAGTTCAGTAGCTCTAGAGGTGCATCTTACTGTCGAGTGAAACGGAACATCGCTCCAGTGGTATGTGTGAGTAGACCAACATCTTTCGGTCGCTTTCGGCCGCGTTCGGTTCTATTCGAGGTCATGACGACGAGATGTGGTGCGGTGTCCGTCCATTCCATTTCACTCACTCTCGCTCGGAGCGAGTGAGTAGGTAAATGATTTTATTAACTGATATACTGAAGTATTGAACTACAAGAATCCGAACTGAACTAGTGAACGAAAGAGTGACACCAAGTGAAGTACTTCATTTGAATCACTCATTCGCGAACTACACATGTCTATTTTGAATTTGTAAAATGTACCTAACCCGGTCTACAGGTTACCGAATTGTTAAAATCATAGAAAAAGTGGAAGTGAGTTCTTCAGCCTCAACGTGCGATCCAAAAAGCATCAAACTAGGACTCTGTGTCACTCGCACACGTTACAATATTGAAAATCATCTTCATGTAGGTATAATTTTCTAATGAAGTCATTAAATAAAATCTTGGTCAAAACGAAATGCAATCATCAGTCAGTTCGTGACATTGTCCAATCCATCCTATGACCAAGGGTGTGCATCTCTGTCAAAAAAATCGAGTTTGACACGACGTATCCGATACGTTTGCCTAAGAAAGAGAACTTGTCATACGTTAAGAAGGGACAACATGATTCGTAACGTCAAAGAGGGACCTCTGTATAGTACTATTATTTACTCGGTGCTATGACTAAGGGCTGCTTACATCATTATCATCAGGTGTTCCCTCGGTACTAAGGTCCTAACATCAAGTTCTGTTGGAAACTAGGTTCATCCATAGACTTCTATCCTTTGCTAAATGCATGATCCATCTAGGACCATTCCTTCCAGGGCCACTAGACCCCTCTAAGGTGTTTAATATTGCCCGCTCGGCTGCCTATAATGTCAGCACAGGTACCAGGAGCGCATGACTCACCAGGAGGCGCGACCATGCGTTGCCATTTCTGGAACAGCGTGGTTTTGAGGCAGTCGCGCGGCGAAAGCGCGTACGCCTTGTGCCGCGACATCAACTCCTGCATCGGCTCCAAGATCACGCATAACTGGAATCATATATTACTTTATTAAAAAAACTTTTTTTTCAAAGTAGGTCTATTACAGGTATATTACAATGCACTTATGAATGTCAGAAAAAAAATGGATAGGCTGTATTAAAGACCCAGCCGCAATCTTGAGAACGTAAAACGTCTTCGTGGGCGTTAAGGATAGCCCTTTAGGCCTAAGGCCAGGCTGCAGGAGAACAGAGCTAGGTTACGAACCAATGTTCAAATTAGTTAAATAGCGATGCCTAAGCGTGCGCTTGAATGTCGGGCTTCGCCCAATTATATACCTCGAGGAAGCTGCAGGCGTGCAGGCATCGAGAAAGTAGGTTCGCGCGCCTGAATGTTCATAGTAAGAGCGGACCTGTACTCGTACGTGAACTAACCCGCAAGTAGTTGAGCGTGGAGTTGGTGATGCCCTGGCGGGTGATGTTCTTGGCGAGCTGGTCGAGCGCGGCGTGGTCGGGCGCGGCGGTGGCGGGGTGCACGGCGGCGCGCGGGATGAGCTCGCGGTGCGCGCGCACGGCCAGGTGCCACGACTTGATGCGCATCAGGTCGTCGAACGTGAACTCCAGGATCAACCGCCCCTCCGTGCACACCTGGAACGTTACAACAAGAACGTTAACCGACGAACTTTAAATTAGCTTTGAAAAACAAAGGAGACGAGCAGCTAAATTGTGTGTTAATTATTAAGCCGCCTTTAAAATTGCGTGCCAGTGGCGAGACGAATAGCGAACGGACTATCTACACACTCGGGTCGGCACTTGCGCCACCATTCGCCTCGTCACGCGCGCGCGTGCCCGCTTCGGGGAGCGGTATACTGACGCGAGACAAAGAAATTATAGAAAAGAGCTTTTTTTTTTCCTGAACTTACTATACAATTTTACCAAATATGTGAACGGACATTTCGTATTGGGACTCTTTCGCGAATGATTCTTCGAAAGTCTAAATGTAGTATTACAATTCTCGGGGCACTTTTATTGTCTTCCCGCTGTGGAAGGATTCCTTGGTTGTTACGTGTTGTAGTCAGGTAAGTAAACCTTAGTAAACATGAGTTTCCCGTGCTCCATCGTACAGTAGTCGCACTGCAGCATGCTAATGTTGTGGAAGAACTCCTTGGGTGCATGTGTCGCCGCATGCTATAGTCAGGATAAGCTAACCTTAGTGAACATGGGTTTCCCGTGGTGCGTGACCATCGTACAGTGGTCGCAGTCTAGCGTGATGCTGGTGTTGTGGAAGGACTCCTTGGGTTGCCGCATCGTGTAGTACAGCTCTGAGACTCCGCCCTCGTATATACTACGGAAGTAACGCGGTATCAGCGTCCTTCCTATCGCTGGAAATTGACAACAAAATGTATTCGAGACTTCCTGCTTTTGGGCTTTGCATAGGTCTGTTTTTCCAAATGGATCAGTAAGGGGACTAAAAGATCCCATAATGCTACGCGAAAATGTTCTTGATAGATCCCTATTATAATCCCTAACTATTTCGTAATTTTTCAGAATAACATTTTTGATACCCCTGATTTTTGATCCTGTTTTTATCCCTATTAAAAAGTCTCTTAAGGACCAAACTAGGTTAGGGCACTAGAAAAGCTACAAAACAAAAATTACGTTATCCATTCACTTACGAGAGATACTATGGAAAAATATAAACAATACTCTGGAAGAAAAACAAGGAAGTTCTAGCGTTTAGACTGCCTCCACTTTTAATCTGTATACTATACTGTTCTATTTTATTGAGGTGCGCAATAATTTATATTCGTATAAGTAAGTTCCGGATGTTGTTTGGAAGAAATCGCTTTTTAGCGAATCTTATTTAAAAAAATATATCTTCTGTACTGTTTTTATTTTATGATGCGTTCAATAAAGAGTTGTATTGTTATATCAATTGTTTCTTTATATTATGCAGCCGCGATGAGAATGGGATTAGACTTGACAGATTTGCCATACACTTACGTCAAAATTAATATGGATTGACAGCTATCTCAATCCCATTCTCATCGCGGTTTAGTAATAACGCTAATCAGTCTTATTTACAGAATTTAGCTGTTATCAGCTTGTGACTTTTGAGCGCCAAAGACGGCCAGTCACGTCACGGCATCGGCGTCGGGCCACTGACGCCAGCGACGTCAATAGCCGTCCGTTCAAAAACTATGACTGTTATGATGTTAGGCATTACTTAGCTTATCTATTTTTTTTTCGTCTGGCGTCATGGCGTTACTTCGCTACCTGGCGGTTAAACGGTTAGGCGTCATTTATATTTCAAATACAAATACTCTTTATTGAACACCTCAAAAAGAAAACCAGTACAGAAAATATATAAAATTAACTCAGAGGTATACAACAGACTTGTTGCTAAAAAGCGATTTCTTCCAGACAACTTTTAGGTAGCGGAAATTCATTGAATAAACTAAGCCAGTAGGTGTTTATTAGGTACGTAAAGAACATTTTTGCCAGTTTTTGACCCCCTGTCTCCACTATATTAATACGAGAATAGAAATCCTCCTCTCCTAAGGAGAAATAAGACATGGTCAACCCCCTTCCCTCTAAATTGTCTGACGTAATAAAAAATAAATAAATATTATGGGACAATTACACAAATCGGCCTATTTAGTCCCACGGTAACCTCGATAAAAGGCTTGTGTTGTGGGTACTAGATGACGATATATATAATATATATGAATACATAGAAAACATCCATAACTCAGGAACAAATACCCGTGATAAACACACAAATAAATGCCCCGACCAGGATTCGAACCCGGGACCTCCTGCTTCATAGGCAGAGTCACTACCAACTGGGCTAGGAGGCCGTTAATGAATGGCGGCTTAATAATATCAAATAATATGTAGTACGTACTGTATCTCTTAGGTCCATCTTCTAAACAGAAGGTGAGCGTTAGCGTCGCGTCGTCCTCGAAGAACTCTGTCGCGAACGCGTCCCACCAGAGGTTGTCTGAGTCCTGAAACGTGACAGTTGACGCGTTAGTTATGGGTGGTGTGTCACTCAAAAGTTCGGGCGCGCACATGCCAACTACTTAGAGCATTCAAATAACCGGAGCCTGGATGTCTGTCATTTTCTATACAAAAAAAAATCTGCCGATTTTAGCGGGGGAGGGGAACGTCAAATGTATGGATGACCAATGGTCAAATGTTTTCGTCAGAGTGGAACGCCTGTCAATGGCCGCTCCGGTTGATTGAATTCTCTAAGGCTAAATATAAGCAGTAATGTTTAAAGAAAGACCACGATTACCACGAAGCTATATGTACTCTGGAGTGCACTCTGCGACCAAAAAGGGGGCCGAAATAGAAGTCAAAGTAATGGACTGCATCTCGTTCTGATTAAGGGAATAAGAACGACAATGTAAAGGAGATACATTTTCAAACAAGTTTTACTGAAAATATAGCTCCTGAAAATTTGTAACTGGCCAGTCCTATACCGTAATGAGACTGTCAAAGAAAGTACCGCCCGAGTCGTTCTTGCGGTACTATTGTGGGGCCACATTTTTGGGCTGATTGTGTATCCCTAGTATTATTTGATCGGTGCCAACGTGACAATAAATCGATCTTTCAATGAGTGCGAGTGAGACATCGTTACCTACTTCGATACCCTCTTTCAGAAGTTTCAGACCGTTTTCTCTAGTCTCCTATGATTTATCTTGCTGGGTAATAAGGTTCTGTTTAGTTTGGCAAAAGGTAACTATTCGGTTATCTGTCATGGCGTTTTTTGTTCGGGCGCAAAACACATAGCTGAATTCAGAATTCACAGACAAAAATCGGCCGGAAGGCTATGATATATAATAATGACAGATGGGTAATGTACGCTCCAAAAGTGAAGCTCTTAAAATGAGTGAATTCAAACAACTGTCGCTAGTCGCGCACCGGCAAGCGTGAGAATCCACCCAATGGGTTCCCGTCACCCGCGTGAGAAAGAGACAAACTGTAATTTTTCTAACAATGGGAGTGACAAAGATGTAATGATTGTCAAAATAGATAAACATAACAGAATCGTTGCTAGGTTATGAAATAACTCTGGAAATACTTTTTCTGCTCATTTTGTTAGAGTATAACCCATCCATAGTAAATGTCATTGCCGGAAGGCGGAAAGTCTAGTGCGCTTGAATTATTGTAAGGGTAAGGGGTCCATAGACAAAATTAAGCCGGAGCTTTAAAAATCATACTTACAATTCTAACGTTTATAAAACCGACCACAATAAGTAGGTTAATAGGCAATCGTGCCTTACATACAGGTAAATATGTAATCAAGATAGACTGTAGATTAAGCAAGATCGTTAATCTCCATAAAGAAAGCGTTTCAGGTGAATTGCTAATTTGATAGGTATTACAGGGTGTTTGGCACATGAGCCGTCAAAAATTTTTTGGGTGTAGGTGGTGTCATTTCCATTTTTCCGTCCTTGGAACATTGGTCCTTGGAGCCACGGTTCTGGAGACACGATTTTTTTTATGTTTTTCCATAATTCCCCAGAATCTGATATACGAAGCCCCATAACTTATTTTCAACCGACTTCAAGATTTCGAAGGAGGAGGTCATCAATTCGTCGGGATCTTTGTTTTTGTTATTTTTTTTTTTTTTTTATGTATGTTCACCGATTATTCGAAGACGGCTGGACCGATTTGGAAAATTCTTTTTTTGTTTGAAAGCGTATACTTCACAGTTGGTTCCATTGTAACCATGTCAGGATCTGATGATGGGATCCTGGAGAAATCGAGGGAACTCTTCAACTATTATAGGCACACCTATGGTGATTTGAGTATTTTTTACAGCAGATCGGGCATTTGGTGTTGGAAAGGTGGAAGCTTAGTGAAGTCGGTTCTTTTTTGTTTAAAATTATTGTATACTTAATTTTAAAATGCATCATTTGTTTCATTGTCTTACTTACGTTATGTCTGTCTTCTTTCAAATACTAGTTTTTTGTTACATTAAAAAAGTACACAAACCAGGGCTTGTAACCGGTATTTTGCTCCATACTAAAATACCGGTTTTTTTTTTCGTTCTTTCGTTTACTATTTCATATTTAATCGAAAAATCTTACAATATAAAGTCATAACCTAAAAACAATACGAGTTCTACGTAAAAACCATAAAATATGTAAACATATTGGGTTATTTCGGGGTTTTTTGCGAAAACCGGTTACAAGCCCTGACACAAACTTTAAAAAAATCGTACCTCCAGAACCAAAAATCTACAAATCTTACATCCTGTAATAAAAACTACATTATTTTGCCACAATTTGCTGCGTGCATGATTGTGGCACCATCTCTGTAGCAGGGTTTTTTTTTCTTTTTTACGAATGGCTTGGACTCCTCGCTTGTATGAAATGTATCTGGCTGATTCACTATTTCGACAGTTGACCGAGTAGAGGTGACTCAGGTGATGTCAAATATTTTAAACTTGATATTGACGAGAGCCCCTTGCAGTTTAATTTCTTGTCACATTGTGCACTGCGATCGTTCACGTAACCCCCTCCATGCACATCGCGCATAGCGAATCGACTTATACAGAGACACATTTTACTCCTAAAAGCCCTGTTACACTTTACTTTTTTTTGTGTCCTAACTAGCATCCTAACTAGTTTTCATAGTAAATTTACTTGCTAAATGCGGTTAGACTTGACTAAATTTAGAAACTAAATCATTTAGGAAGCTAACTAGGACAAGTGTAACAGGGCTTTAACAGATGTTTGATGGGTAATTCCTTTTTCATGTATTCCCTACATAATTAATAATTATAATTATGCACAATAAAAAAACCGATCTCAGCGCCATTTAGCGACGAATTTTTTTCTAGTACTCCATTGATGTTTGTCAGTACAGTTGAATTCTCCAATATCTGTACACACATTCAAAATATATATACAGTATAGCACCTTACTCAAAGCCACGTTAATAAATAAGATTAAAAAGTGTGTACATATTTTTGGCGTTGACTGTACCAACCCATACAAATAAGATTGTGTTCATATATTTTTGAGCGTCCATTTGTACAGATATTGGACAAATCGACTGTACCTAAGGTAAGGACTGACTTCCAAACACCACGTAAAGACTGTTTTGACTTCGGTATTAACTGCATAAAAAACATTTTACTTGTCAGAATATAAAAATCACAATTTTAAATGATAGTAAATATGATAATGCAGCTCCACAAAACTATGTTTAGGTACTCGTAAGTTACGATCTGTGGTTACGAGTCGTAACCACAGATGGCGCTATTAACAAGGTAGTGAAATAAACCACCGCAATCATAGATGGCGCTACTAGTCTTATTTATTCCTAATCCAATATTGTTGTTTTCGAAAATATTGCTTCATTTCATTTCATACTGCTACTTATTTTATTTCCACTCTGATGATTGATGTTAAATGTTTGTTTTAATTTACTAATATTCATTTCGTACTGTATTTAATTCAACTAAACTTGAGTTATGGACACTCTCGTCCTTGCCTTTTAAGTAGTAAAAAGTATAGTTTGAACTTTTTATACTGAAAATAGATAGCGCTCTATGGCGTCATATGTTTAAAACTTAGAGAATTCAACCCGGATGGAGTAGCCATGTCTGTCATTTCCGATACAAAAATAGTCTGCCGATTTTTGCGGGGGAGGGGAACGTCAAATGTATGGCTATTCGTACGTAGGTAACGTACAATTAGCTACGTCAGATAAACGTCAGTCCATACATGTGTAGGACCACTGGTCATATGTTTTCGGCAGAGGGGAATGCCTGTTAATGGCGACTCCGGTTGGTTGAATTCTCAAAGATTTCATATAAATCTATGATATAGTCGTGCCCACAGCATACGCTGTCAAAATAACCTTCATACTTTCAAGTAAAGTTTATATTCGCTCGCTTGCGTCCGGGATCTTGGCGTGTGAGTGGCGTTTTTGTATACTTACAGATACTATCAGTAATAATGACATTATTTCTCTACTCATCCTTCTCATTCTCCATATACATAGAAAAGGACGGCTACATAAATAATGAAATTATTACTAACAGTGTCTGGTCAACTTATGAGAATTACGTACGGCTTTCAAAGTTAAAAAAAAAAAGAAAAAGCACCATTTCCAATCTGTGGATTTTTTATGTTTTTATACCCACTTGTATTCTTGTACACTACTTTACGCTTCTGTTGTCTATGGCACTCACCTCTGTCCTCTGTTGTAACCGCTTGTTGAGTTCGTAAACTCTGTAATCCGGCTGTCCGAAATATGGGGTGTGCCGCCTGAAAACAAGGAAAACATACTTTTTAATACAGTGGCTTTTTTAGTTGGTTGTGGTTTATTAAAGTAAATTTCTCGCACTAGTGTTATTCACTTTTCCAGCGTGTAAAATGCAGTTATTTGAGTGTTAATTCTATATACAAGATAATGAGCTATTTTATTTTTGGAGCGCTGGTAGCCTGGTGGTAAGATGTCAGACTTTCAATCCGGAGGTCTCGGGTTCAAACCCCGGCTCGTACCACTGATTTTTTTCGGAAATATTGTACGGAATATCATTTGATATTAACCAGTCGCTTTTCGGTGAAGGAAAACATCTAAGGAAACGGAACCTAATCCCGATAAGGCCTAGTTTCCCCTCTGGGTTGCAAGGTCAGACGCCTGCCTAAAAACTAGTGCCTAATTTAACATAATTTTGGAGGATAATTACTAAAGTATAAACATCTGCGTACTACAAGTAGTCCGCCTCGAACTGCGAACTCGCGATTTACTTGCGAACGAGTTGACCAATATAACAAGACCCTCATGGAGATCGCTTTTGCGCGTTATTGCTCCATAACCCCTTGGCCGATCCTGCTCATATAAGAACTCTCAAATTATATTTATCACTGCTTCACTACGTCACGAAAGACTACTTGTATTGAAACAACTATTCAAAATCAAAAAGCCATCGAAATGCAGGAACATCCCGGTAGCCAGTGGACAGTTCTGTTGTCACCGAAGTTGCCTGTAAGAACTTCGCTTCGCTACGCTCGCTCGTTTGATAACTTTATTATTTGATACATTTATTAACACTGAAGCCGTAAGTTCGAACTTGCGGTCTTCATAAGATTGTCTTGACTTGATTTGTTTTGAAAAACTTGGAAGACGTACAAGTGAAGGCGTTTAACAGTGAAGCACCTTTTTTATACTACGACGGTGGCAAACAAGTATACTGGACGCCTACAATAGGCATGATGAATTTATTTCATGTATGGTATCAATCGATTCGTTTTGTTGTAAGGATCAAATGTCTATATGGCGCTAATTGCGTCAAAGCAACACAAAAGTCAGAAATGAGATTCAAAATCTGTCACTCGCTTTTGTTTCTCAAAACGCTCCTAACAAAATGATATGCAACAGTGACGTCACGGTTGCATAGTCGCCCTGTTTAAAGTATGGAAAAATTATGAAATTGCTATTTTGACTGTAAAATATTGCGTTTATGTATTTGGTTGCTATAAAATTTATTTTACGATAAAATGTAAGAAATCGAACGGTGTCATTGTTTTTTTTAATGAAGCAGGAGGTCCCGGGTTCGAACCCTGGTCAGGGCATTTATTTGTGTGTTTATCACGGATATTTGTTCCTGAGTTATGGATGTTTTCTATGTATTTATATATTATATTTATATCGTCGCCTAGTACCCACAACACAAGCCTTAATGAGCTTACTGTGGGACTAGGTTGATTCGTGTAAGATTGTCCCATAATATTTATTTATATATAAGGCTGCACACACGAAACACGCGACCAGCGATCGGCGGCGAGCGGCGAGACGAGCGGCGGCACGAGCGGCGAGATCAAAATGTACAGAAATGTATGAAATTTTTAGAAACCGTTTACGAAAACAGCGGCGAGACGCGCGCGCGGCCGGCGGCGGGCGGCGGTGCACGAGCGTCTAGCTTAATCGAGCGGCGGACGTGCGCGGCGAGGTAGTGTTGTGACGTGCTGTCGTAGTGATTTTAAATTTTATCGGCGTATTTAACGAGATGTCAGTAGAGTAAGTAATATCTGCTATATCGGAAAGGCCTCCCTTATGGAAAAGCAAACATAAATACCATAAAAGTAGAACAGTGATAAATAGATTGTGGGCAGATATAAAAAAACGAACTAAATGTGGAAAGTAAGGACCTATATCTTTATTATCCGAATATGCAGGCCTTGAAAAGTCAGTACCTATAGGTACGTGGCGAGGCCCGCCATTCAGCACGACAATAAGATAAGTACCTACACTGTATAGTGTAGGTATTCCTTCGCCGACCGGCCCGTCCATCTATCGCACTTGGTTTTTGGCACAAAGAAGGAATAATATTTTATACTAGAAAAAATAGCTCGTATTAAAATAACCACGCCGGAGTTTCGACATTGACATTGTCGGTACATCACTACACCGCGGCTTACCGAGCGAATTGACCGCTGGTTTCGTCAACGGCCTACCGCCACCGCGCCGCCGCTCGTCTCGCCGCTCGCCGCGGCCGCTGGTCGCGTGTTTCGTGTGTGCGGCCTAACAATTAAGTACAATAGCAACAATTTGTGGACCTTATGTTGTCTGTTAAATAAATAAATTTAATGCCTGACCAGAAATATATGATCACGCGCCATGTTGCGGAATTTTGTTGGAACTAATTTCTTGCACTGGCAATAATTTTAATGACAGAATGATATGCATGTGTGAGGGCAAGTGATAGGCTGTCACTTTTGTCATTGTCATTGCGACAGTTTATTTGAATAATTGTAAAGTGTTGAATATTAAATAATAAACTACAATAAATCCCAAAATTATTCATAGTTAAGAGCGAAACATTGTAAATAGTGTATGTAATAAACATCTGTAAATATTATGCTCGGGAAATAAAACTATTTCGCAGTGAAACATTTTCAAATTAGCATCAGAGCTGACAGGTAAACAAATCAAGATGTCACCATACCATAGAGAATAAATACGCGCTGAACTGTTGCCATATAAATGATAATAATAGCGCCCTCTTGACAATAATCATGTATTTCTGGTCAGGCTTTAATTTAATTTAAATTTTAAAAAGATTTCTCGACACGGTGCTGCCATCTAGTGAAATACTAAATCGCGGAAACCCTCATGACGTCATAAAGACGTTTACCTAGTTTTGTACGGGTACGGACACTACGGACGTGAATTGTTGAGCCATTTCGGGTTCACTTTAGATTGTACATTTCATTGAATAAGTACTAAACAAAAGAAAATAGCTTGAACTGTAGAACTTGAGTCCGTAAATGTATTAAAATAATCACTGAGAGAGAAAGTCGAACGTCAAAATAACCAAAATACGTGAGTGTCGTGTCGTAGAACACTCGGGTGGAACGAAGTTATGTTATTTAATATTATTTTATTTTTTACTTTTTTTTCTTTTTTGCCGTTGTTTACTTTTTCGACTTTTTTGATTTTTTTCCTTTTCGCTTTTTGACTTCTTGACTTTTCACTTGGTCACTTTTCACTTCACTTCACTTTATTCTATTCTATTTTATTATATTTAATTTTGCATGTTTCTCAATCGTATGGTTTTGTGTCGCGTTTTCGTGACGTTCACGTGACTTTTTTTCGCCTAGCCCCCATCCGCGAACCGTCCGATAAGGAACTTCGTTCCAAAATATCGTCAAGACGCCATGTGTCACTGTTCATCTATCAAAACGCTGTCATACATTGATTTTGTACGTAGTACGAAATATTATTATTTAATCTGTGGTAGTACTATGAAATTATTCTGAGGTATAGTCATTGCAGTCCATTTTATATTGGTCCTTGGCTGTTGCTAAGTCAATAAAAAGACAAGAACGAGGTTAAGCCAGCCGGAGTGACCTGCTTACTGAAGTCTCGGTTACTTTGCGTTTATTTTATTTCGGAAAACACGGGTATTTGGTATTTAGTGTCTCTGTCTACCTAGTTTCGTGTACTTATGCGTTCTAGATCTATTCGTTATGCGTTCCACTTTTATTTTGGGTCATTATAATCTTTTAATACCTACTTACATGTTCTTGGACGAAATAAACAGATAAAAATATATTTACTGTCGTATTAAAATCCTACCTATGCATTTTAAAAGAATATAAACAAATAAAAGCACGTAAATTGGTCATTTGCTTTGTCATTGGGCCAACGTAGACCAAAAGCCTTTAAGGGGCTCCCTGGCGCCAATGACCTTCGATCTGAATCCCTTAGTTTTCTTTTCTAATGATTTTTATAGCTTACTAGCTTTCCGCCCGCGACTTCGTCCGCGTATAATACGGTTCATCATACACAGTTTCATTTCATATCCAATTTTATCTTCTACTTTTGTTAATCCCCGAACCATCTTCTTAATCTACTTATACTTACTTATAGCTATTTTGTCGAAAAAACGGGTAACGTAGACATAATTTCAGTTACAAATAAGTGTTAATATGCAAATAATAACGTAAATGTACCTTATTATTTGCGTAACTTCTTTGTGAACTATATAGTGGTGGTTTTATTTTGCGATACGATGACCAAACTATTGTCAGAGCTCACTCTGGAACATGGAAATGGAACGGAAATAGGAACTATAATTCCTAGTAAATCTCAAACCAAAAAAATTGTAAATCTCTATATGAACTTTCAACCCATTTTTAGTCCCGTTCCAGGTTGAATTTTTAAAAACGCTGAAATCGCATTTATTATTTTTTAATTATTAGTAAACTTACGAAGTTTAAAATCTCTAACTCTAAATTTTAAACCTCACTGATACAAACTTTTAACCCCTATTTTACCCCCTTAGGGGTTGAATTTTCAAAATCTTCTTCTCATTAGTTGTACAGATTGTAAATGTAACCCGTCCTGCAAATTACAACTTTCTAGCTTCAGTAGTAAAGGCCTCCCCATCATACAAACTTTTCAACTCCGTTTCAACTCCTCTGGGGTGAAATTTTGAAAAACGCTGAAATTAGTTTTTTTGCATTGAAGTTAGTAGCTTACAAACGAACTTTCAAGTCTATCACAAAAAAATGTATCTCTATACAAACTTTCAACCCCTTTTTTACCCTGTTAGAGGTTGAATTTTAAAATACACTGAAACTACATTTATTGTTTTTAAATTATTAGTAAACGTACGAAGTTTCAAATCTCTAACTCGACATTTTAACCCCATCCATACAAACTTTCAACCCCATTTTTACCCCCTTAGGAGATGAATTTTGAAGAACCCCTTCTTAGTGGATACTAACGTTATAAAAACTACCTATTGTGAAAAATTCAGTTCTCTAGGTCCAACGGTTCGGGCTGGGCGTTGATTTAAGTGAGTCAGTCAGTCAGTCAGTCAGTCAGGACTTTTACGTTTATATATATAGATTATATTATCAGTAACGGCCTTAAACAATATCTATATATATATATAACTCAAAGGTGACTGACTGACTGACTGACTGACATAGTGATCTATCAACGCACAGTCCAAACCGCTGGTTCTAGAGATTCCAAATTTGGCACGTAGGTTCCTTATAAGGTCTAGGGGTGCGCTAAGAAAGGATTTTTCAAAATTCATCCCCTAAGGGGGTGAAATGGGGGTCCAAAGTTTGTATGGGGAAACAAGATTAGTTAGTCTATTTTATTCGATACTTCACAGAAGTATTCCTAACAATAAATGAGTAAATACGTGTTGCAGGTTTTTTGAGAATTCAACCCCTAAAAGGGGGAAATGTGGTCAAAAAGTCTGAAAATCAACATGGGTATTGTTTCTATGGTTTATCGGGTCGTTGATTACGAAAACAACGATTTAAAATCCGACGTGGCGGACGTGAAATACCATCTCCCCTGTTAGGGTACAATGGAGTTGAAATGTCTAAATATCCATATGGGTGTCGTTTTTGTGATTTTTTGGGACGTTAATTAAGAAAATGGCATCGATTTTGAAATTTAATATTGTGGACATAAAAATTCTTGAAAGTATTTGTGCCAAATTGCAATCTTCTTCTAAATATATAAAAGAAGAAACTGACTGACATATCAACGCACAGCCCAAACCGCTGGTTCTAGAGATTCCAAATGTGGTACGTAGACTCCTTATAAGGCATAAGGATGCACTTAGAAATAATTTTTAAATTTACCTCCTAAGGGGGGAAATGGGGTTCAAAGTTTGTATGGGAAACGAGATTAGTTCAACTATTTTATTCGAAACTTTACAGGAGTACTCCTAACGATAAATGACAAAACAAGTGTTTCAGCTTTTTTGAGAATTCAACCCATAAGGGGGAAATGTGGTGACAAAATCTAATATCAACATGGGTATTGTTTCTATGGTTTATCGGATCGCTGATTACGAAATCAACACTTAAGGGGGTGAAATGGGGGTTGATATTATTGATATTGATATCTGCGTCCGTAGGAACCACCTTAGACAACCCTACACGTGACCCCTGGGTGGTGCTAAAAGAGTAACAAACTTGGCAGCTGCACCGTCCCCTCTGGACCTCGCAGCACTCACTGGATTTTCATTATCATCTGCTTTCCCACTACTAAATACTACATCAGGGAAGAAATGCCTATCTATATCCAGTGACATGTAGCCATACGATAAATAAATAAATTTGAACGTTGAACCGGGAAACGACATGGGACAGTTTTTATCTCGAAAATCGATCTTTAAGGGGGTGAAATGGGGGTTGGAGGTTTGTATGGAGATTTTTTTACCGCGACCCGATTTAGATAATTTTGTTGTGGATATAGTTTGAGTCCCAGGAAACAATATAGAATATTTTTTAAGCCGAAAATCAATCTTAGAGGGGTAGAAAACATGTTGGTAGTTTGTATGGCGAATTATTAACCGCTGAACAGACGATTGAAATGAAACTTGGTACATATTATATAGATTGAGTCGCGGTAAACAATATAGGATAGTTTTTATCTCGAAAATCAACCCTCTAGGGGGTGAAAGTGGGGTTGAAAGTTTGTATGGGAAATTAATAACCGTTGAACCTATTTAGATGATTTGGTATGGAGATATTTTGCGTTCTGGGGAAGGATATATAATAGTTGTTATCCCAGAAGTTATTCCTTAAGCGGGTAAAAAGGAGGGTGGATTACTAATTCCACGCAAATGAAGTCGCGGGGAAAAGCTTCTATTCAAGAGTAGAAATCTGTATTAATCATAATCTCTCAGTAGTAAGTCGTTGATGGCGTAACAATTAAACAATTAGGTACATGCATGAAGTTTAAATTTTAACGAAATATTTTTTATTACGATGGTTATTGCCATAATATTATGCTATAAACACATTTTTTTAATTTAGTTAACATTTATATGCTTAAAATAATACTTAAAAAGTGTAAAAATTTCGCGCAAAAACCTGATAATCTAAACGCAACACTATTGGTCGAACGTACTCGTGACGTCACATACTTGACAGATTTGTTATTTTATTCGTGGCAGACACTGAATTTAGACGAAAACTGATTAAAAATTGTTTCTGTGTTGATTTAGCAGCTTTTTGCGGTTATAATTCAAATATCGGCACTTAAAGACGAATTTGAGGTATGCATTATGCTGGGTTTCCATTAGGTTTCAATAATTTGCTCTTAAATAAACGTCCTCCATTGGTTCCTTACAAATACGTCAAGCTAGTTTTATTTAGAACTAACCTAGTTTGCATAAGTAAGATGATACTATACTTTTTAATGTGTTTGGTAAATGGTAGATTATGTAATCCGATAATTAGAATATGCATTAACACTGTAATAAGTAGATTAAAGCTTAGTATCTGAACGAACGCTCGCTCGCTCTAGTCAGTTTCAGTTGTGCTGAGCTGATGTCAGTCAAGTCAATGTCATTATCCTCAACTCAACTATGTCTGTCACCCAGATACTGCAGCACTGTCGTTTCTCATTTATAATAATATAATACACAACAACGCAGGTACAATGACGGATAGCGGATTTGTAAAGACGCAACTGGACAATTTGCCGAATATAATGCATTTATGATGTCTTCGTATTTCACCAATAATAACAATGTTAATGCCTGCCAAGATGAAAGGAGCGAAAACTGCAAGGTAATTATAATTTTTAATCTATTACTTACTTATGTGTAATGATTTAAACTGGAAATCCAAAACAATAACCTATAAGTAACCTTGGCTTTATTTTGAAACTGCTACTTAAACTGTTGTCCTACGTTTATATAAATTACTTACCTACTCCAAAAACCGTAACAGGCATGTGATGTGATCTTAGATGTGAAGAGTTATTGCATAATTATAATCATTATTTTCTTTGTGAATCACAGGTACTTGAAATGATGTTACAATAGACATAACATGACCATTGGCTATGTGCAAGTATGCTGAGATGGTGATATGTAAAAGCTAGAATCACCCCGGAGCTACCAAATCAAAAATTGTACTGTAACAACACAGAAGGAAAAGTTAAATCTGTTAACAGTGGAAACATTGTTCAGCACACTTGGGTAAGGATACATATTTGATTTTCATTTCTGTAAGGAGAGTAACTGACTGGCTAGAGCCATCTTATAGTAGGAGTTTGGCTTAGTGTTGTGAGCAAATGTGGTTAGGTTACCCGAGATAGATTAATTAAAATCTAAATTTTGATGGAGTCACCCACCGCTGCTGCTTATTGTGTCCATTCCAGCCTCAGACATAACAAGGATATAGAATGGTCTAATTATTAGAGCTATTATATAATTGTCATGTGAACTGATTTGCCAGGGCATAGTTGATTTTTTTGTTTTAAACATGCCAAATGTCCAATCCCATTTATGTCTGCATTACTGATGCTATATAGATACATATGGCAGTGTTTATAATAAATATATGACTCTAGTACAGTATCAGATTTATTGGAGCACCCAAGATGGTCACAAATATCTGAACAACGCCTGTCACGGTGATAATGTCCATGATAAGATATTTTAAGTACCTTGGTCGGGTATATTTGATAATAACTGTACAACATACAACATATAGTTTAAGTTATCGGAAATTTTATACACTAGCCCCACACAAAGATATTAATTAGTTTATTATATTGTTTTAGAAAGATGACATGGCTACACCAGTGCAGCGGACCAACCAACAACTAGCATCAAATATGAATGCAAGAAATCCAAACTATCATCAGTTGGTACTAGCCTTAAATTGATTAAGGTCAAGGATATATGTAGTACTATTACAGAGTATATGTATTAAATAGAGATGCAACGTCAAGTATTTAATGGTACAAGTTATTGAATGGACATTGTTAGTTTTATAAATTATTTGCAGATACTAGCAGAGACTAGTCTCCAAGTCTAGTACCAAGTAATGTTAATTAAGATTTATGTGCAGTACTTAACTATTTCTAACACTATCTTTCTAGCTGCTTTCATCTAGAAAGATAGTGTTAGAAATACCTACTACCCCTATTATTGAATAAAAATAAAACATATGTAATATAGAAATCTTTTTATTATTAAACACAACCTGCATATTTACTTATCCACAGCCTACCATTATTACCTTGTCTAATACAGATATTAAACTATGGTCTACTGTAGCGTGGGGCTTCAACATGTGGAGCTCTCGGAGCATTTAAGTATAGCAAATCTCCTTTCTTTAATCGATGTGGCACTTTTACCACACTTTCCTTCATGATTTTATGTTGAATGTCATTTTCTGCATCCTCTTTGACCTGAAATGAACACATATTTTTATTTTACAAATCTGTACAAGAAAATAAGTCTTAAAAATATAAATCATAGGTATGTCATATACAGTCGCCATCATTGCATGCACTTTATCGCCTTGACAATATAGGCGTTGTTCAGATATTAGTGACCACCTTGGCCACACCGATATACCTGATGGCGAATTTACAAAGGAAAAATGTGACCTAGGCCTCCGGTACCCAGGGCTGAGATCGAACCAGCGTCTTCTGCATTCGCAGCAGACATTATATAATGATTTCTTAAGGTACGCACCGTTCCCAGTGCACCTACACTTGCAAGTAACGTTATTAAGGTATACAGGGTGTTTGGTAACCGGATGCAAAGCCGAAAGTAGGAGATAGTCTAGGTCATGTAGAACATTTTTAGCCATACTTGTCTTAGACAAATGTTATTAGTTTTTTTTTTAATTTAAATTTTAAGATTTGTCGGAGAAAACTGCAAAACTTCAGACTAAATCGATAATTAGTACTTTTTTTACTGCAGGTAGATTTTTTTTTGTTTTATTTCGTATTGTGCAATGTCTATCAAACACTAGAAAAGTGATTTCAAACATCTGTGTCTAAAGAAAACAAGTTGACAGCGATTTAAAATTTTAGTTACATGAAAATGTAAACGATTTAAGTGATTTCAAAGTACGATAAAAAAAAAACTAAAATAGCCACGAATTTTCAAACCATTTTAAAAACATGCTTGGCTTTTACCCTTTTATTTAAGCTATCAAACACGACTGTAGCTACTGTATCCTTGAAAATAAGCCACCTAAACCAACTGGGTAGCTAAAATGTTTCACTCTACTTGTGATATACTCTAAACAATATGAACTGAACTCATCCACTTAGTGTCTTATCTTTTGAGTGTAAACCGCAGGCGCGCGTGCCACTATGAAAAAAATGGTGTGGCCACATGTTAGCGTTTATTGAATTTCTACTATATGGTCCACGCAATAAGATTCAATATGAACTAATACGAAAAAAGCTCTAAGTTCTATACGGTTGCACCCAGTACAAGCGATTCAAATGCTCTAGAACCAGCGTAACTCGACACCGAGATCCGAAACAAATGTGCGTAATTGGAGATCGCGCTTGCACTGGTATTCCGAGCGCACGGCTAGTTAGCGATTAGGAGGCAATTGTAATTTTCCCGAACGGGCAGGTAAAACAGGGTTGGATTCTGATTAAAACATTTGGGTGGATGTACGATTTACAAATATTTAATATGTGAAATATATACATATATAATAGATATTAATAAATATTGGGTATGTTAAAATTATAATCAGACATATAAATAATCAACTATTTTAAAATTGCTTTCTTAACTTTACAGCTTAGACTTACTTTTACCTATAGCAAATTATGTACTGAGAATAACTCAATTCAAATATAAATAATATGAATCTACATTATAGTTGTGCTTGTTATCATAATTCAATAGACACAGCCTGGGGTCGTTAAATCGCAAAGTACTAAATCCAATCGAAAGCAGGGAATATCAGGTAAAACGTAGCCAAGTTGCGTAAAAGAGCACCATGAATCGGGAAATAAAACATGTATTGAGCAAGCGAAAGCCAGTCACACACTAGACTCAATACTGTCATAACCAAATGTGTCTCAGAAATTGATAACAGACCAGGTAGATTTTTTTTATTGGTATCTCGCTCCCTCTTTCATGATTGAGGTTAGGTATAGGTAAGGGAAAATTACGGTAGATAACATTCAGAAATAAACAGGTACTTATACCACGTGTTTATCAATTACAACAATGAGACAACGACCCTGGCGACACATCTGTTATGTCTAAATGAAAAACGTGTGAAGTGTTATTTTTTCCTTTTAAGTATTTTTATTACTATCATATTGTATAAAATTAAGAAAGCAATGTTTAAAATGATTAATATGATTATTATGAAAAGATTAATATGATTATTTGTGTTGACTAATATGTACTATAAATACATATATTTTTTTATTCTTCTAAAACACATTCGAATTATGATAACAAGCACAACTATAATGTAGATTCATATTATTTATATTTGAATTAAGTTATTCTCAGTACATAATTTGCTAAGCTGTAAAATTAAGAAAGCAATTTTAAAATAGTTGATTATTTATATGTCTGATTATAATTTTAACATACCCAATATTTTTTTTAAATCTATTATTTATGTATAGGTATATATTTCATATATTAAATATTTGTAAATCGTACATCTACCCAAATGTTTTAATCAGAATCCAACCCTGTTTTACCTGCCCGTTCGGGAAAATTACAATTGCCTCCTTATCGCTAACTAGCCGTGCGCTCGGAATACCAGTGCAAGCGCGATCTCCAATTACGCACGTTTGTTTCGGATCTGGGTGTCGAGTTACGCTGGTGCTAGAGCATTTGAATCGCTTGTATTGGTTGCAACCGTATAGAACTTAGAGCTTTTTTCGTATTAGTTCATATTGAATCTTATTGCGTGGTCCATATAGTAGAAATTAAATAAACGCTAACATGTGGCCAAACCATTTTTTTCATAGTGGCACGCGCCCCTGCGGTTTACACACAAAAGATAAGACACTAAGTGGATGAGTTCAGTTCAAATTGTTCAGAGTATACTTGTGGTAGTTGTGGTGACGAATCTCATTATGATTTTACAATAAAACATTGGTTCTGAATACTAAGTTGGCGTTGACTTGACATTTGACTTGTTTTAAAAGGGTTAAGTGTACTGGACAAAACTACCACATGCAATTTTAACAAACAAAGGCTTGCGGCGGTGAGAGACAAAAGGGACTGATAGCGGCAGGCGGCGGGCGATAAGACAATCATGTCTCAAGCCATTTTATCTTTGAAAATAGGCTACCTGTACTAATAAGAGGGAATGTTTAGGGTAAATTAAAACAAAAGCATAAAAGATAAGTTATTTATTTTTACGATCAACACATTAAAATTACACATCATCGCTCGTTTTCAAAATGTGACCCGCCGTTTCGAATACAAGCACGAGCCCGTCTTCTTACTTCTGTGGTGGTTGTTCCGAATATCATTTCTTCCCTCATCCTTTCGAACGCCGCTTCTATCCTCTCCCTCAGCTCTTCTACGGTATTAATGACCTCTTGTGTGTAGACTAGCTCCTTAGCTCGGCCCCAAACGAAAAAATCCAATGGTGTCAAATCAGGTGACCGAGCGGGCCAAGGGATTCGTCCGCCTCTGCCGATCCAACCGTCCGGGAAACAGTTATCCAGATGCTCCCTTACAGCCAGAGAGTAATGGGCGGGACAACCGTCGTGTTGAAATGTCACTGCACCGGGCAGCTGGTCTTCGTCAATAAGCCTGGGCAAATCGTTTTGTAAAAATTCCAAATAATTTGCCCCATTTAAATTATTTGGCAAAAAATGTGGCCCAATAAGGACTCTGCCGATGATTCCAGCCCACACATTGACGGAAAACTTTCTTTGGAAGGACACTTGCTTTTTCCAATGTGGATTGTTGTTTTTGTCAGCCCATTGGTGTAGGTTATGGAAATTTGTGATCCCCTCCCGGGAAAATTTCGATTCATCGGTCCAAAGAATGCTTCGCAAAAAACGTCGGTCTTCGATATCCGCATTGAGTAAAAATCGGCAGAAGTCCACTCAGCGTGCAGGATCTCCTTCGTCCAAACCTTGAACTCCGATGCCGCGAAAAGGATATTTTCCCTCACGATTCATTGTGGCCCATACTTTCCATGTGGACAAGTTCAGATTACGAGCTACCACTCTGATGCTCGTATTCGGATCCTCTGCAAATGCCTGTAGAACGTCTTCCTCCACTTCAGGGCGATTACGTCCTGGATTCCCTCCATGTTGCACAGCAATACCATTCTCACGTAGCCTTCGGAATGAATTGTAAAACACTCTCACATTAGGCAATCTCCGGTTTGGAAAACGCTCTTGGTACATCCGTCGGGCCATCGCTCCATTACTGTCAGCTTTGCAGTACATGTAGATAATGTCGGCGTATTCTTCGTTCGTAAACTCCATGTTTACAATGAAGAAGTCGTAATTACACGTGAAGGAGCGCCTACGGCAGCTACAACTTGACACGGTAAATTGAGATGAGAGCGGGAAATTAAACCACAATGAACGTCTAATCGCAACTGAAGTTGTAACTAGACTAAATTACTAGTTTTTGCACAAATACTCATGTAGCTAATCAGTTTATCTTTGTCAATAAAGCACAAAACCGATCATCTTTGTTTAACGCCGCCTGCCGCTATCAGTCTCTTTTGTCTCTCACCGCCGCAAGCCTTTGTTTGTTAAAATTGCATGTGGTAGTTTTGTCCAGTACACTTAACCCTTTTAAAACAAGTCAAATGTCAAGTCAATGCCAACTTAGTATTCAGAACCAATGTTTTATTGTAAAATCATAATGAGATTCGTCACCACAACTACCACAAGTATCACAAGTAGAGTGAAACATTTTAGCTACCCAGTTGGTTTAGGTGGCTTATTTTCAAGGATACAGTAGCTACAGTCGTGTTTGATAGCTTAAATAAAAGGGTAAAAGCCAAGCATGTTTTTAAAATGGTTTGAAAATTCGTGGCTATTTTAGTTTTTTTTTATCGTACTTTGAAATCACTTAAATCGTTTACATTTTCATGTAACTAAAATTTTAAATCGCTGTCAACTTGTTTTCTTTAGACACAGATGTTTGAAATCACTTTTCTAGTGTTTGATAGACATTGCACAATACGAAATAAAACAAAAAAAAATCTACCTGCAGTAAAAAAAGTTCTAATTATCGATTTAGTCTGAAGTTTTGCAGTTTTCTCCGACAAATCTTAAAATTTAAATTAAAAAAAAACTAATAACATTTGTCTAAGACAAGTATGGCTAAAAATGTTCTACATGACCTAGACTATCTCCTACTTTCGGCTTTGCATCCGGTTACCAAACACCCTGTATGTATAATTGTAGACACAACATTACTCTAACTAGGTATAAATATATTTGAATACAAGATAAATAGGTATTTACTTACGTTGAAGCGATCTTCACAGTAATAAAAAGTCGTAGTCTTCTCATCATTTTGCACCATGGTTTTCAAGTTTTCACGTCTTTCGGCAGATAAAAAACACCTTATTGGGTGCACTTATTATATTGTTCATGCACTTTGGCACTAGGTAATACCCGTATATAAGGGTTTTTTAGTTTCATTCATGGTTTAAGCGAAAATAACTTTGAAATATTTGAAACACCAACTGAAGTAGGAACTAATCTCATACTAACTTGATACTAACCTATAAAATTTTGTGAGATGTGACGTCATCACAATCTGTCATTTTCGCGCCAAAAATTATGAGCGTTTCAACCGCTCAAACTTTTTTAAGATTTTCAATAAATTTTCATTAAATAATGAAAAGCTTTTTGAACAAATTTTTGTTTTTCCTAGTGTTAAAACAATGTAAACAGTTCAATAAAAAAATAAAATTAATTCATGCATGTACTCAATTATTGCAATAATTTCTTTAAAATAAAAAATGAGGGAACCGCCGTCTTCAAAACGTGGTATACCGAAACCTCCAGAATGTAACGAATACTTTTCCGAAAACCGCTTCTAAATCAGTTCAGCGAAACGCAAGATGATCGCGGACAAACATACATTCCTACATACAAACATACGAGTCTAACTGAGAACCTCCTTTTTTAGTACTTTTAGTACGCGGGCGAAGCCGCGGGAAAAAGCTAGTAGTATCATATGTATATGTACTTCAGTATTATTTATTTAAACTTTATTGCACAGTAACAAATATACGGTTACAAAAGACGGACTTAATGCCGTAAGGCATTCTCTACCAGTCAACCTTTAGGCCAAACAGAGAAACGTCAATATTCATTGTCTTCGAGATATTTGATATCAAAGTCGAACAATTTTAGGCCAAACAAGTGGTTTTCTGATCATAATTTTTGTGTTAATTAGTTTAAAATTAAAATCTCTCATCAGTTTTTAGAGACGTCAAATAGGAACCCTTTTATGTAAATTTCTTATATGTAAGATTTTTAACAGCATTCGAATATCGCCAATATTAAAAAAAAAACTTAAAAACATTCAAGTACCGATAGCCGTTCGCCTTATAATTATATCTGTAGTGCAAATGTTGGAATATAGACTCAAAACAGATCAAAAATCGATAAAAAACTTGTGGAGCCCCTTGCTTTCCTCGACCACGGGCCATCAAGGGCTACGGAACGAAACACAATATCGTTATCATAACCAGGGCTTGTAACCGGTATTTTGCTCCATACTAAAATACCGGTTTTTTTTATCGTTCTTTCGTTTACTATTTCATATTTAATCGAAAAATCTTACAATATAAAGTCATAACCTAAAATCAATACGAGTTCTACGTAAAAACCATAAAATATGTAAACATATTGGGTTATTTCGGGGCTTTTTGCGAAAACCGGTAACAAGCCCTGATCATAACTGCGTCCCGATGATGGATGGGCCATGGTGTACAGCGACCATAAAAATGGAATAGGTATAATTTATCCAAATTTAAATTCAAATATAATTAAAAATATAAATCCTGCAATAAAAGCATAACAATTTTTCAAAAACATTACTTAAACATAGCTTTGTTTTAGTTTCGCCATGTCCGTCCGTCCGTCTGTCTGTCCGCCTGTCCGCGGTCTAGTTCAGTGACCGCGCGTTAGCACTAGAAGGCTGAAATATGGTGATGAATGAAATGGCGTCATGATAGTACAGTACAACAAATCCTTCAGTACATAAAGCAAGATGCAGCAGTTCAGCACATTATGAGTCAGATAATTCTTGATGTAAGGTGTATTGAGATGGTCTTACTCGCATTCAGTACGGGACCTATAGCCACTAGGCCACTACCTACCAGGAGTTCATACTTCTCTAGTAGGTGTTTAGCTTAAGAGTGGATTTGGCATTGTTTGTAATCAACTTAAATGGGCTCTGCTATGTCAAAGATTGTTAAATATTTTTTCTACTTGTATGCAACGTTGTATAACTGTTCTAAGTCAAAACGCCACTCGCCTTTTTAGACCTCTCTTATACGACTGTTGCATAAAATACTATAAATTAAAAACTAATTGTCAATCAGTGACAATTGATTTATATTACGTAAGTAAGGCGGCTTAAATCTTTAATAGGTCTGAGTCTAACGATACAATGTCCAGGAGTTCATGAGTACGCAGGAGTATCAGGAGTATGTTTACCTGTAGTATGGATCTGGGACTGGGTGGTATATCGGCGGCGCATACTCATGGTACTGCAAGTGCGGGTGCGGCGAGAGGTGGTGGTACTCGCGGTACTCGCCCTCGCCGCCGAGCGAGCCCAGCGCCACCGGCATGTAGGCCACTTTGTCAACTTGTCACCGCACCATCTTTCGTTTTTTAACGCACCACTTTTTTTTATTACACTAGTTATGAGCCGTTATAGCAATTACCGATCTTTTTTCGTTTTTAGTAAATATAATTTAGTTTAATAAATAATTTTGTAAATAAATTAATCTTCTTAATAAATAACTTTGGGCACTTTGGTTTGTTAATCACAAAAGTTGTTTCACTAAGTCAATGCTTCACGTCATGTCACAATTCTGTAAAACAAGTGGAATGAGTGTACAAACGCCTGACAACGCGTACTGGCGACTGATAAAAAGCATTTCGAATTTTTCGCGCCGGGAAGTGCCAGTGTAGCGTGAAGAACGTCACAAGTTCCTTATGTACTTAATCGTGATACACGATTGTGGTCCGTAGCGCGCGGGAATAAAGGCGATAAGCTTGTAGATGTTACTCGCGAGCGGCGGCAGTCTGGCAACGTCGCTCGTCAGCTGGCCGCACTAGAAACGAGGAGCGTTCGGAAAGGTCAACTTCGGTTATACTATTTTTTTATTACACGAGTTAATTTTATAAAATTGTTCGTTTTTTACTATTATCCAAATATGGATACGTTGTTAAAATAAATAGCCATTCAGCGTATTGTTAAGCATGGAGCCGAAAATAGAAATATACAAAATAGAAATTTCTTACTAAAGTACTTCACGATAATTACATGAATTTTCCTATAACTTGGAAATTTAAATCAAACTATCATTAACGCGACCCGTTAAGTGAGCTGTCATCACGCGCGGTTCGGAAAGTAATTATCGCATATGCATAATGTATTATTAAAAAATATAAAAAGGCTATTGTTTTCACCGCGGCAAGGCCTCCGAACGCACGCGACGTTGCCGCTCCGAGCGTTCGCGCCATACTTTTTACTGTTTCTTAGCACATAGAACGCTCATTACGCTGGCACGCACACACTGGCAACGACGCTGATATTGTTATATCCGTTGTACATACGCTCTACATAGTGCAAGATGTACATACATTCCGCGAGCTACGGCCGTAGATTATGTAGGTAAGCTACGACGCCACGCGGTATACAAATCAAACAGAACGTCTATAAATAACAGACGAGACGTGTCCATGAAAATTTCTTGCCTCAATTTGTCTGCAATGAATTTCAGTTAACTTATATTTCATTAAATTATCTTGATCGTTAGACATTACTAACTGCCCGACTACGTCATAATGACGTACGAATGCGAATGGCAACGCGTCAACGAAGCAAGGATTAATTATTGAAAAAAAAAAAAGAATTTTTAGCGCGGTAAATCATTTCGTTATATTGCCTGTAGTTAATTAACCGTGACAAGCTGTAGTTATATTACTTTCAGGAGCTGCACAATCGTAATGAATTATTAAGTGATTTCAAAAACCGGTTATTGTACTAGTTGCAAAAAATGATAATTTTAGGTTAAATACAATTGATAAAAGAAATGGAAAATTTACAAATAAATAGTAAACGATGAATGAGAATAAACAAGGACAGATTGAGATAAGCCTCGACTATTGACATAAACTATGACGGCCCTGAGTTACGCAAAGCACGAACACAAGTAAATAAACCGCACTATTGTTGTTACTATCATAGTAGAAACTATCCCACAGTTCACGGACCAGCCGCGCCGCTATCACAGATACATTGATAACCGGACACGATAAAACACTACGAATTAAAGCACCCAAATAATGATAAGGACGGCCGTAAAACTATAAATTAGACAATACACTCGCGCAAAAAATCGGCGAGAAACCGCGGACGTGTTAGCGTTCCGTCAGTTAGCGCGGAATGTGTGTCACGCCGGCGTGTCAATGACTCGCGAGGCAGCACGTAAACAGCCGCACGTGCGTCAGGACTCTGGGCCCGTGTGCCGGAGGCCGGGCCTCCGGCGCCGGACCTGGAACTTGTGTACATAACGTCCGCTGCACCACACGCCCGCCGCGGAATAACCACGTAAAAATATCGCCTATCGGTAATACGGCAAATCGATAGAGTGGAGTTAAAAAAATAACGCGTCCGCTCACGCTGCCTATCGACAGCTCGATCATCGACCGAGTTCAATTTTGAAACTGCAGTGTAAATAGTTTGAAAAGAGAACGCTAGAGTTACCGGCGCGGCGGCGCGTATACTGCGCCTATGTAATTCAATACATAAGAGAAGTGTGCCGCGCTGTGACGGACAAGTGACGAACTGTCAGCCGATCGGCGCGCCTCGGGCGCGCTCGGCCGCGCTCGCCGCGGCAAGTTCGGATATGTTACCCGATTAGATTATGTCATGATTTATAGAAAACCGGTTGTTGTCGCAGGTCAATCACTTCGCCACAATAGACGAAAATCTAGTTTGACTGGCAAAGTGGCTTCTTAGACGGCTGTTAGCTATTAGAGCGTAATAAATCTAAGCTTGTTGCTAATATTTTAAACATCTTGCACTAATAAGTTATATGTCTAGCCTTTAAGTAAAAAACTTTAAAAAAACAACTTTAAATTTAAATAGTAACTTTACTTACAGTTTATATTACAACATTTAAAATAACATATAGATTGCGAGTATATCATACATATACCATATTTTTCAGAATATCGTAATTATGCTTATATCTTTTTACATACTTATAAAGTTTTTTTTAGAAACAACATATCCTATCGCATCTGATGGCTTCTATCCATTGTCAAAGAGAAAGTAAGTGAAAGGAAGCTGTCTTCTGGCGCTCGTTTGACGGTTCGACTGCGCGGGACACGCGCTATTTATTTATATCACGACTCGCGGCTAATGCACCTGTCTGATTAGAAACAGATCATAACAAGGCTAACTAATGAATGTCATTTAATAGATGATACCAGTTGTATATGTGTAGATAATAATCTTAACAAATATCAAAGGTGTATTAGCACAATGTTGCTATATCATGATCATACAGTAACTTTACAATTACATACACCCCTGATTTTCACTACAAGATTATATATTCACCTGTTTCCATCATACTTTTCAATAAAGTGCAAAACTAGATAGCCTATTCCGGTATTTAACAGTTAAAAATCTCCTTTTTTTTCTATTTTCTAGGTTCTACTGATAACATTAAATTTAGTAGACGCCGGTCGAAAATTAAACTCTTCTGAATATATTTAATTCCTCAAAGCAAACTTAAGAAAGATGATCAATAATTAATTTGTGTAGGCATATGTTAAAATTATACAAGCTTCTAATACCTTTTTGATATAGTACACTACACGTATCGCATTATTCTCTAAACATATTAAACACAATAATCTTTTGCATTATTAATGTCAAACCACAACCAACATGGTTAGCCAAACCACTAACGTGTAAGTTATATTTTATAAATGTGAATTCGAATTTTACAGCTAGCCGCGATACTTGCATTATATTGTAAACTTAGGTACAGCACACAAGCGGTGTAAGTATACCGTTAACCAACCGTAGTTGTATGGTATGGACCATTGCTTTCATATGCTGACGGATGTCGGATGTCGAATCAGGCCTGATTTTTCGGCGCGTTAGATAAAACTATCTTAGCGTTAGACAAAGTTTTTTTTTCTTTATTTTTACATGTATAATTAGAGAAGTATATATAGAAATCATTGATATTTTTTTTGTAATAAGTACCTAATTCAGTTTCAAAATGAACTCGCAATGACCATTCATTACGATTACGATTTATGTAGGTAATTGACCAAGATTCGGTTTTTTGCCAAGATCGGCCGATATATCCTTAACACAGAGAAAACAGATTTTTTTCCAGTTATATTAAACTAAAATAAAAAAAATAAACCACGTAAGGTGTTCATTCAGTTCATTTAAAGAAAGCGGTGAAGTATGAAGTAAAGCAAATAATAGTTAACAATACTTTAATTTTAAAGCAGCACTAAATCTTCCTGTTAAAAGTCGTACCCGTAACCCGTAAACAATGAAAAAAAAATGTTTTATTTTGTCACTTTTTAAAAACCGGTAAAATGATTGCGCATCACTAGCCTAAACTTCAATTCAATACATTTTTCTTCGAAATAATTAGGTCAAAAACTTTGGATAAACAATTAACACGGCCAATAATTCATTTTATAGAAATAACAGAAAAGAAACTTATAATATAATAAATACCAATCGAATTTTCAATCTTTTAAAATTGAAGTGCCTATGCCAACGTAACAAGGCTCCAATGCAATGCAAGGACTCAAAAATCGAATTTCTATATTCAAATAAGAACTGATCATCTCATCGAGAGGGAGCAAGCGAGAGGTCGTTAATTTAATTCATTAGAGCGACGAGGACGGTGCTACCGGCGTGTGACAGAGATGGCGCCATCAAGACGCACTTTGTGTGAATGAGTGAAAGGTACCGGCGTGTGAGGGTGACGACGCGAGGCGCGTGCCGTTAGTCGGACAAGGACGGAGTCAGTCTGTTGACGTAGTAGTAGATGAGATAAGGGGCTATCAGTTGAAGGAGTGTTTGGATGGGTTTAGTACTTGAATAGAATTTAGGTTATTTAAGATTAAGTAGGTGGTTTGTTTTGGTTTACTAGTTGACTTCAGGAGTAACTCTAATTTTTAAATCATACAAAATAACTTTTACTAAAATACCAAACCAGACTTGTAAAAAAAGTGCCATCCCATAGCAAATATTGATATCATGATTAACAGGGCTACACAAAAAAATATTTTTATTTTTATTGCAGGATTAGTTCCGTATTAGCTGTATGTATGACAGGTAAGGTGTCATTCATTTATTACGTAAGGCAATGTATCTAAAGGTGCAACTTGAGACACGTCTAGACCTTGGACGAAAAAAATTAAAGGACGGAGCATGGCTGTACAACAAACTGTGACGCAAGATGGCGGCTGGTTTGAATGTGTGTGTCCAGACAAGTGTTGCCATGTAATACAAATTTTCCCGATTAAGAATACAGTATTTTTGAATAAAAAAATAAATATACTATTAATATATATATTTAAATAGAATTAATAAGCACCTCTTTTAATAAATTTGATGAAATATATTTCTGAAGAGGCGACTAAAAGGTAAAATTTAAAAAAATCTAAATAAACTATTTATTAAAATTACACGACTACTGTTGAGTGTGGTGGCCTCTCTTGTCGTCACCAATACTATTATTTTAAGCATACTTTATATACCTTTTTAATCTGGAGGCACGGCAGTGCCCTCGCTAAGACGATGACAACTAAAAGTGTAATTACGTATTCATTTATTACGTAACACGATTTAAGGAGGGAGGGGAATTGACCATGTCTTACTTCTACTGCAGAGAGGATTATTTATTTATTTTCTTACGTAGGGGCGGAAGGGTGTCTCTGGCAAAAAAATTCTTACGTAATCAATGAACAACGCCTTATTTTATACTAAACCTTGTTTGGAATGTAACAAATACTTTTTGAAAACTGCATTAAAATCGGTTCAGCCAAGCGCGAGATAATCGCGAACAAACATACAAACATACAGGTCAAATTGAGAACCTCCTTTTTTTGAAGTTAGTTAAAAATGCTCCTCGATCGATCAACACAATCGGTTTGACTTAAGAGCTGACCTCTCATTCTAACTATAGTTCCATCTCGTTCTAATCGCTTGACCAGTCGATTACTGAAGCCGCTCAGAGTGAGAGGGAGCGATAGTTAGAGTGAGACGAAAGTTTGACAGATCAGTAGTGGTGACATAACTTCGCGCGTTCAATCTACGATTAGATATGGGCTTTTTGTTTTAAGAAGTTTTTGGAATAATTTTAAGAAATATATAATTATGTGTTATTATAAATTTTATTCAAAAAATAATAAAGAATAATTTGCTCACAAAAGCATAAAAGTTATTAACTATTAGGTAACGTTTTAATATTCGTTGAAAACGTGCGTAAAATAAAACGTATAGTTAGTAGTGTGGACGTCAATTTCGTATTGACAACATATCGCGGCGATTATAGACCCCCTTACGTGCGGGAAGTTTCCCTATTCAACCACCTGGCAACAGCGCTACCATGAAGTTGATAGTTTACGAAATTACTGATTTTTAATGTGATCACGCAATGAATTGTTTACTTAACGGTGAAAAGTTATCCCATCCGTTTTTTTCTTTCGACCGGTGGCATTTCTGCAGCATTTGACAACGCACGACGGCATGTTTTTATTATTTTTTAACTGCTCTTGAGTGCATAGACGTTTGGACACGAATGGCGGGGGAGCGGCTCATTATTGCTGTGCGTATGTGTCTGTAGTGCGTAACGACGAGGACACTGGCTCTTTATGGAATCACAAAATTTTTGTAAGCCGCACTCTATCTGGGACTTATATAATCTATGGTCTAGACTTTAGTTGTACTCAAAATTATTATTGTTTTAATATACTGAGTATGTATATTAAAACAATAACTTTTACTAATGATTTCTATTTTTTCTGGATCTCTATGGACAGTTTACACAATTAGCACTTTTTTAAAGAATTATCTTGATTTTGCGTATTTTTGTGACTTTTGACTCCCCCTTCCTTACACCACGTAAGAAATAATAAGACATGGTCGACCCCCCCCCCCCCCCAAATCATCTTACGTAATAAATAAATGGCTCCTTAGTCATCCCGCAATGCCTAAGAGTTGCTCCCGTACATAACCGTACATAACAAGCTATATTGCGTGACCCACGTTGAACTGGTTGAACACAAATTTGGTAAGTAATTATTTTGTGAATGACAGTCACCTACACAGTGGCGTAGTTAAAGATGGCACTTCTGATGTGCACGGTCAGGTGACTCAGGTGTCACCCCTAAGATGATGACACCCGGGGCGAACCGCCCCCGCCGCCCCCCCCCCCCTAGCTACGCTACTGCACCCACACACGAAAGGTTTTGTTTGATTCAAAGGTCTCTCTTATTATGTACACTTTTTATCTATGCAGTTTTAAAAAAAAATTACAAATATCATTTCTTCATGTCAATAAAATACAAAACAAAAATAACAAAAAAATCTTAACTTAAGGCTAGCTTACGCCTAGTCAAAAAGTCCCCCCGAGTTGTCTCTGGCGCAAAGGTACCCATCACACTAGCCGCGTTACCACGTTAAATAGCGATGGCCAACTTTTGCACCATGGCCGCATATTTATCTCGCTTTTTGACCGCGGCAAAATCTGTAGCGGCACCAGCTGTTCGCACTGCTCGAGTTGTTCGACCCAGGTGCGAGGCGGCGAAAGTACTAATGCACGTGGCGTCCCAAAGCAGACATTTTCCCCTCTGCCACGGAACTAAAGTTAAGCCGTCTGGCCTTTTGACATCGGCGCGGCAGAGGCCCACAGGCTCCAGAACACAGGGGATGTTGGCGGATATTAAAGCCCTCCTGACGATGTCGTTAAGAGCGTATTGACGCGAAAATATTCCTGCACAACGACAGCAACTCAACGCGTGAAGGCCATTCGCCTCCAGTCCACTATAGAACAGATGCATTTTATTTATTTTATTTTATTTTATTATTTATGAGGCACACTAACATCGCAGCCCAGGCACAGAGCTACTGCCACCCGCAATGTGTCTTTGTCCAGGAGTGTTCTAAAGAGCAGGCAAGGTCTGCAACCATGCTCTCGATTCGACTCTGGCTGGACACAGACTTTAGCCTGGCCAAATTCACCCCCGGGGCTACACCAATAAGCCGCGCAAGTGTGTCCCTGGCGCCTACATTATCCCAAACTTGCTGTACTTGTGGAGCCTCGGGCAGCGACGCAGTTGGGTAACGAGCAGTCCACCTTGCCAGTGCATCCTCCACGAACGGAATGATAACCCTGTCTCCATGATAATTTAATATCTAAGAGACTAGGCCACCAATACCATGTGCATGTGTGTATTTAAAAAAATACTATACGCACTTCTTACCTAACTATAATCCCCAAAACAACACTGACATATACGAGTAACTTGCCCATATCAACTGATTCAAACGCGGCACACCAACACAGGCGCCGAGTTGACTCACGCACACAGGCGCATTTTATTATTATTACGGTGTGAGATAGCGGCAGGGTGCCGTAGCTGAACATTCCATTCCAAGTAATTATTTAATTTAATTCAATTTTGCTTTATTTCTGCTCTTCATATTCTTCTTATAAATGTAGTATTTAGTGAGGGTCGATAAGAAAATATTTGCGTTCTTCTCAAATTACACATTAAAATAAAAAATAATTCTCGTTTGACGTGACAGATAAAGCCTTATTTTTTAACCGACTTCAAGATTTGAAAAGAGGAGGTTCTCAATTCGGCGTGTATGTTTTTTTTTTTTTTTGTTTTTTTTTTATGTTTGTTACTCCATAACTCCGTCATGTCTGAACCGATTTTGAAAATTCTTTTTTAGATTGTAAGTATATATATACAGATTGGTCCCGTTTTTGTCAAAACGCAGTTCTGATGATGGGATCCATGAGGAATCGAGGGAACTCCTCAAATCTTAAAGGCATACATATAGTGATTTTTATATTTTTATCAACAAAACCATCATTTTCATTGGATGAAGTAGAACTGCTGATGATGATCAGAACGGAACTCTTCAACGACGCATAGTTCACGTTTGGCGATTCGTCCTCTTCGCTGTGTTTGTTTAGCAAGTTTAATTGTCAGAACAGATGTTCGTCCAGCTCAAGTTCTGATGATGGGATCCATGAAGAATCGAGGGAACTCCTCAAATCTTAAGGGCTTACACATAGTGACTTTTGTATTTTTATCAACAAATCAAGCATTTTCATTCAAAAGAGTGACATTTGATGAAGTGGAACTACTGATGATGAACAGAACGGAACTCTTCAACGACGCATAGTTCATGTTTGGCGATTCTTCCTCTTCGCTATGTTTGTTAAGCAAGTTAGATTGTCAGGACCAATTTTCGTCAAGCTCAAGTTCTGATGATGAGTTCCACGAGGAATCGAGGGAATTCCTCAAATCTTAAAGGCATACATAAAGTGACTTTTGTATTTTTATCAACAAATCAAGCATTTTCATTCAAAAGAGTGACATTTGATGAAGTGGAACTGTTGATGATAATCAGAACGGAACTCTTCAACGACGCATAGTTCACGTTTGGCGATTGGTCCTCTCCGCTGCGTTTTTTAAGCAAGTTATTTCATTGTATGGAATCTAAGTGCACCATCTATCTACAATAATCCTTCACCGGCTACCCCCATTGAAGTCGGTTTTTTTTTCTTAAAAATTATATGGAATAAAGTCCGCGACGTCCGTGTGTAACTGTTAGTTACTTAAAGATACTTACATACTAGTAGTCCGCCTCGAACTGAGAACTCGCGATTTACTTGCAAAAGATTTGACCAATATAACAAGACCCTTCTGAAGATTTTTTTTCGCCTTCTAGCTCCACAACCCCTTGATCGATTCTTCCCAATGGGAAGTTCCCATATACGAACTCTCAAATTATATGTATCTCTGCTACAACCCCAACAAATTTCATAAAGATCAGAAAACGTTACTAAAGTTATCGCGGAACAAACTCTCAAAATCAAAAAGCCATGGAAATGCCGAGACGCCTCAGTAGCCGAAGTTGTTTGTAAGAACTTCACTTCGCTTACGCTCCGCTCGTTCGTAAATTTAAGCATAATGTTATTTACCAGTTTCTAAGATGTGAACAAAATTTTCCGGGCATAGAGGAAATAGTAGGTATTTCCCGAAATCAACAGATATTTTCAACAAATATTTATCAACAAAAAAAATTTTTTTTATTTCTTCAAAATCAAATACTACACGTAATAAAAATAATCGAACGAGCGAGGGCAGCGACGCGAAGTTCTTACAGACAACTTCGGCTACAACATAACTGACAATTGGCTACTGGGACGTACGCGTCCGTGCATTTCGATGGCTTTTTGATTTTAAGCGTTTGTTCCGCGATTGCTTTAATAACGTTTCTCTGATCTTCATGTTGGGATTGTAGCAGAGATGCATATAATTTGAGAGGCTATTAAAAATCTAGATTTCAGACCTTGAGGGGGGGGGCAGGCAAACAAAAAGTATAATTTGTAGGACACGGAACCCTAAAAATATCAAAAATGGAACCCTTATATTTTCGCCATGCTCGTATGGATGTCCATCCTTCCGTATAATCGCCCGTCTGTCCGTTCGTCCGTCCGTATTAGACGTTTGCGCCGCCATAAAAATCCACGGCGGCGGCGCGCCGGGAATTTTTGGCGGCGTGGCTGGGCCACGCCGGCGTCAAGGTCACTTTTGGCTACACTCGCAAGGCTCACGTTTCGCATTAAAAATATGTTAAATATCAAAAACTTTTTAGGAACAAGGAACATAAAACGATTTATAATGCCGTTTGCTTCAGTCCTGCCTATTTTTCGGAAATCGCATTTATGTTGATGTTTTTCATAATTGTAATAAATTAAGATCCTTTTAAAGCCAACTCCATCTAAAGCTTGTACGAAGGCCAGCTACCAAGAAATGTGACAAGCTAGACGGTCTGTCTTGCGGCAGCTCGCCAGAAGGTTGCCTCTCAAGATAAAGGATGTTATAAGGGATCCTTTTGAAGATACAGAGACAACATGGAATGGCTTCAAGGCGGTTGTGTCCGAAACAGTGAAAGAACCTGGGAACTTATTGAGCGACAGAGGACTCTCAAAGAACAAGGCCTTAACACAGACATAACAAGAAAGGAGTATTCCAGGCTACACACTTGCGTGAAAAGGGATAAGAATAATTCAATCCATGCTTTGTGGGACGAAATTGAAAACCATGCTGCAACTGCCAATTCTAAAGACTTGTTCCAGAATGTCAAACTTCTCACCCGCGACTACAAACCTAGGACCTGGCAGATAGCGGATACTGATTGAAACACTTTATGAGACCTAGGCAAAGTGTTGGCTAAATGGAGAGACTGTTCGGAACAACTCTATCGAGAAGTTCCGGAACATCTTTTAGTGCCGAATGACGCTATACATCCTCTCCAGCTGGACATACTTATTTCCGAAGTGGAAGACGCTATCAGACGTCTGAAAGTTAATGCCGTGGGTACTGATGGTATATGCGCTAGTCTCGTAAAGAATCTAGGTGGCGAAGGTACACAGTTCTTACACCAGATTAACTGCAAAGTGTCGAGAACTGGCCAGTGGCCGAGAGACTGGTTATACCTCTCCATAACAAAGGCTCGACGCTAAAATGTGACATCGATAGAACTTTGTCTATTATATCACATGCCAGTAAAGTATTTCTTTACATCATGAATTCGCGAATAACAAAGTTCCTGGAGCGGCAAATACCTGCAGAGCAGGCTGGCTCTGTGACTGGGCGAGGGATACGGGAGCAGATTTTCATCGTGGGCCAGATCATCGAGAGATGTCGTGAATGGAACATCATGTAGCTCACCTTATTGAGAACTTGTACGCCGAAAGTACTGCTAGAGTGCGCAACCAGAACACCTTGTCAGTCCAGTTCAAGCCGGAAAGAGGAGTAAGACAGGGCTGTATATTGTCTCCGAAGCTCTTTATTACATACGGCCAATACATCTTACGTAAGATCACCGAGAACTGGGACGGTGGCATATCATTTGGCGGCAAAACGATCTGCAACCTACGCTATGTTGACGACACAACGCTCTTGGCTTCCAATGAGGAGGAGATGTGTCTTTTGTTCCGGCGTATAGAAGTGGAGAGCATCGAATTAGGACTTCATGTCAACCATACGAAAACCAAGTTAATGTTCGTACACCGGAAACAGTCTCCCACACGAAGCCTATAACTGAAAGACCTAGAATGCGTTAGCGCCTTCACCTACCTCGGCTCACTTATATCTAGCGATTGTAGCTGTGAACATGAAATCATCCGGAGGATTCAAATAGCGAAGGGTGCTATAACTCGGTTAGATAGAATCTGGAGAGATCGCGGCATACAGAGGCAGACTAAGGTTAGACTTATGCGTTCCCTGGTGTTTCAAATTTTCCTATACGGCTCTGAAACTTGGACTATCAAGGCAGATCTGTAAAGCCGTATCGACGCGTTTAAGATGTGGTGTTGGCGACGGCTTTTACGGATACCTCGGACTGCGATGCGCACTAATCAGTCCATACTAGAGGAGCTACGTATAATACGCCGGTTGTCTACGACGTGCCAGGACCACATACTCACATACTTCGGACACCTCTCTCGACGCTCCTCGGATAGCCTGGAGAGGATCATCATGACGGGAAAAGTTGGAGGCACAAAACTAAGAGGCCCTCCCCCTGCAAGATCGTGTGCCCAAATCACTGCACCCATGCAATTAAAACTGCAAGGAGCCATGCGCTTAGCGAGGGATAGAAGCCTATGGAGAAACCTAGTCTTCAATAGAAAGACATTATCCTCAGATCTGAGGGAACGACTAGTGATGATGAAGATCCTTTTTTGACTCGCAGTAGGTCCTAACATACCGTTCAGTATTAATGATCAATCCTGCCACCGGAAACACTTCTGTTCTCAGGATAATTTCGTTGGTGGTACAATTTTGATGGCAGAGAGGTGGTATTATTTTCGTTACCAATCTTATTAATTAGGTCATCGACTTCATATTTGTTAGGTGAGCGGTTAATCATACTCATTTATTAATCTACCGAAAGAGAAAGAATTGACCGAACCCTAAATATTTCAATGTGTAGATGTTTTCATGGTTTAATTCGTCAATATACGTTGTAAAATTTTCAACTGACTTTCCTTCATCGGTAATTGTTATTGGCATTATTGCCGAATTCTGAAATTTTGGCCAACGGCGTGGGTCCCACGGCGCGGCTACGCCACGCCGGCGCGGCGCACACGTCTAGTCCGTATATCGCATGATACACCCTAGGATGATGTTAAGATACCTACTTATATTCGTAGTATAAGTTTATTGAAAAAAATGTCTGACATTAAATGTAATATCGATTGAATATTTTCATATCATTTCTCATCTACAAAATTTCACAAAAAAATTGACAAAGTTCAGCTACGTCCGTCTGCCGTAGCGCCAGCATTTTGAACTCACGCACACACGGACAAGTTACGTGTTGTGTGCGGAGACAATAAACGCGCGTCTGTGTGCGTGCTTATAGTGGGATCGAGTGGTTATGATGCTTTTCGACAGGTACTGACGGGTACTTGCGTTTATAAACAATAACATAAATTAAACAGGCTTGTTCTAAAAATAAATTTCATTGCGATCATGATTTCAAAATTAAAACTTTTTTAAATAACAGGTTTTATTAGTCGAAATCTATTTGACCTGCAAGAAATAAAAGGCTTTTTTATTTTATTTATTATTTATTTTTTTATTAGTCGAAATACTGAAGAAAAGGACAACTGCCGAACAGTGACACTTCCTACAAAGCTGGCAATCCTATGCATTTACTTTTGTGCTTTTCACAGCTACTTATTTCTTAGTTATGGATATTTTCTATCGAAGTATGTTTAACTAGGTTGATTTATGTAGAATTGCGTTAAAAAAGGCTAGTATATTACAGACTAGTCTAAGAAAACTTTTCTTATGGTCTCTTATTGCCATTGACATAAGGTTTAATTTTAACTAACAAAAAGGGAAGGTTTTACGACGAAGAATGTGATGTTTTCAGTAAAAAGATATTTTCAGTTTTTAATAATAACCATATTCTATTGCATTTTTATAGCAGGAGTATCATATTAAGTAACAACAGTAGTATTGTTTAAAACAGGCACATTAAGATCTTGAATCAAATCAAATTATTTTTGTTGAATATTTTATTGATTTATAAACTGAAATAGATGTTATATACTATATATGTCTGTCTGTCTAAATATATAAAAAAGAAACTGACTGACTGACTGACTGACTGACTGACTGATTGACTGACTGACTGACATATCAACGCACAGCCCAAACCGCTGGTTCTAGAGATTCCAAATTTGGCACGTAGGTTCCTTATAAGGTCTAGGGATGCACTAAGAAAGAATTTTTCAAAATTCACCCCCTAAGGGGGTAAAATGGGGGTCCAAAGTTTGTATGGCGAATCAAGATTTGTTTAGACTATTTTATTCGAAACTTCACAGGAGTATTCCTAACGATAAATGAGTAAACACGTGTTTCAGGTTTTTAAAAATTCAATCCGTAAAAGGGACATATGTGGCCACAAAGTCTGAAAATCAACACGGGTATCGTATCCTTTTTGAGTACTTATAGTACGCGGGCGAAGCCGCGGCAGAAGGCTAGTAGTAGATATGATGTGTATTTTTTTTCTACTGTGCTGTTTTTTTTTGAGGTGTGCAATAAAGCATTTATTCATTCATTCATTCATTCATATACTTCAGAAAAAGTAACCAAGTCCTCCAGTGTCTGACGCCAGATTTGAACTGGCGTCTCTTCTTTCTCAGCTGACGCCCTGACCACTAGACCACCCGGTCACAAAACCGACACAAAGATATATTCTAAGACCAGACCACACTAATTGTGTTAGTCTAGAGAAAAAGGTCCCACTCTGTTACACAATATAATATACGCTATTAGTGAACAAATGTAGTGTCCATGTCAATCGACAAAGTCGCGCTATCACTAAACTCATATACAACTGGTTATTAATAGTCTTGTTTTAAAGTTTAAGTTAATCAGCTTAAAATGTTCTTAATCATAGATCGAAAATTACTTCGCAATCCTTAAAAGGAATCATTTTATCCTTAAAAGGGTCACTCGTGTATATGTCTGTCCGTCTATCACAGCCAATTTGTTGGTGACTCAAACTACTCAAAGGCGGATGTACAACGTAAATAAATGAATTTTAAACACTTTTTGGGGTTTATTAGATAAATGAAGAACTGGTGTAAATGTCAAATATTTTTCTTTACAATTCTAATGTAAATAGGTTTAGTTATTCGAGAATAAAGGCGATAATTGATCATTCCCACTCCCCTTTTACCGCGGAAACTACTAGGCATACAATTTTGAAAAAAAAAAAAGGAAAAGTTGTTTGCATATAAACTAACAGGAAAACGTATAAGAAGTATATGGTCAAGTGCGAGTTGGAAATAGAAAAAAAAACATCGATAAAATTGTGTGATACACGAAACGCTCGGGGCGCGAGTGGAACTTGCACTTGGTTGATTTTTTACTATAATAAGATAAATTATTGAACAAGGTATGGCGGAACTCACACTGGTGCCGCGTCCCGCTCCGATAAACGAGAGCTATACCATACACATGCAGAGCGCTATCTCGTTCGCACACCGTCGCCGCATGCGGAAACCGCAGCAGTGTGATAACCGCCTAATACTTCTCGTTAAAGTTAAGCCCAGCCATCACTAAGACGCAGACCTTTTGATTGATTAAGGAAAATAGGTCATAGCCCAAGCCCACACACCAGCGCAGCACTCGTGTGTACCTTTAGACGTAATTGATGTCTGTGTTGTACTTATCTACTCGTATTTATGCTTACGGCAAAAACGATCTCAATAAACTTATATACATAGATGTCATATACAAAGGAAAAAGTGCCCAGGGCTGGCATCGAACCGGCGTCATCTGCATTCGCGGCAGATAGGAATATTAGGAATAATTTGATTTGTTCTCTAATTGTACGATCTACTTAGGTAAATATTAATAAATGTTTTGTATGCAAAAAATGAAAATCAATTCAAAAAGTGCACATAACTTTATGCCAATACAATATAGAAGTAAGCTTTGTGATGTCTCTGTAGTTTTGTACAAAACTGATATACGAGTAAAATGAATGTCAACATTTTGGTAAGTGAGTAACTCTTGTAAGTATTGTATACAGAGACACGTTACTTCTAAATAAACCATATTTTTTTACATTTACAGGAGGCATCTTCAAAATGAAGATTATCAAATTAAAAAATGATAAATACATACTAATATGTATTACTATTTTTTAGGCTCATCTTAGTAGATTTTTTTGGTTAAACTCATTGTGTCTTTTTTTTAATAGCACGGTAGCAAACAAGCATGCGGTCCACCTGATGGTACCTGTACCGTAACCTATGGACGCCTGCAACTCCAAAAGTGTCACATGCACGTTGCTGGCTCTTTAGGAAAGATTCACTGTGTTGATGGCTAAAGAGACAATAGTGTACCCCGTTGTCAACAGTGTCAACATACAGCATCCTTTTACAGTTCACTGTAAATGGGCTTTAAGATAATTATTGAGATTTGAGACAATCAAATGGCGATGGAGATGGCAATGACACAAAAAAATGTTTTTTCCAGCTGTTATTGAACACAGACTAACGCTCACGTGTTACTACCACGCCGGCCAGCGTCACGTTTTTGGTTACGAAAGACTTGGAAAAATTCCTCGAACGCTTTTCAATTAGAAATGTTTTAGTTACTAGTAAGACTCTGTGTTAATCAGGGACGTCTGCTAACGTTTCCCTTACTTATAAAGCGATTTCATTTATTTTTAAACATTCTAGTAACCTAGACCCTAAATGAAAAGTGTTTTTAAAATCAAAATATTCGATTGAACTGTTCTATGTATTAACGGGCAAGTATTTTATTGTCATGACAAGCTCTTGTACAGTCGACTACAAAGAGATGTATCCACTTTTTCACCTTATTGCGTTTTAATAAGGTCCAAAAGTGGATACATCTCTTTGTGTTCGACTGTACTTAATTGAGTCCTATACAGTAAAATTATTAGTAGCACTACAGATTTATGCCGCCTTTATAACATACCTGGCGAGATTGGCCAAATATTCGTGTTAAGTCTCTTATTTATTCCATAAGTTTAAAAAAAGACACGAATATTTGGACAAATAATTGTACACGATAAATATAAATACGTAAAAAGCTTTTTTCTTACAAGGCACCTCTGGCACCTCAATGCTAAGACATATATGATAAGCTGCATGGTACAACAATTGTAAACAAATTTATTTTTTATTTATTTTACAAATTCAGTCTAATTTCATTTTCACTAAGCATTTAAGGCAATTTACCAGTTAAACTAAATCTAAACATTCTAAAAACTGTATGCAGATTTCTCATTCCTGAAAATTTCAAATACAGACGCGCAAAATACAACCCTATGAAGTTTATCTTAGAGCTCAAAACGATCAAGTCATGATAAGGGTTCACTAAAATTGTGCAGTTGCTATACATTAAGTATCAATATATGTCAAGCAGAGTAACTAAGCTTACGCAAACATAGACAGTTTGTGCGGCGTAATAGCATTTGACAATTACCTGAGGGTGTGTGTATGTATGCACGTGTGTGAGTGTGCTCGGTTATGTTCCAAATAATGCTGTATTTTTTATCGGCAAAATGTACTCTCGTACTCTTGTCCTTGTCACAAGGTATTTTATAGTTATTTATAGAATTAAATTAAAGGTCATTACTCATTAGCTTTCACTAATTTCAGTAATAGTTATTAAGTACTCGAGGTTCAATAAACATTAGCAAAAATAACATAAAAAAATCGAATATTTTTATAGTCGATTTTTATAGCAAAAATAATATAAAAAAATGTAATATAAAAATATTCCATTTTTATATGTTATTTTTGCTAACGTGATTGTCAAAAATCTGTAGAATATTTGTATGTATTCCTTACATTACATTGAAAAGAGAAATCTATTGATTAATCCATACCCAATAATCCCAATATTATCACAATAATAATAAAAAGTTTTAACGCCTGTAAAAGTTTCCAACTTTTCAAAGCTCAAACTCGTATTGATTTTAACGCCATCTGTGATCGAACGGACACAACTCGATGTCAACAAAAAGTTACTACAGTATTTTGGGGTTGCGATTGCAGATTTTATGTTCTCCCCATTAATAATTGTTCGTCCCGCTCGCTATCGCGTTGAATCGTCACGCTGTCTCTCTCTCTCCATGCAAATGAAAAATCAATGGACACTCAGTAGCACAAGTGAGATTTTTAATAAAATATAATTTTGAGTTTCGAGTGATTGTTTTTGAAGAAAGATTATGTTCTTGTTGTTTTTAAGTATCACAATGTGTATGAAAGTGATTTTTAGAGTTGTATAGATTGCTTAAAACAGCTATTAGACATGGCAATTTGTAGGGCCCAACATGTTGTGTACCCTGCCTCTCCCTTACCCTCCTTCAGCTCCCTACAGGCCCAACCTCCTATTACACCTCCCAACACAACATGTTGGGCCCTACAAATTGCCATGTCTACTAGCCGTTTTACATAAATAAAAAATATATAAAAGCATTAATTACGGGTAAAGCCACTAAGTACGTGAATAGTTAAACTGCCAATTATGCGTTTAATCTGAAAAGAAACTCGTGGCGTGGTCCTTAGGACTCGATTGCTAGAAGCTTGCCTATTTTAAATAAAACTGCCACTTTCTTTAAATTACAGAAAAAAGAATAAGCTTTAGTATTATATTTGTGTAAAACAAAACAATTATTCTCCGGCATCCCTACGAATATTTTTCACCGCGCCGCTCTGCTACTAAACTAAAATGTGGTAAATACATTTGCAGACACACACAGCACTGATGTTACGGTAAATTCGAAAATATTTTACTGTACTTTAAATGTAATTTAATTTTAATTATAAACTAGAATGCCCCCTAAGAAAATAAATGTTATATATTCAAGTTAAAGGTACAGTCAGCATCAAAATATGTAAACATTTCGGCACTTATGTCTGTGGGATAAGACTCAAATTCGTATACATATTATTGATGCTGACTGTACATCATTGTCGGTTGTTAATAGAGTATATTTCTAAACGATTTTTTCGTGGCAGTAACGCCTTATTGATATAGCGCTTGTGGCACGATACTTGACCTGCTATTGAGGCAGAATTCGCACTAAGTTCTAAACGACCTGTTAATTTTGATTATATTATAAAACACTATAATGACATGTAGAACGGCACTCTTGACATTTGACCTACATTTTAAGCTAAATTCGCGTAAAAAGTTTGTACGGAGCTAGCACGCTCGCGGGAAACATAATTATGTTTTTTGTTAACTCAGCTTTTTGTTAGATAACCTTTGTTTTAAAAAATATTTATAATAATACAATATAATCACTACATAGTATAAAACAAAGTCGCTATCTGCTGTCTGTCTCTCCCTATATATGCTTAGATCTTTAAAACTACGCAACGGATTTTGATGCAGTTTTTTTTAATAGATAAGAGTGATTCAAGAGGAAGGTTTATATGTATAATACATGCATAATATAGTAGAAAAGCATTGATAATTTTAGAGGTTTCTAATGTGATGTCGTAAATAAACACACATTACAAACATACACTTGCAAACGCTGGCTGAATTCTACGAGATAGATCAAAATAATGTACTACAGTATTGTACATCTTAAAAAGGTCTATAATAAAGTCTGCAATTGTATATGTCTATCTCTTAGGGATAACCCACAATAACCATTTTTATCCCGTGCGAAAGGGGGGGTCGCTAGTATAATATTATATAATATAAAGACAAGAATTACATCCATAATTGTTGTTTCAATTTGTATTTTTTTCTTCATTGTGGGCGTGAGGGTTAAATGTTGATGATCGCTTTCCGTCAATTGATATTATGTGAATTGTGGAATAACCATATACCATAGTCTAATAAACTTGGAAAAAATATATTTATGATGGCAGTCCAATATTTTGTCGCTGCTGTAGAGTAAGCGTTGTCAGACCGTATTAATTACATACTCAGATCCATGAAGGATCAATAGAGATGAAAGTATTTTGCAATGAGAAAAACTGAACTAATGCATGTCAGGTCACTCGGGTCGTGCTTAGTGCAGTGCAGGATTCTTTAGCCGCTACTACAAACATTATACAATCATTTAGGAATCGCAAACGCGATTGATTGAGGCTTTGATATAGTGATGCAAATCTTACCTTAGTTAAACGATTATCTAATAGTAGATATTCGTTTTATTAGCTAATAAAAGAATCAATAATTTAATTAATCAATATACAATTTTAATTGATGGATTGATTAATAGAATTTATTTTTAATATATTTTGTGTTTTCGATTCAGTTAGTTACTTTTTGAGCTGAATAGCTGAATAATTAATGCTTGGGATGTCCTTAGATTTTATCAGGTATCAGTAGGTATAACTATGAAATAAACAATACGATCGCCTTTGATATCTAAAATGATATTGGGTAATTGTGCTAGTTTTCGTCCACTCTAATCAGTTTTCCGTCCATACTTATTTATATGTTTATATTCAAGTTTTTCCAAAAATAAAAGCTTTAAATTAAAAAATCTACTAAAGAATAAACAATAAATATAAAATTTGTCAAACTTAAAAAGTTTTTCCCATTTATTTGCAGCAGTTTAATCAAGTGGACGGTAAACTGGACCTGGACGGGAAACTAGCACAATCACCCTACAAGCTATACAAGGAGAAGAAACAAAGTTATATTGTACAATTAAAGTTATTGGATTTATTCAATAACATTAAACACAATGGGAAGTTATTGAATGGGCAATAAAATAAAGTTATTTCATTTACCTCCTAGCGAAGCGTAGGAATACTTTCTCATAATGTTTATTCTCAATATGGATCAACTCGCAACAAATAATACACACGACGACTCACATATTTATATAATTGATATAATTGTATATATAATTGATTAGAAAATTATTATAATTCAATATTTATATAATTGATTAGAAAATTATCAAATTAAAATCAAAATCGAATCAATATCGAAATTATCAGTGTGATAATGATTATTTCAATCATTGAGTAACAGGAGATGACATACCTAAGAAATTTTTTGTCCCAAACGTTGTAGTGAAAATCACTACAAGTCTATACTACTCTTTGATCCTGTCATAGCTGTCAACCGCCAAACATGGCGCACAAAATTGGCTTCACCTCGTAACAAATCAATAATATACAAATTTATATAATTGATTAGAAAATTATTAAATTAAAATCAAAATCGAATCAATACCGAAATTATCATTGATCCTAAAATTGCTATTTAATATAATTAAAAAATATTTTGTTACATTAGCTACATATACGGTCGATGCCCCAACAAACAAACCACAAACCAAAACACAAACAAATATCTTTAATTGGGGTAAGACGTTAAAAATGTTTCCAAATTTAAAAACTGTGATTTAAAAGCGTTTTACCTTGATTCAATTGAGCCTAGGGTTCGCTTAGCAACCTTATCCCGTGAATTGGTGATAGCAACATTTTATACGAAAGCGACTGTAATCTGACCTTCTATCCCACTATGATTCCAAACTGCTAATATTGTAAACATTTTATTATTGTTTTTTGTTCATTTTCAACCGACTTTCAAGATTTCGAAGGATTCATCGATTCATCTGGATCTTCGTTTTTAAGGTTCCGTAGCCAAAATGGCAAAAACGGAACCCTTATAATTTCGTAATGTCCGTCTGTCCGTCCGTATGCAACAGCCATTTTACTCAGAAACTATAAGACGTATCTCAATAAAATTTAGACATAATGTGTATTTTGTATGCCGCTATTTAGTTATGTAGTTAAATTTCAGAAAAAAAAATATTGGGGGGCGCTCCATACATATAACTAAATTTAAATTTTTTTTTATTAAATATCAACATGTTGCATATTAATCGATAGGGCTTTAAAAATAACTCGAGGTTTCTTTGAACATTTTGTACCTAATTAAGTAAATATTTAGAAATAATCGCCTCGAAAGTCAGAAAAATTGTGTCCCCCCCTGTAATTTTTGAACCGTAAGTCCAAAAATATGAATAATTTGAAAAGATTCGCCTCATCACATACTTTCTACGAAAATTATTTTGAACATAATCAGTTTGGGGTTTGAATTATTAGGAACCATTTTTAAATGTATTGTGCAAAATACTACAGCCCAATAGTTGCAGTTATCAAAAATGTTATAAATTCATTCCTTGATTAAGCTGAGCCAACGAGCCAAAAACTCTATATTTGAACAATTATATCGTTGTTATACAGGGCCCAGAGTCAAGGGGTGCTGGCCACGTGCCGCCCCTTACAGATATAGCTTCGACCGCAATCATTTGCTTGCGGTGGGCTCACTGGTTTAAAGGTTTTCGTTTAACTCTGTTATTAGTGCTGACAGCCTGGTGTTATAGTGTCTATCTGTGAAAATTAATATAAGAAAACACTTCGTTTAGAGTCCGACCATAATAATTCTGCGCCGATTTACCAAGAGCAATGTAAGGACTAGTCATCAAATTTATATGAAAATATTTATATTTTTTTAATCTTTTAATTTCTAATTACCAATTTGGGGTATGTTCCACTATTATATTATAATATACTCGTAATAAAAGCAAATTAACATTAATATGCTTAATTAAATATGACTTACTAGTTTATAACATTAGTTCCACATTTTGGTATTAAAAAGTCTAAGCAGAGTAACTATGGTCTGACTAAGTGACTACTAATTTCAACTTCAAGTTATCTTTTGTAAATTTTCTGTGATTACATATATTAAAGTACCATTTAATTAACTCACTTAAAATAACCCATGCCTCACTCATTGAAGAAAGCCCGGACGACTTGGAACGTGCCCGCATTCTGGCGGTTTCGGCTCCAGAGTTGGGTCACTGGTTGAAGGCTCTACCTTCCAGGCAATTGGGCACTGTTCTGGACTCAAGTACCTTGAGGATAGCAATATCCTTGAGGGTTGGGTCCAGAATATGTGTCTCCCACACGTGTGCCTGCGGCAAAAGTGTAGACCAGATGGGCCGCCATGGCCTCTCCTGTACAAGAAGCGCCGGCCGCTTATACCGCCACGGCACTATCAATGATTTGGTCCGTCGCGCGCTTGCGACTGTGTCTGTGCCTGCAATTTTGGAGCCGGTGGGCATGGCAAGAGATGATGGCAAGCGTCCCGACGGAGCCACGTTGGTGCCGTGGAGGTTGGGTAGGGCTCTGGTGTGGGATGCGACGTGCGTTGACACCTTTGCGCAGTCCCACATGCAGGCGACCCGCACACAGGCCGGCGCTGCGGCTGACCAGGCCCAGGTTCTCAAGCGCCGCAAATACTCTTTCTTACTTAAGGACTATGAGTTTGCGGCGCTTGCTTTAGAGACACTGGGCCCCTGGTCGGCCGACATGAAATGCTTCATGAGGGCCCTGTCGGCCCGGCTGGTCGAAAGTACAGGGGACCGTAGAGCTGGCGCTTACCTCTCCCAGCGTATAGCCTTAGCTGTACAGAGAGGTAACGCGGCCAGCGTTATGGGGACCATGCCGCAGGCGGACCTTTTGGACGGGGTATTCTTTTTATAGTTGGGTTTTCATAGGTAGGTTTATTTTTATATTTTTAATTAGTTTGTTAGTATAGTTTTAATTTTTAGAAGGAATAATGTATTATCTTGAAATGGTTCACACATGTCAGACAGAGCCTTGTGAGTTTATAAATCCATTAACTCATTAAAAAGCAACATGAATAATAAAACCTACAAATCAAAAACCAATAAGAGCATGTCGGCCCATGCTCAGAATAACGTTAGGTGTCTATACATGACGCAATTTCGACGCAAAAATCGCTTGCAATTTCGATACATTGCCGTCTAGATAGGTGTAACTGAATCAAACGACAGATGTGTTGACGATCATAGGTGATTTGTTGCAAGGTCAATATGGTCCTTTAGCTATAGCTACACATTGACCGCCAAAAGAGACCTATCGTCGTACAGGTGCGGATTTCTTGTCACTTTCAAAAGTTTCAATCTTAGTTTAGCCTAAAAATATAATATTTTTTACGTACTTCAATTAAAAAATATTTCGGCCCTGGGCATTCTACCGAGTGGCACTAATGATGGAAACTATTTTTTATTTATTTTTTACATTTTTCTTTTATTTTAATTTTATTTATTAGTTAAGATGTAGGTATTTAGTCTTTATATTATTTTACTTAGTTGTAATGCAATGTATTTCTTTTAATTTAATGTAATTTACTTAATTTAGGTTTAACTGTTATTTGACATACATTATAATAATAAATAAGTAAACTTTACTAAATAAAATATAATAATCTACCATAGACTTGATATAGGCCATACCGTACGTGCTTAGATTATTATTAACTGTGCCAGTCTGCTAATTGAACGTCTCGGAATGATATTAATTGCGTATTTGTATTCAAATTAGACCAGTGGAACATGTTGAGAATATGTATACAGGGTGTTTGGTAACCGGATGCAAAGCCGAAAGTAGGAGATAGCCTAGGTCATGTAGAACATTTTTAGCCATACTTGTCTTAGACAAATGTTATTAGTTTTTTTTTAATTTAAATTTAAAAATTTGTCGTAGAAAACTGCAAAACTTCAGACTAAATCGATAATTAGTACTTTTTTTACTGCAGGTAGATTTTTTTTTGTTTTATTTCGTATTGTGCAATGTCTATCAAACACTAGAAAAGTGATTTCAAACATCTGTGTCTAAAGAAAACAAGTTGACAGCGATTTAAAATTTTAGTTACATGAAAATGTAAACGATTTAAGTGATTTCAAAGTACGAAAAAAAAAAACTAAAATAGCCACGAATTTTCAAACCATTTTAAAAACATGCTTGGCTTTTACCCTTTTATTTAAGCTATCAAACACGACTGTAGCTACTGTATCCTTGAAAATAAGCCACCTAAACCAACTGGGTAGCTAAAATGTTTCACTCTACTTGTGATACTTGTGGTAGTTGTGGTGACGAATCTCATTATGATTTTACAATAAAACATTGGTTCTGAATACTAAGTTGGCGTTGACTTGACATTTGACTTGTTTTAAAAGGGTTAAGTGTACTGGACAAAACTACCACATGCAATTTTAACAAACAAAGGCTTGCGGCGGTGAGAGACAAAAGGGACTGATAGCGGCAGGCGGCGGGCGATAAGACAATCATGTCTCAAGCCATTTTATCTTTGAAAATAGGCTACCTGTACTAATAAGAGGGAATGTTTAGGGTAAATTAAAACAAAAGCATAAAAGATAAGTTATTTATTTTTACGATCAACACATTAAAATTACACATCATCGCTCGTTTTCAAAATGTGACCCGCCGTTTCGAATACAAGCACGAGCCCGTCTTCTTACTTCTGTGGTGGTTGTTCCGAATATCATTTCTTCCCTCATCCTTTCGAACGCCGCTTCTATCCTCTCCCTCAGCTCTTCTACGGTATTAATGACCTCTTGTGTGTAGACTAGCTCCTTAGCTCGGCCCCAAACGAAAAAATCCAATGGTGTCAAATCAGGTGACCGAGCGGGCCAAGGGATTCGTCCGCCTCTGCCGATCCAACCGTCCGGGAAACAGTTATCCAGATGCTCCCTTACAGCCAGAGAGTAATGGGCGGGACAACCGTCGTGTTGAAATGTCACTGCACCGGGCAGCTGGTCTTCGTCAATAAGCCTGGGCAAATCGTTTTGTAAAAATTCCAAATAATTTGCCCCATTTAAATTATTTGGCAAAAAATGTGGCCCAATAAGGACTCTGCCGATGATTCCAGCCCACACATTGACGGAAAACCTTCTTTGGAAGGACACTTGCTTTTTCCAATGTGGATTGTTGTTTTTGTCAGCCCATTGGTGTAGGTTATGGAAATTTGTGATCCCCTCCCGGGAAAATTTCGATTCATCGGTCCAAAGAATGCTTCGCAAAAAACGTCGGTCTTCGATATCCGCATTGAGTAAAAATCGGCAGAAGTCCACTCGGCGTGCAGGATCTCCTTCGTCCAAACCTTGAACTCCGATGCCGCGAAAAGGATATTTTCCCTCACGATTCATTGTGGCCCATACTTTCCATGTGGACAAGTTCAGATTACGAGCTACCACTCTGATGCTCGTATTCGGATCCTCTGCAAATGCCTGTAGAACGTCTTCCTCCACTTCAGGGCGATTACGTCCTGGATTCCCTCCATGTTGCACAGCAATACCATTCTCACGTAGCCTTCGGAATGAATTGTAAAACACTCTCACATTAGGCAATCTCCGGTTTGGAAAACGCTCTTGGTACATCCGTCGGGCCATCGCTCCATTACTGTCAGCTTTGCAGTACATGTAGATAATGTCGGCGTATTCTTCGTTCGTAAACTCCATGTTTACAATGAAGAAGTCGTAATTACACGTGAAGGAGCGCCTATGGCAGCTACAACTTGACACGGTAAATTGAGATGAGAGCGGGAAATTAAACCACAATGAACGTCTAATCGCAACTGAAGTTGTAACTAGACTAAATTACTAGTTTTTGCACAAATACTCATGTAGCTAATCAGTTTATCTTTGTCAATAAAGCACAATACCGATCATCTTTGTTTAACGCCGCTCACCGCCTGCCGCTATCAGTCTCTTTTGTCTCTCACCGCCGCAAGCCTTTGTTTGTTAAAATTGCATGTGGTAGTTTTGTCCAGTACACTTAACCCTTTTAAAACAAGTCAAATGTCAAGTCAACGCCAACTTAGTATTCAGAACCAATGTTTTATTGTAAAATCATAATGAGATTCGTCACCACAACTACCACAAGTATCACAAGTAGAGTGAAACATTTTAGCTACCCAGTTGGTTTAGGTGGCTTATTTTCAAGGATACAGTAGCTACAGTCGTGTTTGATAGCTTAAATAAAAGGGTAAAAGCCAAGTATGTTTTTAAAATGGTTTGAAAATTCGTGGCTATTTTAGTTTTTTTTTTATCGTACTTTGAAATCACTTAAATCGTTTACATTTTCATGTAACTAAAATTTTAAATCGCTGTCAACTTGTTTTCTTTAGACACAAATGTTTGAAATCACTTTTCTAGTGTTTGATAGACATTGCACAATAAGAAATAAAACAAAAAAAAATCTACCTGCAGTAAAAAAAGTACTAATTATCGATTTAGTCTGAAGTTTTGCAGTTTTCTCCGACAAATCTTAAAATTTAAATTAAAAAAAAACTAATAACATTTGTCTAAGACAAGTATGGCTAAAAATGTTCTACATGACCTAGACTATCTCCTACTTTCGGCTTTGCATCCGGTTACCAAACACCCTGTATAGTTGTCTAGCAAGTGCATGCCAGAGTGAGATGTCTTTATGGATTAAAAAAAAAGCTTCTGTTTGTTTTTTTATGTTCCTCAATTATGTTTGGGGGTTCATATATGATTTCTTATTGCTGATTAGATTCTTGCTTTCATTTGTTTAGCACAGTTATATTCTTACTGCTTAATACATTTTAGTACTTGTGTCGTACGGTTAGATTTTACTCTTTTGTTTTAATGCTATTTTAGTATTTTATATGCTGCTTATCAAAAAATGATCATGTTTCGTACTTGAAAAAGTAGTTGTTTTTGGGAAATATTATTCCGCACATCAAAAAATACTGAGTTGCGCAACAAAAAAAACTAAATGCAAATCAAAGCGACATTTTTAATTTTGGTTGCGCCTTTAAATACTAGCCGTTTTTTTACCCAAACCCAAAACAAATGAGACGCACGTCTAGGTTGAATTCTGAGTCAAAGATAACTCGCTTCACCTAGGTTATAATATTAAGCTAATAAGGCTTATTATTAAAATAGTTGAAATACTTTTATTACACAATCTTAAATAGTAAGGTCATGGATTGAACGTGCGAGAGAGACAAATGCTTTGTTTAGGGCTATACCGGCATTACCGGCTAGCGTGCTACCGATACAATCTTACTGTTACTTGACAGGTGGGGAAAGAGTCGTATTGTAACTTTGTGAAGTTGGTAGGATTTGTAGTCAGTTAGTTGTTCTCAGTCAAATTATTGACAATGTGTTTGCGTTTTTCAGGTGGGATTACATGACTGTCACTGTCGGGCGTGACATACTCGTACCTTATTTAGGTACAGTGGGATTCAAAATTGCATGGACAATTTATGATATGAATTCATTCATTCATAATGTGTCCATGCAATTTTGAATCTGGGTGTATATGAGAAGCTAATTTGTAAATTAATCAATAATAAATAAATACAAATTTGAAGTCTCAAATGCAACTGTAACATACTATTATAGTAGTAGTAGTTGCACAAGCTTATTGAAAGAAAACAATACGGTAGATTTAAAGTATAGAAGCGGACAAACGACGGCTTTACCGCTACAGCACGATCGCTTCTAGACAACCTACAATGCCTATTATATATTAGAAAAGTAAAAAAAAAATCAAGCAGTTATTCTAAAGGGCTGCCTTCATCACCAATCCTGCACTAATCTTAGTAGTGGGTACGGTGGGAATGGTGGGATTAATGATAGCTATCACAGATAAGTTCCCAATCTGCGTTGGGCCACTGTGGGGACTACTGCCCATTCTCTCTTGTCTATGAAATGAAGATTCAGAATTACCGAAGAATTATCAGGATTACTAAGCATTCTTACAGAAGATACTGACGCTATTTCTGTGTTATGACCAAGTTGATATACATTTCAATATTTAAGCTTAAGCATATATCATGTTTGAGACAATTCTACATAACCGTACAGTTCAAATAGTACAAGAGTATGTATTATATAACTTAGATTTTTAGGTATATGTATAAGGGTAACAAATGACGAATAGGAATCAGGACTCGTGCTTAATACTCTATATGCTAGGTATATATTAAAAATTGATGCTCTTTCTAGTAAGTATACAATCTAATAACTATTAAAGGACATATTCTTAAAACTTGTTTTAAAAATTTGACAGCTCCTGGTCCTGGCATACGAAGTGGTTGTCGAATGTATGTATCGTGCTGTCATAATTACTCCACTCAAATTATGAATTCTACCTTATATAATAATAAATAATAATAAAAAAATACATGAGTAAATAGTGTAGATAATATTGTTAATATTATTTAATATTGGCCAAAATAAAAATGTATTTTTCTCAAAATACCATAATGTATGTTTTAACAAAATTATTATTTTTGTATATTAGGGGGTTTAATGCTCGCTGATCTGAAATAGTTACGTAATGTATCAAAATTTTGATACCTTTAAAAAACGGTTAAACAGAAAAATATAAATCTCTCGCAGAAAAAATACGACGTTACTTTTTATCCTCCCTCAAATCCAACGGAAAAATATAAAAACGTCAAAATTCCATTTTGAATTTGGAATGATTTTGATCGGGGAGCACGGCAGACGACACTCGAGGCACCCGTGCCGTCTCACTCCACAGTCTTTACTTATGTACATACCGCGACCGGCCCCGCCTGACCTCTGTAACGCCGAACAAATACCCCTTTATTGCGACCGGGGGTACCGGCAGCGGGGGGCAGGGCGGGTCAAGTAAGCCTGGGCGCAGCGGTACCAGGGATCCATAGTATAGATATAGGTAGATAGAGAGAGGTTGTACTCGGGGTGGGCGAGTACAGTCGTCGGCAGTGTTAGAAAATTATCGTTTGTTTTCTTATTCATAGTTCTAGTGTATATTTTGTTCATATTAATTATATACAGAGTGTACCAAAAATACTGGTGATCCGTTTAAGGGCATAATAGGTATCGTATTGCGAATTTTCGACTAAGAAAAAGTAGGAGAAGCATTTTTGTTACACCTTGTATTATCCATTCTGAAAGCATATATAGTTAAAGTAACGCTAACCTTTTAATGTAGTTTCTGGCAATTTTTAATCGACATTTTCTTTTTACTTTAATTTAAGCAATTTTATAATAAGTTATAGTTCTAAAAGGATGCAGTGTGAACGATGGGGGACCCTCTTGTCTCTTTACACGGTGAATCCTCTTTTCTAAACGGTCGGCAACGTGTACGCGACACCTCTGGAGTTGCAGGCGTGTATAGGTTACGGTAGCTGCTTACCATCAGGCGGGCCGTATGATTGTTTGCCACCGTCATAGTATAAAAAAATGTTAACTGAAGTATGTTTTCTAGTTTAAAAAAAGTGTTAAATTTATTGTCATCCGAATAACTTTAGACTTACTACGGTTTGCTATTAAAAAAAAACACTCGCATCTTTCAAATTTAGTAAAATATGTCTCCTGCACCATAAAATCATATTGATTGGCACCTCAATCACCAAATAAGCTCAGTACAGTACATAGTTTTAAAACCACGACTACGACAGAACACATGTCAATAACATGCTAGTATATGTATGGAATGTAATATCGGTATTTAATTGTTTGTATGGCTCAATACCGCTATCCCGGGTTCGCCCATACAAAAAATACCGACATTGCATTATCTATTCGTATAAACATACTATTTATACATAGTCTATTAAAATCTAATCCGGTAACAATAATAATCCGAATATATTCTTTTCTTGTTCCTTTAGTCGTCAACACAGTGAATCCTACTTTTTGTAAAGGATCGGCAACGCGCATGTGACACCTCTGGAGTTGCCGACGTCCATAGGCTACGGTGGGTGCTTACCATCTGGCGGGCCGTATGCTTGTTTGACACCGTCGCAGTTTAATTTTTTTTTACAAATGTATATGTACTTTTCACCTGGCCGGCCGTATGCTTGTTTGCCACCATCATAGTAAAATTAATATTTTGTTCATTTATAATTTTTTGTCCCAATAAATTAGAGCTAATTATAAAATACTTACATTTACTACTTCACTAAATAAAAGCAGGAATCATTTCAATTAAAAATCACGCATAAAATCACTTTGTACCTTCATATGAATAGGCACTAAATATCGACCTTATAATGTACAATAAGTGTTGAAACAACTAATTATCGCAACATGAACACACAATTAGTAAAGCATTTAACAATACACAATCGCTTCACGGCTTGAAATTAATTAAAAATGCCTTTAATTGATAACTTTTCGACGCGAGTGTACCACGCTTCACAAAATATATACGTACTGCTCACCTACATTTATTTGTGCACTCACACAGACCCGTTTTATAGCCGCACACATAGACAGACACCGACGAGCTTTGCGCACACATACATGCCTAGTATTTTATTTTACTAGAGGATAATTTTGCGATTTTTATACGAAGTTATGGTTTTATCGGAATAATTCATAAGATATTGAAGGTAAAATAATCTATAAACTGACATATAATATATGCTTGGCCATAGTTAATGATGATTTCTATAATATGTCAGTAACGAAATAAAATAACCTTAAGATTAGTACAAAAGGCAAACTTAACACTGTGAAGCATTCTCTACCAGTCAACTTTTTTCATAAACGCGAGTAAAATCTATAGTGCCGTTGATTAGAATGATTAGGATTAGATAAATCTGGAATTGCAGGAGTCCATACGCAACGGTAGCTGCTTACCATCAGGCGGGCCGTATGCTTGTTTGCCACCGTCATGGTACAAAAAACATTATATTTTGTCCCTTTCCGTCTTTATGGGTTTGTATTGTTAGAAAGAGACAACATTTAACAGAGGTTTGTTAAGTTTATGATTGGGCTAAAAGATTATATTTAAATTAATAAGCGTTTTTGCTTTTCGAATTGTCGATTGCCCTTACCAATAGTCTAAGCTCCAATTGCATAAAACCTTACCTCACACGGTGGTAAATCAGACATATACTACAGCAATAGATAATACTTAGGGACACTCGATTATGGTAGGTTGCCATGGCATAGCCTGGAAGAACATACTTAGTTTTTTTTTCATTCTTATACCACAATTTTTACCAAAAATTACATCATAAGGTGGCAGATCGCAACGTTTACCCATCGAAAGAGATACTTTTGGTGATCCGATCCCGCATAGGTTGCCAGCCAAAAACCTGGCAGATTTCAAGGTCAGCCATGTTTTATGAGGCCAAAAAATGGGGTAATTTACCTCATCAGGTGGCAAGATAAAATTGATGCAGATCGATAGCCCTAGGCGTGCCATTCACGAATATATAGGGTTGCCTGCCATCAGCCTGGCAGTTTCTGGTCAGCCTCCTCAAAGTATCGATGTTAATAACTTGGAAGGACGAGAAATTCATGTACAGACGCATTCAAGGAATACTACAATACAAACCGTTATATTTAATTAAAATCTACACATTGATAGTCATGCACTTCATACGTATTGAAATAATAGGGTAAATGAACCAGTTCCGATCATTTCTTATTGGTATTTTCGAATATGGGAAAAGTAATGTTGCCGTTTAGGTTCAAGGTTCACTTAATGCCAAATACGGCATATACTTAAGATCTACGTACGGTCATACTGGATATTATAATTATGTAGAAATAATATGAGTATGACATCCTTCATCACTTAGTATCTTTCATTATCTTCTTCTTCCGGCCTCTTTCCCATTTAAATTGGAATCGGGCCGCTTTGTATGTAGGCGCCAGGACTTTCGGCCCTGGGTTGTCGATGGTGCGATATTCAGGGCTTTTAGATCACTAATAATCACTAAATAGAGGAGGTTTTTCCTTTAATACGAGGTTTTGTGGGGATATTGAGTACTGCCTTTACAGAATAAATGTCGTCTCTTTTACTTTTGTGACCGAACCATCGGAGTCGGTTTTCCTTAAGATTTTCTGCCACTGGAGCCACTTTAAATCATCCCCTGACGTACTCATACGGCATACATCACCTTGATTCAAGACATATGCGATAGTGCTTATACACGGATCAAGAGCCCGCTGCTGAGATAAGTGATCTGTTCCAAGTCCGCGTAGGAGTACCAAGGTTTGACAATCAGTCCTTTACTGTTTAACCTTACTATGGACCTTATCACGAGGTTCAAACAGACGGTAATGCATTACCATCCGAACAAACGCCCTAAAAACACATTTAACATGGCTTGACGAGTTGGAGCGTCACGGGCTGCGAGTAAGCCGAACATGGTCCGAGGCACGGAAGAAACAGGTTGCAACATATACATTAACAACGTTGATGTGATGATGTGACTATCTAGAGCCATTAGTACTACCCTACTGTCGGAGAGTATACGGATGAAGGCTCCTGTTACTTTTCTTGCAGTGATGGCGGCCGCCGCATTGATGATGCCCATAGAATACTGAGTTGTGAGCGCCCAGCGGAGTGATTAGAGGTCTTCTGAGAATGTTCCGCAAACTGACCCCACGTCTGTTTTAGATCCGTCAGTCAAGATTCTCAATACACGGGAGTTGAGACTTTCATGATTGTTGTCCTCGTGTAACGGCATTGTGTACCTTTTGTCGAAGATAACACGTTTGTAAATCCGATCTCGCATATTATGTGCAGAGTATTCAAATAAGACCATACGTTGAGGGTATTATATGTGTGGAGGTGAAGCGGTGGAAGATTCAGCATTTCTAAGCTGCGGTTGGAGTGCTCCTCAAGCAACCTGTGGTAGCCACACATGCAAGCCTCTGTAGTCCCTGCAATTTGTTCCGTACGTTGGCTATGTTTGTTCTTGGCTACCAAACCAGCGCGTCTTGTGGAGCCAAAGAGCAATTTTTGGGTTGTGTTACCAATCATCCAGTTACCCACCTGTTACCAATCATCTTTCTGCGTCGTCAGAAGATGACTTCCGCCTTGTTATGCGGTTGGTCCAATGGAGTCTACTGTCAAGAGTCAGTCCTAAATACTTTACCTCATTTGTCAGTTGTAGGTTGTAGCTTATATTGGAACAGTTTTGGTTTGGTAAAGTTGCCAAGTGCCCTTTTGTTGGTAATCATTACCATTTTGTCTTGGTGGGGTTTACTGATAGGTCAAATTGCTCGCATAATCACTCCACGATTTTTAGAGCGGTTTGGGTGAGGTCACAGACCGTGCTAGTGAATTTACCTTATATTAGTATTGTCAGATCATCAGAATGGCCTATGGTGAAGGAGTGTTCCTTGTTCAGGTTGGTTATGGTTGTTTACTACTAGGTTCCATAACAGCGGTGATACGACTTCCCTCCCCCTTGAAGGCATCCGCGCACCGCCGCTACGGCCTGCGGCTCACCTGTATACATTATAGTCCTTTTGTTGAGCATGTTGATGATCCACATGATCAGTTCGGGTTCCCTGCCGTGATTATTTAAGGTATTCCCTTTACTGGCAAAGTTGGTCTTATTGAGAGCGCCTTTGATGTTAATGAACGTGCTGGGGTACATTTCTTTGTCACCAATAGCCTTCCCGATACGGCTGACGACCATGTGAAGAGCCGATTCTGTAGATTTACTTAAGATGTATGCAGTATGCGTGTTGGTTGTCGTGCATCGGTATATTACTTAGCTAACGCCACAATCTAACGATGCCTTAGGGTCCCTGTCGCACAGTTTTCCAGTGTCTTCAGCAGGAATGATGTGAGAATAATCGGCCTAAGTATAGGATTTAGCACCTGTGTAGTCACTCTTACCTGGTTGAGGTACGAATAAAAATAAATAAATAGTACGTTTTTATCCCTCCATAGCCTATGCACGTAGCCCCAGGTTAGGCAGGCTTTTATGAACTCGATCAGAGTTCCCAGCATGGGTCCTAAACCCCACTGTAATACAGCGGGGAAGATACCATCCGGACCGGCTGCCTGGAAGGGATGGAAACTGTCGATGGCCCACCTGATATTTTTAGCGTTGACGATTCTTTTCGCCATTTGTTTGTTGTTGTCTAAAGTATTGTAAATATTCGCGTTTCCGCAGCGATCCCAGCTGAGTGATGGATCTTTTGGCTTTCCTTACCCGATTTGCATGATCTAGTGTTTCGATGCTGCTATAGAAGTTCTTCTATGAAAGAGACCTCCAATACCGCAGTCGTTTTTAGGGTTCCGTAGTCAACTAGGAACCCTTATAGTTTCGCCATGTCTACCCGTCCATCCGTCCGTCCGCGGATAATCTCAGTGACCGTTAGCACTAGAAAGCTGAAATTTGATACTAATATGTATATCAATCACGCCGACAAAGTGGTGAAATAAAATGTTTTATTAGGGTACCTCCCCTATACGTAAAGTGGGGAGTGATTTTTTTTTTTTTCATTTCAACCCTAACGTGTGATATATCGTTGGATAGATATTTAAAAATGAATAGGGGTTTACTAAAATCATTTTTTGATAATGTAAATATTTTCGGAAATAATCACTCCAGAAGTAAAAAAAAATGTGTCCCCCCCCCTCTAACTTTTGAAAAAATAATTTCTGAACTAAGTTTGTAATTTAACCGTATAAGCAGATGTTTATTGTACCTGTAATTTCTACAAAATCACAATGAAATGACGTGCTTTCAAATAAAGTAAAAACGGTGAAGATCGGTTCACGCAATAAAGAATTATCCCATAAAAATCATCTTCCATACTTTAAGCTCGCGCGCAATAGTTTACTTAATTTGCCGATAGATGTCGCTGTTCGTGGAACGCTCATATCCTACATGGCGGTGTTATTTTATCTCTTAAGTGGGGACACTTACTGTGACGGATGGAAAACTACGGAACCCTACACTGAGCGTGGCCCGACACGCTCTTGGCCGGTTTTTTTGTTCTTGGCTTCGGCATCATATTTGGCCCAGCCGTGGTGTTTTTAGCCCTATTAAAGACTTTCCTGGCTTTTTTCCGGAGTCTCTCCAGTTCAGGACCCCACCACTGATGACCTGCTATGGCCGGTTTCCGGCCGGACAGCTGTCTACTAGGATGTAAGTTAGGATGTTTACCTGGTTTTCTATCTGTGCTGGCCCCCGAATGTCGTACTTTGGAGGGAGTTTTTCTAGCCTCTTACCCGGGGTCTTCCTGAAGATGTATCGGTCTGTCTTCCTAGAATTGCGAATCCATCTGTGATCTGAACAAGAGGTCTCTCGGGAGATGTGCCAGCCCACAACTAGTTCACTTACATTCTCCGAAGACAGACAATAATCGTACTGCACCTTCTGTTTTCGAATGTTCGTTCCGCACCTAGGTCATAAGAACTCTTAAATCACAAGGTATTCCTAAGTGTTTTACTTACCTCTGTTGTTGTCTTTATCTCCCATAGAGGGTGATGTGCATTAGATTCGGCCCTAATGCGAGGCCCTCTCTTTCGCAGTGGTTGACCAGCAGTTGTAATTATAGTGGCGAAGAGGAAAAATCTATTAAACCATTGTCAGACCCGCAACGACATACGCGTCAGAGTACAAGTGTCACGCGAGAACAATAACTTCATACAGCAGAGATGAATATGTTGCGAAGTGGCTCCAGCGGTAAAAAATCTAAAGGAAAACCGACTCCGATGGTTCGGTCACAAAAGTAGAAGGGACGACAATTATTCTGTAAAAGCAGTACTCAATATATCCACAAAACCTCGTATTAAAGGATCCTCCTCTATTTGGTGGACAGGAATCGAGAAGGATCTAAAAGCTCTGAACATCGCACCATCGACAACCCAGGGCCGAATCCTGGCACCCACATACAAAACGGCCAAATTCCAATTGAAATGGAAAAAGGCAGGAAGAAGAAGATAAAGAAAGATACTTAGTGATGAATGATGTCATATTATTTCTAGATAATTATAATATCCAGTATGACCGTACGACGATCTTAAGTATATGTCGTGTTTAAGATTAAGTGAACCTTCAGAACCTTGAACCTAAACAGCAACATAACTTTTCCCATATTCGAAAATACCAATGAGAAATGACCGCAACTGGTTCATTTACCCTATTATTTCAACACGTATGAAGTGCAAGACTGTCAATGTGTAGTTTTTAATTAAATATAACGGTTTGCATTAAAGTATTCCTTGAATATTATCATCTGTACATGAACTTCTCGTCGTTCCAAGTTATTAACATCGATACTTTGAGGAGGCTGACCAGAAAAACTGCCAGGCTGATGACAGGCAACCCTATATATTCGTGAATGGCACGCCTAGGGCTATCGATCTGCATCGATTTCGTCTTGCCACCTGATGAGGGAAATTACCCCATTTTTTGGCCTCATAAAACATGGCTGACCTTGAAATCTGCCAGGTTTTTGGCTGGCAACCTATGCGGGATCGGATCACCAAAAGTATCTCTTTCGATGGGTAAACGTTTCGATCTGCCAGCTTATGATGTAATTTTTGGTAAAAATTGTGGTATAAGAATGAAAAAAAAAACTATGTTCTTCCAGGCTATGCTATGGCAATCTACCATAATCGAGTGTCCCTAAGTATTATCTATTGCTGTAATATATGTCTGATTTGCCACCGTGTTAGGTAAGGTTTTATGCAATGGGAGCTTAGACTACAAGATTCGAACCCGGGACCTCCGGCTCCAACTTCATAGGCAAGTTTAGTTTGTCCAAAAAGATAAATCTATGGAGTATGCACGTAGAATCAAAATCTGAGGCGCGAAATGTAGTCTTTAAACAAGGATGTACAACTACCGAGTAAATAATAGTACTATCACAGATTATATAATGGTACTATACAGAGGTCCCTCATTGACGTTACGAATCATGTTGTACCTTTTTAACGCATGACAAGTTCTCTTTCTCACTTAGGCAAACGTATCGGATACGTCGTGTCAAGTAGTCGGTGGTGCACACGACAACAAAGGGCATTATACGGATTTTAGTGATGATGGGATCACCTTTTGCATAGTGAGACTTTAGGACCCATAGGCCATTTTAGGAAGCAGAGCCATCTAAATTTATGGTGCGGTGGGGGTAAAAAGGGGGGGGTTAAAATTTTCGCGCCACATACATTGAAAACTATAAGTCTTAGCAACATACTTCAAAGGCAAGAATTGTAGATAATTTCATGAAAAATATTTTCTTTATTGAAATTTTTGTGGTAACTTCAACCGTTTTTGCAAAAAATATATGAATGTTCCTACTTTTGTGGGAAGTGGGGAAAACAATTGTTATATTTGTAACACATTACAGTACAGAGTTATCCAATAAAGATTTGGCTTGAAAGTCTCGTATCAAGATGAGTTAGGTCAAGGATGATTAAGACATGGATGGACAATGCCTATACAAAACCGCGCTCCTCGAACCTTCAGGCTATACGTCTGTTTTCGGTACTGAGTGCCACAGCGCCATCTGTTGAGTCTGGAGTCGAGTTATTCTGTCAGCGTTAATCGCCGAACAAAATATTAGAAACTAGAATTTATTTATTTAATCTTAATTGCACAAAATAAGATGGTACAAATGGCGGACTTAATGCCATAAGGCATTCTCTACCAGTCAACCAATGGGCTTAACAGAAAGATTAAGTAGGAATTTGGTGTTTGTGGTGACCGATAGATGACGCTAGTGCTTCAGCCTGAAATAAGGGAACGCGATTTTGTAGAGGCATTGTCAATCCATGTCTTAATCATCCTTGAGTTAGGTAAACATTCCGTCTCTAATAGTAGTTAAATTAGTATGTTAAAAATCGTATATTAAACGGTTAAATTGAAAATAATGATGCAGGCAATGTACTCAAGGCTAAAATAATCGACAAGTCCTAGGTACCACTCATCACACCGCTAGTGGAGCGTACCTAACCTAATTTCATATATATTATAATGATATTAGGCGTTGTTCGTTGATAAAAGATTCCATGCGCCCCACGATTTTAGTTTTTTGTCTTTTCAATGCTCTAGCTACATTGATGAGAAGAGTGGTGTGATGACTGGTACCTAGAACCTACCGAATTATTTTTATAGCTTTTTGTACATTATCTATATCATTGTTTATTTTCAATAAAAGCTTTTGAATTTACCTAAACAATACTTATTTTCTTTTCAAGTTGTTATATTACTAAAACTGTCTAAACTCCGCTTACTTTATGATCCGCAATGCACTGTGTTCTACTAATAAATCCCTTTCATTTTGTACTTGATTGAGAGCTTTGTTAAGAAATGTGTAACACGCGGCATTCTGTAGCGGCACCTATCTTTGATTTACAATGATACTGAATCTATTAAATTGTAATTGTCATCAGAACTTAAGGTGTGCACCAGATATCAGATCAATTTGTCAACAGAACGAGGGTATAATTTCAACCATAAAATTATGGAGATGTAGGATGAAGCATGTAGCTGTAGATATGCAGACTTACATTTAGTTATGTAAATATTAGTTATAATAAATTACCAAATTTTCAAATAAGTTTGTGTAATGTCTAAGTAGGTATAACACAGAATTATTATTTTTATTTTAGAGCGCACTATTCGCCAACAGACTGTCCTCAGTTGAAGATGTATACCTGCCGCTTAAGTTTTCTCTCTAAAAAAATGAACGGGCCCTTATTGATAACCCGGAATGATGTACTTTTCACTTGAAAACGTCACTAGATAACAGGGACTGGAGAACCCCTCTATTTGATAACGCTATTATTTGTTTACAAAATTATATGGTTACCCTATATTCAATGTTATGTCTAATGTCTTAGCAATGCAGATGAAATTAGCTTGGTAGGTAAACGTCATTTTGGATTTTCATTCCAGTAAGCGCTACATTCTTATTATCAGCAGCAGCAGCAGCAGCAGCCAGTATCAGTCCACTGCTGGACATAGGCCTCTCCTATGGCACGCCACTGTGCTCGATCTTCTGCTCTCCTCCTACAACCCGTATCCGCCAAGCGCTTACCGTTGGGTAACTCAATGATGTGCTTACTAAATTGATAGTTTTTGAAAACTACCCTACCAAATACTTACTCGATCTACCCCTTTATTGGTAACCGGTTTCGGTATCTTCTAAACGAACTCTTTATTTAACTTACGGATTATAACAAGCATACAAAGGCAAGGTAAATAATAGCGTTTGAAATAGTTGACGTCCATTTACTTGTGAAAGATATAATTAGGCAAGCATTAGAGCTCAAACCACATCGTTTTTCCTAAATAATTAGATTGTGGTTGATAACAGGCCTATTATTATTATTGTTTTCGTTAAAGATATTAAAACCAATATAGGAGTTACATACTTTTTATAAAGGGGAATAACAGGGCTTTATCATGAAAATATATTTTTCATGTCACGACCATAAATAAAAAAAATATAGGCATTTATTCAAAAAAATATCGAACGTTGATTTCATATTTTTATGTTTTCTCAGTTTTCTTATATGGAAAGGTATAAATAAAATACCAAAAATTAATTCGGCATCCTTGCTTTACACGAAAATGATATCAAACTTGACTATATAACTCTATTTTATTTTTAATTAATTATGGGGGCACCCCCCACTTTGTCAAAAATTTGCATCAAAAATTTGATTGGCTCCCCTTCTTAAATTAATCTTAGGGCCTAAAGGATTAGCTCTGCAAATGGAAATTCCATCATCATCATTTTCCGTATAAATAAGTGTACACCACCGACTAAAACTCAATTTTTTTGACAGAGATGCACACCCTTGGTACAACTCCGGGAAGTGACAGCTACGGAATACTTTTTCGGGGTTGTCAAAATCCCTTTTGTTTATTTGCGACACGGGACGACCACAGATAAGAAAAAATATTTCAGTAGTTTATAGTATAGTAGTAGTATAGTAAAGCCTGACCAGAAATATATGATCATGCGCCATGTTGCGGAATTTCATTGGAACTATATTTCTTACACTGGCAATAATTTTAATGACAGAACAGAATGATATGCATGTGTGAGTGCATGTGATAGGCTGTCACTGTTGTCAAGTGTCATTGAGACGGTTTACTTTAATAATAATAAAGTGTTGAATATGAAATAATAAACGACAATATCCCGAAATTATCCATATTCAAGAGCGAAGCATTGTAAATAATGTATATAATAAACTGCTGTAAATAATACACTCGGGAAATGAAACTATTTCGCTGTGAAACATTTTCAAATTAACATCAGAGCTGACAGGTAAACAAATCAAGATGACACTATACCATAGACAATTAATTATACGCTCTATGACTATTGCCATATAAATGAGAATAATAGCGCCCTCTTGACAATAATCATATATTTCTGGTCAGGCTTTCGTTTTGTACTAAAATAGGTTGATTGGGCAAATTAGGTAATAAATCTGACATTTATCTAATTTTGTATTCAAACTACTGATATATTAGGTAGATTGAGGCAGATTGGGACCGGTCCACCAATCAAACTAATCGCGTAATTAAACGGGTATTAGATATTGCAATTTGTAGGGCCCAATCTGTCAGGTTGGGAGGTGTAATAAGAGCTATATGGCCCATAGGGAGCTGAAGGAGGGGCGGAGGAGGCAGGGTACGCAACAGATTGGGCCCTACAAATTGCTAAGTCTAATACCGGTTTTACTTGTCAACCCTAGAACGTCGAAAGGCAAAATTGCAGTGTGTCATCACTCATCAGACTTCACTAATGCAGAAATGATGGGTTAAATTTTTATTGAGATTTCGAGGTTCGTTAAAGTAAAAGTTGTTCAGTATAGCCTACGGAGCATGCCTATTACCTAATCACCTCGCTCAATATGACCAGTGATTAAAAGTGCATGAGATAGACATCTGTCATTTTCGGGTGAGAGTACATCTGTCACATTCTGATGAATACAGTAAGAAAGTGACTGATGTATCTTAATCTCGCCCGCGAGATACTGTCGCTGCACACTTGTGCTAACCGTGCTGTATAATAACTAGTAGTCCGCCTCGAACTCAGAACCTGACCCTTTGGTCGATCCTGCTCATATACGAACTCTCAAATTATATATATCTCTGCTACAACCCCAACTCATGAAGATCAGAAAAGCGTTACTAAAGTTATCGCGGAACAAACTCTCAAAATCAAAAAGCCATCGAAATGGCCAGAAGTTGTTTGTAAGAACTTGCTTCGTTTATGCTCCGCTCGTTCGATAACATAGCACGTCTCAATTATATACATTTTGTTCGGCAATTTGACACCGCCTAAATATTTCAACTTTCGTTGCACGGGCACTTGCGGGCCCATCACTAACGTCAAAAATCGAAATTTCGTTATCTCCCTCTCTATCGCTCATCCATATTCGAAAGCTTGCATATTGCTGACCTGATCCTGATACCGAAAACAAACTGGACTAAGAGCTGGCCACGTCAGATATGACACAATAATGAGAGCAACGAAACCCGTCTAGTAAGATTGCTATACTATCCTTATTGCTAGATCCGGGCATCTGGCAGCTTTTAATGGGTGGAGGTCAAAGTGACAGACTAGCAAAATATTTCAGTTGGAAAAAAGTAATACCAAAATAGGTAAAAACTGCCGAAGTTGTCTTATTTATACAGGACAGGGCCTATATTTTAACATTACAACAAAAAACATTGAGTATTATCTCGGAAACAGAAACAGTACTTCCAACTTTCTCTCTCAATAGCTCAAAGGTTAACTGGAAGAAATCCCTTAAAGGGATAACTTCACGTTTGTACGTATATGTCTTTCTTTCGTGTTTTCTTGTACAATAAAGTGTTTTACTACCACTACTACAGTAGGCGACAAACTATGAATTTCGTTTTACGTCGTTTTGGACTACTTTCCCCCATCAGACAGTTTTGGCAATGATATTATCTAATTATTTATATAATTTCACATAATACTGCATAAAAACCAGAACTCTATGATTTGTATTCTTAAAGTGGTTTGCATTTTTGACCTCCACTCCACCACTTTACAGCTGCCAGATGTCTGGATCTAAAAATAAGCATAGAATAGCAAACTAACGAGAGGGGTTTCGTCGCTCTCATTATTGTGTCATATCTGACGTGGCTAGCTCTCCGTCGAAATGACTCAGTCCGTATCTCAATTCTCAATAGTGATTTCGTATCCACGTGTCACAGCATGTCAAATAAAGGTCCAGGTAAGTAAGTACCTACAATGGTCCATCATTATTCATTATCTATCATTGCGAATGCGAACTGCATCGCCTGACCTCTGTCCAGTTCCAGTTTGATAACGGCCCCAGACCTGTTCTAGACCGTTCTTATCAATACTAGCGAGAAGTTACGCGAATTTGCTATTATTCAAGTTAAGTTTAATTCATAAGAAACTAGGTGCCTACATAATATTATAAACGGATTATTGTTTAAGACAAAGAATTGATTCTGAAAGGTGTTATTCCTCTTAAGGGTAGGTCGCACCAAGCCGTCACCGTTAAAACGTTCGTTAAATTGTATTGGCTTGCTGGATGACGCTGATTAGTCCGTCAAAAGTGGTTGGTGTAAAAGGCCCTAAATCTCGAGACAGTCGAGACACATCCACGATCCATCATGGTTATACCAGATAAGGACACATATGTGTCAAAAAGCTTAATATCAGTTTTATCCAGATTACAGTCTTCTAGGATATATAGAAAGAAAGAAAAGTATCATGGTTTATATGATAGCTCATACATTCTACGACACTTCTCTTTCCGGACAGACTCTGACTCTACCGTACCGTAATATATACTCCTAATCTCTCAATCAGCAAAAACTATCTAGCTAGTATATTGCAGAACATATAGAAGAAATCAAAGTACCAGGAGATCAGAAACAAAAAGGAGCTTACCTGTCAACAGGCGGCGGTAATGGCGCCATCATATGTGGATGTGGCGGCATCGGGTGTGGCGGGTGGGGGTGGAACGGAGACCCCGGCGGCGCGAAGTTCGGCCCGGGGAAGTGCCCTTGCTGGGGCGGCGGCGGGCCCGGAGGGAAGCCCCCGCCGCTCCCGGGCCGGGCTGACGGACTCCCGAACGGGCCAGGAGCCGCATAAGGTGGGCCGGCGAACCCGCCCGGGCCGGGGGTCGACGGGGCAGGGGAGGCGGCGAAGGCCGGGCCGGCCGGGGAGCCCGCGGGCGGCGCGAACGACGAGAACGGCGGCTCCGGGTTGCCGCTCTTCCAGGCCGCCGGCACGCCGGCCGCGTCGTCCAGCGGCGGCACGCGCCGCTGCAGGCCCACCGACATCTGCACCCAGAGAACAGCATTAGAAGGAGCCAGGCACGTAGCTAGGGGGGCATTATGGGGCGATGCCTCACCTTAAAATACTTAAGAAATACCATCCACAATGACGATGAAGTAAATGCCCTACCTTCAATTACCACTGCCCTATCTTGGCTACAGCCCTAAGGAGGTTAAGGTTATGTCAACTGGACAGAAACGGCGGCAGAGAAGCCTTGCGGTCTTTGGTATCGGAGGCCAAAATCCACTTCAGGTCGTTAGCGCCACTGCAGTAAGTAATTTAGGGCCTATGCACACCGTGTTGCCAAAACGCGCGTCGACGGCGCGTCTTTTTACTAAAATTCCCATCGCTTACTGAATACTTGAATACCCTTGCCACGGGCCAAGCGTCCAGTTTAGTCCGACCTATAGATCTATGGTAACGAAGTTACAGGTCAAGTTATATTAGTCAATGTGAGATGAGATGAATCGAGGTGGATTTCTGCGAGGAGTCTCTGCTAAGAAACGCATTTGAAACACGCGTCTGCATCGATTTAGGTGTGCAGAGGTCCACAAGCCGCGTCTGACTTGCGTACGAATCACGTTTGTATCAATGAGTTGTGCGGGATCAACTACCTTTCCGCTGAGGCGGGGATCGGAGGCGGCTCATTCCCGCACGTCTCCTCTCATCTCCGCCTCAGTAGGAAGGCAGCCTAATACCAAAGACATCGGAAGTGAATTGTGGCCTTGTGTCCATCGTTTTGGGGGAAGGTGGGTCCAAAAAATATGTCAAAATTCATAAACTATAGTCTGGCAAACCATTTCTGTCAGTAGAAACGCGCGGCAAATTCAAAATACGTACATGTGGCAACCCTTTGTGATGAGACACCGTATTTCATGACGAACATTTCAATTGACATTGAATTTGTTTCTAGTGCATTTCACTCTCTCATCTTAAGCGCGAGTGAGATAGAACTCCTGCAACGTTCCCAAATAAATTTAAATTCATTTTTAAGGCATATGTCAATTGCCTGAACCAGAGTATCTGTACAGTTGATGACAGATCAGGCGAAATATATCCGTCTCCTTTTTACACACCGTAAATGTCACCTAATGAAAGGGGCGGAAATACCAACTTAAATTAAAAAATAAAATTTGATGATCATTGCTGCTTTTTTCACTGATTCTTAGTGTTGTCATACTTTTGTTCGCTGTACATTGCTACTGCGTTCGTTGGCTGGCCAGACTATATTTTGAACATGGTTGAATGGTAGCCTCATATAAAAGATATCTCTATACTCCGCTTAGCGCGTTATTTCATTGAAACCTAAGCTGCCAAAAAGAAGGGGTGCGGGAGGGGAACTCGCAATGCTAGACAGAGAACGCGCCATTATTCCGTGGGGCGTAAGAGAGAGTCAGGCATTAATGTTTGCCATGGCGACGTACTAAGTTTACTGTCACTTACAATAAATTAGTGTCTCACTATAGGGTGAAATTACTTCGAGCGTGGCAGCGGGGGTCGCCTGGCTATGCACTCTTGGTTTATTAGTCTATGGGTAGCCTCTATTTGAAATGCCAAACTGTGACACATGGATATCCATGTGAGATCACAACTTGATAGACACAATGTAGATACTTGAATGTCTCACTAGCGCTGTAAGTTTTCGGTTGTCGTCGAATTGGGCCCTGCGGGACAGTGGACTAAATGCCCTTCGTTTATTTGCGGCACGACCACAGATATTAAAGTATTTTTTACTAAAATAACAGTTAGATTGGGCAATTTAAATAAAAGTAAACAAACAATTTTTACATTTTCGGGTAGTTATAACTTTTATTGGTTAACAAATCAAATACAAAACTGCCTGGATCTGTCACTTAACGACCTGGCTTTAACCAATATTATTTGATCGTGTAATGTTTTCATCTACCCTCAACTGGCTTAAGGAGCCATTTGAGGGTAGATCTTATTTACTTTTATTTAAATACCTAAAGATACAGAGTATAGTTTTGTATTAAAATTACTGATGGATTAGGTAGATTGAGGCAGATTACGGCAGGTCCAGCAATCAAACTGATCGCGTACCTACTTGTCAACCCTAGTACGTCGAAAGGCAAAATTGAATGGAGACGTCATGTGTCACCGTTCATCTTGTGGCGACCACTGCACACAAAGATCCATGAAGGTAAAACGCATTAACCTCCCTCTAGTGCGCGAGCTGGCTGGAAAGAGAATCGTCGCCCGTACGCATGCGCGCGCCGGCCGTGACAGTCGGCGCTCGGCCGCTCTGACAGTGCGCTCTCGACTTGACGGCGATTGCATGTCTCATTTCTATCAGATTCTTCTGCTAACGCCTGTGATAATATTTTATGTTGTTTCGCTTCCTTTCGTGTTCTATACTTCCGTGCTGTGAACTTTTACTTTCTTTCCTTCTGTGCTTGTTTGTTTTCTACGCTTGTTACCCTGTTTTAACTTTATATTTATTCTTTTATAAAATAGTGTGTCTACAACGGACTTATCATTTAAACGCCCGGTAGGCACCCTATATTGGTGACCTCCGTTTTTGAATGATATCGCAACCGATTTACGTGTTATCGACATGGGTAACGAAGATGACAAAACGGAAAATGGGGCCGGCGGGGCTAGTAGTTCGCAACCGCAGGAAAGTAACGGTGCATTGTTTAAAGTTTCCGTCAAGGCGCCGCCATTTTGGCCCGCAGAACCTGCTTTGTGGTTCAAACAGATGGAAGCCCAGTTTGACGTTTCGGGAATAACAACTGAATCCACGAAATACAATTACATTGTCTCGCAGTTGGAACATCAGTACGTATTGGAAGTTAAGGATATAATTACAAATCCTCCAGCCTTAAACAGATATACGAAATTAAAAACCGAGCTTATATCTAGATTATCGGCGTCGCAAGAAAAAAGAGTGTTGCAATTAATGAAGCACGAAGAGCTAGGTGATAGAAAACCGTCACAGTTTTTGAGACATTTGAGTACATTAGCCGGTAAATCTGTAACGTACGACTTTTTGAAAACCGTGTGGTCCAGTCGCTTGCCTAGTGGGTTGCAAACAGTGATAGCATCTCAATCAAATGCTACTTTAGATGAGTTGGCTGATTTAGCGGACAAAGTCCACGATATTGCACCTCAGGCGCCTCAGGTATGTACCATGAACAGAGATCCTTTCGCAATGGAAATGGCAAAGCAAATGGCGAACTTAGCAAGAGAAGTTGCTTCACTGAAGGCCTATTCTGGAAACGAAGCGCACTCATCTGGGTCGAGCTCGCGAAGTAGTCACCGTGGAAGAAGTCGTACTCCAGGTCGACGGCGTGACCGATCAGCATCAAAACTCAAGGATCCGTCAGTATGCTGGTACCACAATAGATTTGGGGACAAGTCGACTCGCTGTACCAGGCCGTGCAACTACCCGGGGTCGGAAAACTTCGACGGCAGCCGGAAGTAGCGGCTAACGACTGCCATTCAAAACCGAGCCGCCTTTTCGTAGTAGACAACAACTCTAAGGTACTGTTCCTAGTAGACACGGGATCAGATTTGTGCGTGTATCCGCGCACAGCACTTAGAGGGGCACATAAGAAGACAAACTACGAGTTATTTGCAGCAAATGGCACAATCATACATACGTACGGCTCGGTGCAACTGCAACTTAATTTAGGACTGCGACGGGTGTTTACCTGGAACTTTGTGGTCGCTGATGTATCTAAGCCGATCATAGGGGTTGACTTTCTGTTCCATTATGATATTTTGGTTGATTGCAGAAACCACCGCCTAATCGACAACCTTACCACGCTCACCGTGAACGCCCCAGCTCAGCCAGCAGTGGAGGCCGTAAGGGCCATATCGTCAGTGAAGGTGATGACTGGAGACTCCAGGTACCTTGATATTTTACGCCAATACCCAGATATCACCCGTCCAGCAGGTACACCTAGAGTACCAAAGCATAATACAATGCATCACGCACCACGCCTGGACCACCCGTGTCAAGCAGACCTCGTCGCCTCCCTCCCGACCGTCTCAAGATCGCTCAGAAAGAGTTCGAGGCCATGCTTCAGAATGGTACTGCAGTTAGGTCAGAGAGTCCGTGGTCGTCTCCGCTTCATCTGGTACCTAAAAAAGATGACGGCTGGCGGCCATGCGGTGATTACCGCGCCCTGAATGCGCGCACCATACCAGATAAGTACCCGGTCCGGCACATCCAGGACTTCTCGCAGCAGCTCGCCGGTAGCAAGGTGTTTTCCAAGGTAGACCTGGTGAAAGCATACAACCAGATACCAGTCTATCCACCTGACATTCCCAAAAATTCCATAATAACGCCATTCGGTCTATTTTCCTTCCCTTACATGACGTTTGGTTTACAAAACGCTGCGCAAACGTTTCAACGTTTTATTGACGAGGTACTGAGAGGCTTGGACTACTGCTACGGATACCTAGACGATATCTTGATCTTTTCTGCAAGTGAAGAGGAGCATCAGGAGCATCTTCGTCAGCTATTCCAGCGACTAGCAGATTATGGCATCCTCATCAACGTTGCGAAATGTGAGTTTGGTGTGCCATCGATCACCTTCCTCGGTCATGAAGTGTCAGCAGAGGGCATCCGTCCACTTCAGTCCAAGGTTCAGGCAGTTGTTGATTATCCTGTACCTAAGAACGTGAAAGAACTTCGAAGATTTCTCGGGATGTTTAACTTCTACCGAAGGTTCGTACCAGGGGCGTCAGCTCTGCAAGCACCGCTGAACGTCGTACTGAGCGGACCAAAGAAGAAGCCAACACAAGAAGTCGAGATGACGCCTGAGATGTTAAAGGCGTTTTCAGCATGCAAGGAAGGTCTGTCTAAAGCTGCTGTTCTAGCTCACCCTCAAACAGACATTGAGCTGGCCATATTTACTGATGCCTCAGACGTTGCAATCGGAGCAGTTCTGCAGCAACGTGCATCACAAGGATCGTGGGAACCTTTAGCATTTTTCTCTCGTCACCTCAAACCGTCGCAGAAGAAATACAGTCCGTACGACAGGGAGCTCCTGGCTATTTACGACGCTATACGCCATTTTCGTCACATGGTCGAAGCCAGGTCATTTACCATCTATACGGACCATAAGCCATTGACGTTTGCGTTCACTTCAGCGAGAGAGAATTGTTCCCCCAGGCAGTTCCGGTACCTAGATTTTATCTCCCAATTTAGTACCGACATACGCTACATAGCCGGAAAAGATAATGTGGTAGCGGACGCGCTTTCTAGAATAGAGGAGATAAGTGGACCTATTGATTACGAAGCCTTGGCACGATCGCAGCAAGATGATCTTGAATTGAAAGACCTTTTACAAAAAGGGTCAGGTCTCAATTTAAAGAAAATTCAGATGCCTGACACACATGCACAGCTTTATTGTGACGTCTCGACAGAAAGTGCAAGACCGTACGTCACTGATGCTTTCCGACGACAGGTGTTTAATGCCATGCACAATCTGAGCCATCCAGGTGTCAAAGCTACAGCCAGAATTGTGACACAAAGATTCGTTTGGCCAGGAATCAAGAGAGATTGCCGCCAATGGGCAAGGGAATGCGCAGATTGCCAGAGAAATAAAATCTCGCGTCATACTACCTCTCCTATCTCCCCTTTTCCTTCTCCATCCGAGAGATTTTCTCATGTCCACATGGACATTGTAGGGCCATTACCTTACTCTTCTGGTTTCAGATATTGTCTCACGGTCATCGATCGCTTCACTCGTTGGCCTGAGGCATACCCTTTGCCTGACATCACAGCGGAGACCTGCGCCCGCGCCTTTGTTGTGGGCTGGGTGGCCCGGTTCGGCTGCCCTCAGAAGATCACCACTGACAGAGGCGCACAGTTCCAGTCTGAACTGTTCCGTGCCTTGTCAGCCATCCTCGGTGCCGAGCATCGCCCAACCACATCTTATCATCCTGCCTGCAACGGTATGGTTGAACGCCTCCACAGGCAGCTGAAGGCAGCTATAATGTGTCACACCAACACCAACTGGTCAGAAGTCCTGCCCTTGGTGCTGCTGGGCATCCGCAGCGCCTGGAAGGACGACGTGAAGGCTTCAGCAGCTGAGCTCGTGTATGGGGAACCTCTTCGACTACCTGGTGAGTTCCTCGCGCCTACGAAAGGTATCACGGCAGACTACGCTGACTTCACATCCAGACTACGGGACCACATCTCGAGGTTGAATCCAGTACCAGGATCTAGGCACGTTCAGAACACTTTCTACGTACCAAAAGACCTGAGCACTGCAGATTATGTGTTTCTTCGTCAAGGACCTGCAAAAAGATCCTTAGATTCTCCATACACAGGTCCATACAAGGTGCTACAGCGAGGATCCAAAACCTTTAAAATCGACATCAGAGGTAAAGAAAATACTGTCACCGTAGACCGACTCAAGCCAGCATACATGACCAGAGATGACGACTCTAGATGTTCCAGCTCCAACCAGATTCCAACCAGCGCTACTCCGGTGCCTGCTGCTGAGCCTACTACCACCAGGAAGACGCGCTGCGGTCGATGTTCGGTTTCCAGATTACTATCGACCGCAGCAAGCAACGGTCTCAGTGGGGGAGTAGTGTGGCGACCACTGCACACAAAGATCCATGAAGGTAAAACGCATTAACCTCCCTCTAGTGCGCGAGCTGGCTGGAAAGAGAATCGTCGCCCGTACGCATGCGCGCGCCGGCCGTGACAGTCGGCGCTCGGCCGCTCTGACAGTGCGCTCTCGACTTGACGGCGATTGCATGTCTCATTTCTATCAGATTCTTCTGCTAACGCCTGTGATAATATTTTATGTTGTTTCGCTTCCTTTCGTGTTCTATACTTCCGTGCTGTGAACTTTTACTTTCTTTCCTTCTGTGCTTGTTTGTTTTCTACGCTTGTTACCCTGTTTTAACTTTATATTTATTCTTTTATAAAATAGTGTGTCTACAACGGACTTATCATTTAAACGCCCGGTAGGCACCCTATAATCTGTCAAAATGCTGTCACACATTGATTTTGTAGGGAACATACCTTTCTACTATACTCGTCACGTCACTGTCCTAGTCCCTAAGTCCTGTCACGGACTTTAATGGTTGAGCCTATAGGATATAAATCTCTATGCTACAAAAGTCTCCGTCAGAAGCCGACAAACTGATGGCGCCACAATGACATTAAATTAAATTAATTTTGATATTAATTTTGAGATTATTTGCGGAGAAGAAAAACACTCTGCATATTATATATTATATAATATATATGCTCAACTATACCTAGCGCCACCCAGAGATATTAGGAACTATTGTTTAGTGCTTACCGCTGGACAGTTTTTCGACCGTTTTCATATAAGAGAGACCAATCCTCCTTGTACCATCCATAGCCATTTAGGCGGTTATCATATCATATCATATCATTATCGCACTACTGTGGTTTCCACATGCGGCGACGCTTACCTTATGTTATGATATTCTTGGCTAAATGACCGGAGCACGTGGTATTGTTTGTTTACATTCCAAGAATTGCGATTGCATTTAGGCACCGCCCGAACTTGATCCGAATTCAGTTGTGACTTCATGAAATCATAGACAATAGGCATGGTGAATTTTTGTCATGTATGGTATCAATCTATTTGTTTTGTTGTGAGTATCAAATGCCTATATGCGGCCAATTGCGTTAAAGTAACGTAAAAGTCAGAAATTAGACTTATGGCCTATTTCACAATCTCCAGTTAAAGCATATCTGTCAGATAAATGTTTGCTGTCCTTTTCTTTTATATGACTGGAGAAAAGGATAGCAATAATTTTAACGGGCAGATAAGTTTATCTGGAGATTGTGAAACAGGCCCTTAAAGTCTGAGATTTGCATTTGTTTCTCGAAACGCTCCTATCAAAATGACGTGCAAAGTGACGTCACGATCATAGTCGCCCTCTTTAAAGTATGGAAAAATTATGAAATTGCTATTTTCACAGTGAAATGTTGCGTTTATGTATGTGGTTACCATACAATTTATTTAACAATAAAATGTTAAAAATCGAAAGGTATCATTGTTTTTTTTTAAATTTCGTACTTAAAAAAAACCATTTCAATAGACTTTTTAATTTTCACTTTATTTGGATATATTGATAATTCTGCATCCTATCAACTAAATTTTATTACATTTTTCAACATATGTCATCATCCCCTTTGATAAATATATTTTTTTTACTTTAATCAAAGATCATCCCTATGGCCTCCATACACGTCGCTACCGTATACAAATTTTCGCAAACATAGACAATTGTCTATGATTTGATTAATTCAGATCAAGTGTGTTGAGTGCCTTAAGAGCCCTGTTACACTTTACTTTTTTTAGTGCCCTAACTGGCATCCTAATTAGGATCCTAACTTTTTTCAATAGTAAATTTACTTGCTAAATGCGGTTAGACTTGACTAAATTTAGAAACTAACTCATTTAGGAAGCTAACTAGGACTAGTGTAACAGGGCTTTTACAGGTAACGCCATCTGTAAGAAAACTTCGACCGGCCAACCCCATTGGCAGCGAGTGCAGCGACTGCAGCGACAGAGTGTGGCAGCACCATCACAAACGTCAAAATTTTCATGATCCATGCCATGAGTTCTGAATTCAACTAAAGTAGTATTTTTAATTCAAGACAGCAATCTGACAGCTCCTAACAAACCTACATTGTTGACCGCTGTATGGCAAGAGCTGTTGATTACTTTGAATTAAAATATACTTTACATGTGTAAACAAAAAGCTGTCAAGATCAATGTTACCGTCATGTCACGTGCTATTAGCTAACAAAGTCGAATAGGGTACCTATTTATTATTTAACTAGCTTTGGCCCGCGGCTTCGCTCGCGTTAAATTCGGGCTAACACGGTTCCCCTTTCCTGATTTAAAACACAGAAGAGAACTCAGAACAGAATAAATCGCACACAAATAGTCCGCATACCAATTTTTAGCTTTCTACCTTGAAAATTGCGTAATGCTCCATACAAACTTCCACCCCCCATTTTAGGGCAGACAAAAAGTAGCCTATGTCACTATCCCTTATCCCTTCAACTATCTCCACTTAAAAAATCACGTCAATTCGTCGCCCCGTTTTGCCGTGAAAGACGGACAAACAAACAAACACACACATACACTTTCCCATTTATAATATTAGTATGGATTTAGTTAGAACTACTTATTAAAACCGTGTTCAAACGTATCATTCCTATTCCTTGTATTCTTTTAAGAAACCAATTCTAATGATTAATGAAACTGATCTTCACCTATAGCGGTTTGGAATTTGACAAATGTTGACATGGCAGAGCATCGTATCTCTATTTTATCACATTTTTGCGCGTCATGATTTTATAGCAGTAGCGACATCTATGGGTAAAACTGTGTATTAGGCATTTTTAATAGCCAAATGGCATTGCACCGTAACTCCGCTTCGTCATTTTTGCGCGTAATGATACTATTGGTTTTATAACAGTGTATATAAAAGAGTGTCTGAGGCATTTTAAAATAACCATTTTTGACATTTTCGGTGTTGATAATATGACTTTTATGAGTTTTATGTAACATCAGGAATATTTAGATATGCGCTGTTTAATATTTGATGTTCATCTTTTGTTTAACTAAAAATAGGGTTATTTAAATTCAATAGTTTACATTTTTGGTATTGAATATAACACAAACTAAAATATTTATTAATATAATTATATACATATATTACTTTAACAGTTTGTAATCTTAGGGTGGGTTGCACATTTTGACAGTAGACTGACGTTGCGTTTCGTTTTCACTTGTTTAAACTGTGTTTTTCTGTAGAAAATGAGTTTGTGTTTTTCTGAATGTTTCATATTTTTTATTGGTTAGTATTTTTCTATGGTATTTTTAATATTTGCCAATAACTGTTGGTGAGCTAATGAGGAAGGTTTAAGTAATTAGATTTAATTAGATTTGTTAAATGAGTAGTTCTGTATACGTATTTATTTATTTTAATTTTTTCACATTATATTATATATTTATTATTTATATATTCTATTTTATTTACATTATCTTATTATTTTAAGTAGGTATTCATTCGTATTCGCATGTCTGACGTTTTTAACGCAAGTCATGAAAGTGAGTTTTTTTCTTTATCGTCCGCTAGTCTCTATGACTCCTTGAGTGATGTTTCGGATATGCCTGATTTGAGTGATCGGCTGGACAGTACTTTTGCCTCCGCTAAAAAACAATTTAATATCGTCCATATTAACGCACAAAATATACCGGCACATTATACGGAGCTACTTTCTTCCTTTAGCTCAAGTAATATTGACGCCATACTCGTATCCGAATCCTGGCTCAAGCCTTCTTTGCCCTCTGCTCTCTATCCCCTTCCTGGATATCGTTTGGTGCGTAATGACAGAACAGGTGCAGCCGATGGTAGTTCAAACATGATGCGTGGCGGTGGTGTAGCTATTTACATAAAAAGCGACCTAGCTTGTCAAATCGTTGCTGAGTCTCCTGTTGCTAACTCAAACTCCCCTGAGTATCTTTTTCTTGAAGTGACATTACATCACTCTAAGGTTCTCGTTGGTGTTTTTTTATAGCCCTAGTTCACACATTAACTACTTTGATGCCCTCGAGAGAACCTTAGCAGATCATAACCCTCAATTTGATCACTCTATAATTATGGGTGATTTTAATACATGCCTCTTAAAGGATGATCACCGTTCCCTCAAACTTCAGTCAGTTGCGACTTCTCTTAACCTTAGCATTTTGCCTCTTGGCCCTACTCACTTCCCACACAACGGTCCTCCTTCGCTCCTAGATCTCGTCCTAACATCCACTCCTGATTTAGTCTCTTCGCACGGGCAATTTAATGCTGCTTCCTTTTCTTGTCACGATCTGATTTTTGCGTCTTTTAAAATGCGCCCACCTAAACGGAGGCATAAAATAATATTGCGACGTAACATTCGGGGCATCGATGTGCAGGCACTTCATGAGGACCTGCGCAACACTGACTGGCTTAGTATTGCAAGTGTCGGGGATATTGATCATAGGATAGAAGCTTTTAATGCCACTTTGCTAGAGATTTTTGATCAACATGCCCCTTTGAAGCCGATGCGTGTACGACACTTCCCGGCACCGTGGCTTACTCCCGAGATAAAGAGTCTCATGGAGAGGAGGAATAGAGCTCGCATTAGGTTGAGATCGGATTCATCCGAGAACAATCACCTTCGGTATAGTACGCTGCGTAATCGTTGCAACAAGGTTTGTCGTGATGCACGACGCCGGTACATTCACAAGTCCATCGACGAGTGCCCTCCGACTAAACTTTGGAGATTCCTGAAATCGCTTGGGGTGGGAAAAACGCCACATAGTGCTCATAGTGCTGGTGCTCTTGACTTAGATGGTTTAAATTCTCATTTTAGCTCTTCTCCTGTCATTCTAGATCCCTCTACTAAGCAAGACACTCTTTCTTCTCTTTTAAACTCTTCACACCCTGAATCATCGATTTTCGAGCTTGGCAACATCTCACCTCAGGAAATACTCACTATCCTGAAGAATATTAAGACGAAAGCCATTGGTGAAGATAACCTTAGTCTGGATATGCTTATGCTTGTGGCGGATTGTATTGCTCCCATCCTTTCTCATATTATTAATTACTCCTTTTCCTCTGGTACTTTCCCATCTATTTGGAAACAAGCACATATTATTCCACTCCCCAAAATTTCTAAACCCGTCACATTTTCCCAATATCGTCCCATTTCCATCCTTCCAGTTTCATCAAAAGTTGTAGAACATTTTGTAAACCGCCGCCTCTCTTCACATCTCAACAAGCATAACTTTTTCAATCCTTTCCAGTCTGGCTTCCGCCCCGGGCATAGCACTGTCACGGCTCTGGTTAAGGTAACTGATGATTTTCGTCTTAATATTGAGGATAAAAAGCTTACTCTTCTTGTGCTCTTAGATTTTAGTAATGCTTTCAACACAGTCGATTTTGATATTCTTCTAGGTAGTCTAAGTAGACTTAATCTTTCTCAAACTGCTCTGTCATGGTTCCGGAGTTACCTTCTTGGTAGGCGCCAGCGAGTGAGAGTCGACGACAAGGTCTCTGAGTGGTGTGAGCTTGCCGCTGGTGTCCCCCAGGGTGGGGTGCTCTCTCCTCTCCTTTTTTCTATATTTATTGATGGCATTGCGCAATCTTTGGAGTGCAGTTACCATCTTTATGCGGACGATTTGCAGATTTACGCAGCGGCTAACATTGACAAACTCCCTTCTCTGTTCTGTAAAATCAATTGCGATTTAGAAAGTATTCGCCACTGGGCCTTTAATTTCGGATTAAAGGTAAACGCCGAAAAATCGCAGGCGATTGTTATCGGCAGTCCCTATTTTGTCTCCAAACTTGCTGAGGTGGTGGTACCCAATGTTATTTTTGACGGGACATTGATCCCTCTTTCCTCTACTGTGAAGAACTTGGGCATCATCCTAGACCAAACACTCTCATGGACGCCGCATATATCGGAGGTAAGTAGAAGGGTGTTTGCTTCGCTGCACTCTCTGAGGCGACTGCAGAACTTCCTTCCTCTTCCTACTAAAATCACTCTTGCTCGCTCTCTCTTACTACCTATCCTAGATTATGGCGACATTGCTTTTACAGACCTCAGGGAAGAACTGCTGGACAAGCTGGAGCGCCTGCAAAATGCCTGCATCAAGTACATATTTGGGTTGCGTAAGTTTGATCATGTGTCCGCCTCCCGTTCTCAACTTGGTTGTCTTCCGATTCGCCGTCGTAGGGATGTACATGTTCTGTCATTGCTTTTCAACGTGTTATTTAATCCTGCATGTCCTCCGTATCTGTCGGAAAGATTTAATTATTTGGCTAGTATTAGCGATCATCGCTTGCGGTCTAGTACAAATCTCGCTCTAGCCATTCCGCCAAAACACTCGCGTATTTACTCTAGGTCCTTCACTGCTTACGCAGTTAAATTGTGGAATGAGTTGCCAGTGGATGTAAGAAAGTCACAGTCTGTTTCCTCACTCAAGGAGAAATTGAAAAAAGTTGTGGCTAGTGGACTCTTAATGTTTTTTGCGAATTGAATATTATATATATATATATATATATATATATATGTATATAGGTATATATTTATTTAATTATTTATTTATGAACGTCTGATATTATATGTGTATAGTAATGTTGATTATATTATTATGTATGTAGTTTAAGCGTAGTTTAAGTATTTGTATGGTACAGAATGTACCTATATATTTATTAGTGTTTATGTGTTTTGGAACTTTTTATTGGTATCTTTTGTGCATATTTTGTCTTTCACCATTTGTATTTAATCCTTTCTCATTTTCTCATGGGTTGGCTGGAAGAGATCCCTATCAGGGATAAGCTCGCCCTTGTGCATCTTTTATATATGTTACTGTTGTATTATGTTATACCTACTTGTTTATGTGCAATAAAGTGATACATACATACTTTCCATACAAGATTCTTTAACGATGACGTTGACGTTAACAGACGGTTTGGTGCAACCGGCCCTTATACTGTATTAGTTACATGTAATTTTATGACTCCGTTTCATATAGAAATCTAAAAAATAAACTAGAAATACATTTTAGAACTTTAGCTTAGCATAGTAAGTACACGATTAGTAAAGACGTAAACTTCTCAGGATTCATTATTCTCAAGGGTATAAAATAAACTTAAACATCTATTTCTGTGGTTCTCCTGTCTTGTCTATCCGTTTCTTTTACTCTATGTGACATTTGTTGCTTAAATTGGACGATTTACACGTCTAAATTAACATTTTACACTACTGTGTTTACGAACTCAGGATCCATTTTTAAAATACAAACAATTTTGTTTGCGATAATGGTGCATCCATTTCGAAAAATAAAGTAATTTAAAGTAAAGTAAAACAATTATAAACAATTATAATTATAAATATACGTTATATTTCCATATTAGTTTCATAAATACAATTTCTTTTTTCTGGCCTATCATAGAGGAATATTTAGGCGTGTTAAGCGATACAATATAATTTTAACAACACAGTTTAAAGTTAAAGTAAATGGTGGATTCTTCAAGTTAGCATTTGATATACAGGCTGTTTTTCATGAATTTGGTGGGTTGGGAACTACACGAACTAGAGCTAGGTCTAAATAAATTCTTTCCTTTTCAATAGAGCTCGCCGTAATAAACGATGAGTAATAAAATTTGAAAGTTCCGCCGCTAACAGTCATTTTTCCCACGGTACATTATGCATACAACAGTATACACGCACGCTTATACCTATAGGATTGATAAGATAGTCTTCCTGACTTGACTGCGAGTTTTTAATCTGATGTATGCAAAATTATGGGTCATAAAAATGCGAACTTTCTCGGGTCCAAAATTGCAAACTATTTGATGTCTGTCAAGAGTCAAATTCATTAACGTAAACAATTTAATCTAATCGACAACGAACAAGCGGGCGCCACTGTCATGCACATATTTATCGCCTATTTTTAAGTCGCTGCGTCAGTTTCGATTGACATACTAATGAAAGTTTCAATTTGAACGTAGCTAACTGCAATTTAACATACTTATTGTATTTACAAAATTGTTTTGAGCCCAAGGCGTGCGCAGGGTCAAAGTCAACACGTATGGTTGTATTTTGTCTGTTTTCGACAATGAAAGGGGTAACGTACCCACAGGGACAAAACCGGTCACATGAAGAAACTATTTGTGTTAGGGTGGGTCATTTATGAACACGCTTGTTTATTGATAATAATAACAAAAAGGATTTATTTTAATTTCAAACTTTATTTCAATATTCGGTCTCCTGACGGTCCAGGGGAGAAAGAAGCCTTTGCCCAGCAGTATACGTATAATTATGACTTTTTTACCCAACTAAACATTTAATTTTAGCAGTTTATGTATGTATGAATAAAATAAATGTGTGTATTTTTGTGTTTTATTATGCACTACAACATCGAAATTATTAAGCAAATTGTGCTGAATTAGGTGTTAATCCTGTTAATCGATTCGTTTCAATGTTCCGACTGATAAGAAAAACACTATTTACAAATCAAAAACGTTGTGAAGTTATAGTTTGTTTTTATGCAATTATAATTTAGATTGGTTTGGTACTTCCGAGTACTTAAGTTCTTTGACCTGTGTCTATAATTACTTTTGTTTTTCTATAAGTAATTACAGTAGTTTAAAAGCAAATAAAACACAAGAAAAATTACAAGTATATTATTTAAAAAAAATATGTTTTTTTTAATACCACGACGGTGGCAAACAAGCATACGGCCCGCCTGATGGTAAGCAGTTACCGTAACCTATGGACGCCTGCAACTCCAAAGGAGTCACATGCGCGTTGTCGACCCTTTACAAAAAGGAGGATTCACTGTGTTGATGGCTAAAGGAACAAGAAGGTCCCTCATCGTCAACACACTGGGTCGTATTTGAGCTCTTTGGCAACCTTACTCACCAGAAGGAACAGAACACTATGAGTAGGGTCTAGTGCTATTTGGCTGTGGTTTTCTGTAAGGTGGAGGTACTTCCCCAGTCGGGCTCTGCTCCAGATTTGAGCGAGATGACATTCGCTAAACGTGCCCTACCACACCTTGCGAGATGCCATTCGCAGTGCCCATACCTCTCTTTTTGGCGTAGTTTAAGGACATACCCAAGTCCGGACGTAGTTTAAGGACATTTGAAATAAAGCTTAGAAAAAATGGAAAAGTAGAAAAATCCACTGCCTCAGGCGAGACTCGAACTCGCGACTCTGGGATACATGCCCATCGCTCTGACCAACTGAGCTACTGAGACACACCTGATGGCTGCGAATTTCTCCACTATATCCCATATGCGTCTTAGGGGGGACGCCTATCGCCTATTCGCAGCCATCAGGTGTGTCTCAGTAGCTCAGTTGGTCAGAGCGATGAGCATGTATCCCAGAGTCGCGAGTTCGAGTCTCGCCTGAGGCAGTGGATTTTTCTACTTTTCCATTTTTTCTAAGCATTGTGGTATCGTTAGCAGACGTTCTGCTTAATACAAAAATTAATTTGAAATAAAACCCAAACTATGGTTATTCTGCGAAACTTCATAATTTCTTAAAATAAGAATGGCAGATATTTTTGTGTCCTTCGCTGTGTAAGGGAGTATTATAGGTAAAGATACGTAGCTAGTGTACGTAGTTTTATTTAACAGAAGCCAAAAGGCAAAATGGATATCGCCCTTTTTCTTTTTGTAATTACCCAGTCCCTTACGTACACTGGGCTAAAATTACATTGAGTTTAATACAGGGTAACCGACATTAGTATGCCTTATCTCAATGCACACACCTTTTATTTGGAATAAATTACAAATAAATTACTTTAAAAAAAATATGGCATCATTTGCTTGAGACTCTGTACCATACAGCCTTGGCCAGAAGTGTTGAGCACCCTTGCGATTTTCATACAAAACTCGAAAGTTTAGTCCAGCGTTTCTATCTTTTTTGAAGTTATTTTATCAATTAATTCAAACTGGCATGTTTTGTTGAAGTTAGTAGTAACTAAATAGAATATTTGCAATTTGTGGCACCGACTTAATTCGAATTTTTGTTACCTCCATTTTTCATTCATATGTGTTAATGGTGTTATTAACTGAAGTTTTCTAGATATATCAATAAAATATTAGTAGTTTATGTAACTGTTACGTAATAAGGGTCCTTAAAACATGAGTGTGGTTTTATGAAATGAGCCGCAGGCGATAATAAGATCACACGAGTGTTTTAAGGCCTAATTACGTACAGTTGCATACACTGCTTTATCTACACTCATATTATTTATTCTAAATGCCTTATTTGGAAACCATCGCGGCCGCCATCGCACCGCCACCATGGCCAACTCTCGTGTGCCGGCGGTCGCGCGGGCGCGTGTCGGGCTGTCGGCGGATCCCCGGGAGGGTGCAGGTGTACATTATGTTATCAAAACTCATAGCACATCAATAATTGAGCATGAAAAGTTAAAATTACGTTACTGCTACGGATAAAAAGCTTATCATAGTAAAATCGGTCGTGGTAATGCTAGCCATTGCCTACCGTTTTCGAACACGTTTTAGAGAACTTACAATATGAGTGTAGATAAAACATTTTACGTCATCGTACATTGTTATGATAGGGCATTAATACTTAACATCAAAATTGTAAACAAAAAACAGCTATGGTCAACACTTCTCGCCAAGGCTGTATAGTATGGATTTGACGTATCAAAACCATAACCAAAAACAAGTTTTTTTTACTAGCAGCGCCATCTACACATGAGTGAAATTTATTTTCCCATTTACAAACAGACCTAGCATGAAGACAGTCAGCGGTGCGCTCGCGTGTTCGCGCGTCCTTGAGGCCGTGAACTCCTGGTACCACCGCACACCGCACCTGCATCTTGCACTCAACCTGTTTCGGCTTTAAGTTTTTCTATTGAATAACTTACTTGACCTAAATTCTTGCTGCTTTTGAAATGGTATAAGTGTGTTTATTTGCTTTTAGAAGTTAGTCATGATTAATATGGTTATTTTCTCCTTTTTAAGTTGTTATTTCTTGTACTAAGTACTTAGTCTGTTGATGTTGACACGTTTATTACGTGTAGGTAAAATAGGTTTAATAAACCTTATTTTAAGTTCCCCATGTATAATTTTTTGTCTACTTATATATTTTTATCTATACAGGGTGACATCTGAGAAGTCATCCATCAGGTATGTTTTTCTAACTTCATAAACAACTAGCACTTGATTGCCCCAACTTTTACTAAAACCAGACAAATTTTTTTTCACATGTTTTTGTAATTTATTTTTCATTTGACGGGTTTTCGGGATACTGAAACTACTTATTAGAATATTTAAATAAGTAAATTGAATTACCTCTTTTAAATGGAACTGTCGTTAATAACAATTTTGTAATAATTATTTTTTTACCTTAAATATCTTATACAACTGTTTTACACTAATATAAATGATTTGATTTGATTTGAATATTATCACTTTTGAAAGAAAAATAAATCACATAAAATAAAAATAAAAAAATTGCCTGATTTTAGTTGGACTCAGGGCAATCAATTGGTACTTGTTTACTCGTATTGAGTTAGAAAAACCTATAACTGATCAAGAGTGCGATTTTTGAATCTCACCAAGTGACTAATTCTCACCGATGTGAGTGATTTACTTTCAGAAATCACTCACATCGGTGAGAATTAGTCACTTGGTGAGATTCAAAAATCGCACTCCAAGTCTCAGATGTCACATATAAGATTTGTATTATTCAATTATTCATATGTAAACTTTGACTAAACATGTAAAAGTGCATAAGTACTTATTTCTAAAAAAAATATTTTGGAATATACCTATGATCGAAAGTAGTCTTAAAATTAAAGGTTAAAATAATTTTCAACTGATTTTCTAAGCAATCATCAATACGAATGCAATGCAATTCGAATCTAAACTCGTGTTTAATACGTGTAGTGTAGCTACGTATTCATATTAACTTCCGAAATAACCCGCCGTGCATCTGCATCCCATCGCCGATTATATCTATACCATTGTTGCGTACATTTTAAGGAAGTATCGGCTATTTGTGTCCAAATATTTGTTCTTTTGTGCGACCGAAGGCAGCAGGTAATAAACGATCTTGATCCCAGAGTGACCGTGATGTCGCTGACGTGATTGAGTCAGTTATAAAGGTTTGCTTTTGGGTTTATCGGGGTAAGATAACTCGGTGTGTTTTTGAAAATAATTGTAACACTAGGACATTTTTTGTCTGATTGTCTGGCGTTAGTTTTGGTTGATAAACATATTCTTAGGTATATTTATTTTACCGCTTACGAGTACCACAGAATAACGTCTATATTTTGTTTTAAGGTTGTACTTTAATAATATCGTTTTTATTTCTCAATAATTCAGCAAATTAAAAAAAATTGTTGTTATGTAACAACAATTTTTTTTTATACCACGACGGTGGCAAACAATCATACGGCCCGCCTGATGGTAAGCAGCTATCGTAACCTACTCCAGAGGAGTCACATGTGCGTTGCCGACCCTTTACAAAAAGGAGGATTCACTGTGTTGACGGCTAAAGGAACAAGAGGGTCCCTTATCGTCAACACACTGGGTCCTCTTTGAGCTCTTTATAATGTTCTAGCAGTATAATTTTTATAAAATGTATGTAATAGTTCATTATTGAATGCTACTAACTAATTAGAATTTCCCATCAGTCAACGATGTGTTGAAGACCATTTCAATATCGTAAGTCGTAACTATGACAGCAAGTTATGTAAACATTTGGAAAATGGCAGTAAGGTATGAAATAATATAAGGCCAAAATAATGAGCCGATGCTCGTGAATGATGAGGAGATAAAGTATGGACTTTCATTTAAAAAAATCCTTACTAATTTTTAAGGGATATCCTGCAGACATATAGACGTAACGAGTTTATCGGACAATAAAATGAGCCTTTTATAATTTTGGTTCTATGGTATTTAATGTATTTTCTGGTACCTTTCAGGATACGTGTCCTTTTGTAGGTTCATAGATTGTTTACAAGTAACGGCAGCTTAATAGCTTTCATGTGTGACAGAAATTGATTTTTTTAATGATTATTTTCGCACTTGCATACAACAATAAACAATTTTTGGTTATGTTTAGTGTTTTGTACCAAATTTGGTTTACGAAACACTTATGGAATCACTTCGGTCGTCGAAATTGGTAAAACGCGTGTATCTCGCTAACAGTCCCACGTTGAAAGCTGAAATTTGCAATAGGTATAGAAAATATTGGCTGTAATAAGGTACTGAGGCCTTAATAGCTTAAATTTAATTAAAGAGGAAGTAAGGAGAAAATTTTACTTTATTTTTCATTTGTAAGAATTGTGTGGGGTACCAATAGAAATCTTGCAAAAAATTAGGACAGCTGACTAATTTTGACTTGATTTTACGTACAGTAGTTTCGATAAAAAACGCATTTGAAAATGCAGTTTAGTTAAAATTACGTCTCTGTTCCCGCATTTTTTTTCCAAAAACTATAGCCAACTAGAAACTGCCAACTGAATAGTCCACTAATCAGACCCTGGAGATGACGGCATAATTATTTGGTATCTGACCACGGACTGACCCTAGAATACTATAGGACTTAATATGTACCTATAGGTAGAGCCAATTTACAATGGTAATTTCCTTTTATTGGTATATTAAAACAATAAGAGAAAAATAGTACATACAAAATTAAACCTTACTCAAACGGATATAAGATTAAATATCGAAGGAAAACCTTATTATATGTGCGTAGTATCAGATTTATTTTGAAGTTTATCGGAACAATTTTGAATAAAAAACTCCATACTTCCGTACCAGTTAATAATTAGTGCGAATGCAAGTGACCTATTTCGAAATTGATTTTCACTGTGTTTTTGCAGTTAGTGAGTTTTGTTCATTGACCCCCCGACAATACTTATCTGTTTCATCGATATAATACACTCAGTGGATACTGTTGAATTTAAAGCCTTATTCAAACTAATGATCTTTATATATAATCCTAACTATTTTTTTGCTGATATCTCCAATGTAAAGACTACAGATTTTCGGCCCTCCAATATATATATATATTCTCGTTAATTAGTTAAATACAATGAGTGGGCTAAGGCGGAAGCCGCAAAAGCAAAACGAGTTTAATAGTGTTCATCACGTGAATGGTAGTAAAAGGCGGGGAGTGGAGGGGTCGCATTAAACAGCGCGCATTATTCGATCGCTATTTATACCCTGGATTGGTTAGGTTACCTGCTAAGGTGGAAGAAGAAAGCCTGGTAGAAGGGGGGTCGAGAGGAGACACGAGGAAAATAAATCTGTAAGATTTTTATTAAATGTCCAAGGTGGAAGCAAAAAGAGTGATGAAGCCTGTTAAAAGGGGATGAGGGAAGCCTCCTGCATTATAGAAAAGAACACTACGATTGATTTTTCTACCTGATGGATGCAGTAATGTCTATAAGGCGGAAGCAAAGAGAGTTTTGTTAAGTTTATTATGTCAAGTCGGGGGAAAAGGGGGGGAAGCCTGTAATACCTAGGCGTGATGCTACGAATATGAAGGTCAAGTTATGCTTGTCATTCAATGGCGACAACATCTATAGGTTTTGTCAATATAACTGAAAATATCCTGCCATATTTTTGGTGGTATTTTTTTCCGGCTGTATTTCTATCATTAATTCTATGGAATAAAAATTTAAATTTCGAACAAGCCTTCAAATCAACGCGCGTATATTGCACGTATCGTCGGGTGACAACCAAAACGCACTTAATTACTACCATAAGTTTATAGCCGTAATGAACCGTATTGGTAACAAAACCAGGGTGATTTTAGTTTAATATTTTTTTGCAGTTAGTGAGTTTTGTTTGTCTCCTGATGTAATTAATGATGACGTGATAGTAAGAATCATTATTTATAACTTCAATCGACTGCTTAACATAGCTATAACATAGAAGCCTTTTGTAAAGTGAGACGATGAGGATTGTTTGTCAACATTTGGGTACGAAACGAAACACGTGGTGTCTCGAGTCCCGACTCGGACTTGGCCAGATTTTTATGATATTAGTTGCCAGTTTCTCTAGTTAATGTTTAAGTTTGGATAGTCACATGCCTTCTCTTGTTGTTTGTTTTATAAAAATAATGCAAAGTATTTTGCGTCTAAATGTATGTTGATTAAGGATTAGAAATCAGAAAATAGAGCAGTTAAACAACGCGATAGTTTGACATTGAGAAAGTGCAGTGAAAACGGTGTGACGTAGCACGCAATGATGCAGATCTTCATTACGTATTGTTATAATATAACAATAGACTTGTATCGTGTGCCTTTCAGATATTTACGAATACTTTTAGACTATGAACTGTGTGGCTGTATTTAGTTATCCGATTGTGATGTGGACGTGGAATAAAATAGTGTAACTATTTAAGTAACATTTCGTAATTCTTGTCGACATTAATAGTTTATATGGAATCCAAAGACAATTTTTTTAAATAAGTAAACAGGAATTTAAGCGTTGGTTAGCCGGGCGGTAAGACGTCCGTGCCTACGCCAATTCATGGGATTAGGTTGCCAAGTGGACCCCAGGCTCAATTGACCCATGTGAAAAGCCGGGAAAAACGCTCAGAGGATGATGATTACACAGACAGGGTTTTGAATTATTCATTTATATTTGCTTTTATTACATTTTATCGTTTTGTTAATACTTGTACATAAGTTTTATTTATCGATGATATTGGTTTGGGAGATTCTCAACTATAACAAACCTGATAGAGAGTTGGCGTTACTTAAGACATTTATTTGACCTTACTAATGAGCTCAAATACTAAGCTTTTTCTGATTGAAGTGACAGGTGAAGGTAAAGACGGTCACGGACATATTCTTAGTTACAATCACCACAATCCTCACGTTAGTGATATACGTTACGCAAACATAGATGCACCTATTATTAAACAAATTATCTTCAAATCAGCGGTTAGGTACGAAAATAAATGCATTTAGCGTGGCTTCGTCGCTGCATTCCTCGTGTCGCGCTGTGCCACGCCGTGCCAAGAAGATACCGTGGCCAATAAACCGTCCTACGCGACATATGGACTATAGTTTGGTATGGAGAATAAAGTGTACTTTCAGGGTGTTAACCACAGGTTCTATACAAAGCTCCAATTGTACGGGCCTTCGCAACACTGATAGTATATAGTTTGGTAGTGGGCTTACAATCTTTTAATGCCAAATGGTTGGAAGTTGGAACAATGGATATGTTTAGGTTGCTTTTATATATGATGTAAAAGCAAAGTTTCTTATGCTATCAAAACTCTGTGTCACAAATAACCTCCCCTTATTGTCAATCCCAAAGCAATCCCCTAACAATCCCAAAGCAGACATTGCAGACAAAAGCTAAACTTGATTACGAGTTCACGTCCGCATCCTCTAAGTAGAAACTCTGGAATCTAACATTATCGTCAAATTTAGAATTGGTGATCGAGCTTTTAATATCAAAAGACAATATATAAATAAATAAAATAAAATATTTTGTGCGATTAAGCGTAAAATACATTAAAAATAGTAGACGAATTCATTTTACAATAAATACAGTTACGTTATTATAGCATCCTAATCCTGGAGGTACTGATTATACAAATGGAAGATCCGGTTTATTGGGCCAATGTAGTCCAGCTCCAGAGAACTAGGTATATGATGGAAGTGGAACCAGGTCGTAATATTCGCTTGCTCCCTCTAACCCATAGCTGCATCGTTTAGATTGGCCTCCGTTGCTCCAATATGTGGGCATTATGTGAATTTACATTCCGAATTTATGCACTCATTCCCAATGCTCATTTTTGGGATTGGGTACTGTTGCGACTTGCGATCGACATGATTGAACCCTTGTATTTCTTCCTTCATGCACTAATAATTAATTTCACTGAACACATTTACACGTCTGTGTCAGTACGATTTTAAGAAATTTTTTGCAATTATCAACGTGAATCTTTAGGAAGCGATAATGCCAAGCCAGGTAAAGATTATTATTATTAATCGTTCTGCTGACAATTTTAATACTATTTACATATTTCTATAAAAACCCATTATGAATCATAAATCTAATACATTTTGATCGAGTCAAATGATATAAATGACAATTGCGTTAGTAAATCGTCAATTGATTCTTGTTATGATTGATTCCTAATATGATATGAGTTATTGTGGCTTGTTTGTTTACAATTGGATAACAATGTTGATTATTTTGTTTAGAACTAATTTATGTTTTTGAGAATATGTAATAATAGGGATAAAATTTAAACCTTATTGGTCAATCTACATTAACATAAAATGAACAAATGTTGTCATTCAGACTATCAATCACTCAAATGTAGACGTTTTGTATGAGTGGGTACCTATATTGGACAAGACAACATTCGTATCATTTAAAATCTAATTTCTTATTTAATTAATCGTGATTTAGAAGTGTTTATTAAATTGGTTATTTAATTAAGTCTATTCTTAGTTTGGTATAAAAAGTGTATTAAACTTGTTGTTTTTATTTACATATGGCATAACAATAACATTACGTGAAGCTTGCCCAAATATTGACTTTGTGCGGGTATTTCTGGGTTGTCTTAAACATTAAAACATTACTCTATAGTTTGATGTTTCATTTAAACTCTGGAGCCTCAGCCAAACAAGTTTTGAGGTTACCTAAACACGGTATATAGCGTTCCAGTTTTTTCGATAGCCCGGCAAATTATTGATTTTGGAGTTACTACACTTTGTTATTGTGGGAGTCCACTAAGTTTTCATTAACCATAGTGTTTTAATGTTAAACCAATGTTGTTATTGATTTAAATTTGGGTGTGTTTTGAAAATATACCAAACGTTTGGCTTATAGATATGATTTGGTTATTAGATTAAGATATTTCTCCAATGTACGCGTTAAGCTTACTTTAATATGATTGCAATTTAACAAATTTTAAAGCGATATCGCCAAAATCCAAGCTACGGCTACTAGGGTATCATAACCTACAAGATATCGATTCGTAAACATTCCCTCCAAAAAAATGCGCCGCACAAAAAAGGGGTTCGGAAAGAGACCTGCTCGGGATAAAAAACATTGAGTGAGTATACGAGGGATAGACCTCCGTACCTCCGTAGTGCGCTCAGCGGCCTCCCCACTCGTAAGTTAAAACCTCCGTGTACAGGGGCGAGCTACCCCGCATTTCTGCTCTGACACAACAGAATTAACACTGAGAGCGAACTCTCCACTTACGATGTTCCGGTTGCCTTTCTTCCTCATACGAACATTGCACGCCGTTTATCCATTTAACTATTTTAAAACTACACTACACTGACACTAGAGTCCTCACGCTCACTGACATCGAAATTTTAGTTTTTTTTTATTGGAAGCGTTGTCGCGTGCAGCGTCCGCCGGCCGGCGGGAGGACAACGGAGCGGGCACGCAGGTGACGCCGCGGCGGCTTGCAGTTACTTTTTGACGGACGTTTTACATTATTTCACTGATTATTTGAGGAAAATAGTCGCGTTCGCCTCATAATCGCGTAGTATGACGCATTGTACGGTCGTTAGTAGCAGGTACGCCCGGCCCGTCTCGCTCGATCGTACTGGGGTTCGGTCCGCGTCGGGCGCGGGGCGGGGGCTGCGGGAGACGGGGGCGCGCCCTAGCTGCTTTACCGACCGCGCTCCGCCACTGCTCCATCCAGCGAGCAGACAGGTGGCGCGGCCATTTGCAAATATGCGTTTGTATCGATGCTACCTGTACTTCTGTTTGTTTTCTTTTTTTTTGTTGTGACATCTCTTTGTAATCATATATGTAGGAACTAAAAGTAGTACTCTTAATATCCGAAATTAAAACCACGAAATAAGGTATATAAAACAATTTTTTGATCAACACAACGCTATATTCCCTCATACGATTAGACTTCAAGCGCCATCTCTCGCAACGAATTTGAACCAGATGCTGGTAGCATAATCAAATCAAATAATAAAAATCATTATTTTCAAGTTACATACTTTCACAATGCGGCCGTCGCAAGAATGGTACTGTCAAATAGACAAATGGATTAGGTATACTACACTGCAGTTATAAAAGACGCAAATATATTTAAAACTGCAGTGAAATGAAAAAAAAATATCTTTACAATGCAAACAGTACAGGTATTACATAAGGGCTCCGTTATTACATTTATCAGTTTTTTTATTAATATATCCTAAGATAAGATAAAGAACAAATATTTACAATAAATAACCGAACCAGAAGAGAAAAGGCAGAAATTAGTTGATAGCTACACACATACAGAGTAGTGTAGCGATAACATTTTGTTACATTTAATTAGAAAAACCAACATTATATAAATGAAACTAAAAGTAAGCAATTTGTTAGCTATTGTTACTATTATTAATCCAATTATTTGGTTATTTACCTTCATAGTTAAAATTATGTAGGCGTAAAGCAGAGATATATATGATATCATATCATACCATATTCCAAATAATAATTTACTTAATCGATTTCACCTGATACTGGTTGATCTAGCACAAAGAAAAGAAACTAAGAAACAACCATTTGCGGAAAATTATGAAGAAATATTTATATATTTTTTTTTCGGATTTTAAGGCATTGTAAACTTTTAAATTGCCAGTAGTTAAAATATGAAATAAGGTTATGATTTTTTATATCATTTCCTTTTTAAAATAATACTATGAATTATTTAATATACACTATATGTCGTAATTGATTCATATAAGTTCTTTGATTCATTAACATTAACATATTTATAAATCTTTAATAATGCTAAGCTAAAAAAATACTTTGACTTTTGAACGGTAATTATCTGTCAGCACAGCTGCAGTGTTCTGTCAAAACGTCGCACGTATTGACGTTAGCGTTCACCCCGCTGACCATACAAACGCCGACAGATCAAACATAGAAAGCTTATCGATAACTTAAGAAACCACGTCAATTAAGCACATATGTAACTAGTTAAGGAATAGTTAAGTGCCGAAACATGGTTCGGAATAGGAAAACGGTTCATATTCAGCACCCACATCGGGGTAACACGACTAGTAGCAGTTCGGCAAGCAGTGATACTGGTACTGGTAGTCGAACGCTAAAAGTGCTTTCTGGTTGGAAAACTGTGATAGGGTTCGTGTGTTTTACTGTGGCCGTGTATGTTGGGACTTTAGGGTACTTGGAGACCAGAGTAAACACCCCGTTTGACGATGAAAAGGTATGTTTTTTTGTGGGGTAACATTTTTACATGTTTTCTTATTATATTCTCTATAATCAGTGATTTAGTAGTGTTGATAGTAGTGTGAATAGTATATGCCGGCCTGTTATGTAGGCTGGTTGTTATTTTGAAAGGCTTTTATGTCAGAAATACGTATTTACCACTGTCTGAAATATAATAAATAAAGTTTTCAACACGACGTGTTTTACGGTTTGTCGATTATTATTCAGTAATACAATACTAACAATAATAAGACAAGACTACAAGGATGAAGTCATTATCTGTTGGCATTGAGAAATAAGTAACTTTAGATTACTCACTCCACACTGGTTATTAGTGGAGATGCAACGGATATCCAGTCACTAACACAAGAAAATCATCCATGCTAATATTATAAATGCAAAAGTGTGTCTGTCTGTCAGTTTGTTACCTCTTTACACTTAAACCGCTGAACCAATTTAGATGAAATTTGGTATGAAGATAGTTTGAGTCCCAGGGAAGGACATAGGATAGTTTTTATATCAGAAATCATTCCTTAAGGGGGTGAAAAGGGGGTAAAAGTTTGAATGGAATTGTTGCTCACTGTAGTTATAAAATGGCATGTGTAATAAATAAAAAATGTACTAGCAAAAGCTAGTACATGATATTTTCCATCTTTTCCTAAGCTTTCTAGAGGAATTTTTCTGGCTTTTAAAAGATTATTTCAATTCTAGATCATATCAGAGACGGGTCTAGCCGTCCCGAGCCGCTACTGGGGCTCCTACCGGCCAGGGGTGTACATGGGTATGAAGAGCCGGGAGCCCCGCTCCCCCGTCTTCGGCCTCATGTGGTATGATCTGACCAGTGTCGCACAGAAGGGCATCAGGTAGGTTATGAATTTTTTATCATTATGCTGAATTCATATCACAACAATTACACTACATAATTTCTGAACGCTCCCCGTTCTTGTCATACAGAATTATAACTGTTTAATAGCAATTGTTCACAAATAAGAATCATTAGCCCTCTCTATTAAACACCTCTGTGGTCTATACGCGTTCTCCTTCTCGCTCAGTACACTGTCTCTTAGGGAGATCGCGCATTGCTACTTTTTGTAGCGGTACAGCCGCGATGATAATTATACCTGCTATGACAAGCAACTGTATTGCTACAAAAAGTACTCCTCCTAAGCTCCTTTAAGTTCCTCGCTACGCATCCTCGTACAACTCTGGTGGAAACACAGCCTTACTTACCTATTACATGTGTTCAACGTTTTTTAGACATTGGTGTGACCAGGGCGACAACCTCCCCTCCTACGGCTGGCTGCACCATGACGGGGAACAGTTTGGGGAACAACGCATTCTTGATCCTCCCCACGAAATACTGACCTCGTTCATAAAGACTCCGGGAGGAGAACACGGCGGGCACTGGACCGTTCGGATTAATGTCACTGCTAAGGTGAGCTCCTGGTTTATTATGGTTGCCTGGTACATAATTACAAAGAACTCACTCAGAATGACGGGGAACAGTTCGGGTAGCAATGAATCCTCGGTCCCCTCAACGAAATAATGACCCCCTTCATCAAGACCCCTAGGGGCGAACACGGCGGGCACTGGACCGTTCGGATTAATGTTACTGCTAAGGTGAGCTCCTGATTTATTATGCTTACCTGGTAGAAAGAACCCTCTCAGAATGACGGTAAAAAGTTCGGAGACGTTTCGACACAGGAATTGGTCATTTTCGCAGTCAACTTACGGTGCTTACATGAATTTCAATCGCGCTAGACCTGTCTAAATTTTATTCTGTAAGTTATTTAATACCGACGACATAGTCCTGACTACTGACTACTGACAGACTGGTCTAGCGCGATTTAAATTCATGTAAGAACCGTAAGTTGTCCGCGAAAATGGCCAATTACTGTGTGGAAACGTCCCCGAATTGTTCGTCGTCATTCTGAGTGACGTGTCTGAGTTCACGTCAACGTTAAAGTTTGCTGGTATGAAATGTTTGACATTTGTCTATGGGCTCTGCGGCAAAGATGATCATTTTGTTGACTGTGCGTGGTGCAAGTCAAGTAATGGCAATGATACCGTTTCCAGCATTGAATATAAACATTGGTTACAGAACAATGCCTATGCGCCATACGTGCTGGTCTGGTACGGAGCACTAGACGAGTCGCTGGGGCCGGCGGCGCCGCTCTCCCGCCTGTGGCTCGAGGGCGGCGCCCTGCACGGTCACACGCCCCAGCTTCATAACTTCCGGGTCAACCTGGTGCCAGTCCAAGGTCAGTTAAATTATGTTATGAAGATGAAATCCCATCAAAAACATAAAAGTGAATAGGCGGGTCCACACCAGACGCGAGGCGGCTCGGCTAGTTTGGACGTGCCTCGGCCGAGGTAAACGCACGCGCGGCTGCAATGCCTCGGGCGAGGTACGTCCACACTAGCCGAGCCGCCTCGTGCGGCAATTTCCTCGCAAGGCGTCGCGTCGGGTGCGGACCCGCCTAATGGATAGTAGTTCATAAACAGTTTCGCTAGTAAAAGAACTGAGATCTAACTGAAAACCAAGTTCTTTCGAAGCTCCGTAGATCACTGTTTCTGTCATACATAACGTTTTTCAATTACTTAAAATTATTTATCTACACTCACATTGTAATTCCTCTAAAACGTGTTCAAAAACGGTAGGCAATGGCTAGCATTACCACAACCGATTTTACTATGATAAGCTTTTTATCTGTGGCAGTAACGTAATTTTAACTTTACATGCTCATATATTGATACGTTATGAGTTTAAAATTCCGAACATCGAATTTGATAACATAATGTAAATCCTGTGCTCCTTCCTGACCAACGGCACGCGCCCGCGCGACCGCCGGCACAATCGAGTTGGCCATGGCGGTGCAATGGCGGTCATTCTATGGTTTCCGAACACTTCATTTAGAATATATAATATGAGTGTAGATAAAGCAGTGTATGTACGTAATTAGGCCTTATTACGTAACAGTTACATAAACTACTATTGTCCTTTTTAAGTAGGTACCTCTACTTGATTGAACTAAATGTATAAATAATCACTTATTCATCCAATAGTAGATAACTGAATTTCGACTAACTTATTTTAATACTGGATGGGGATGGATATTTAATTGCAGGTTAATTTTCCTTGTGCAGGCAAGGTCCTCCACACATCATTCTCCGAAGGCCACGCACCAGGGCTGCATCTTCTGAAGGAGAAATTCTACTCCCTCCTCAAAGCAGAACCACACCCGACTTTCGGCAGAATCGCAGTCCTAAGGCCAGACGATGAATTATACAATAAGGTAATTTCGACTTTGCACCTAGCAAATAGAGTTTATTTTTGCAGGAGAATTTGTGATATGTGCTAGATCCTATTGATGAGTTTAGAAACAAGCTAATTCCCGCTTTATTGCTCGTAAATAGAGTTTAATTTTGAAGGTGAAGTACTATCTGATATTTGGCCCAAGGATAAGCTAGGACCAAGATTATTTGGACTTTTTTTATACGGGATAATGTTGAGTTTTAAAGATTTATGGATTTTCAAAATTGTCTTAAATCCAGTCTTTTCCGATTACTCCATTCTCTTCGATGCTACATATCAAGATAATTTGAACCTTACGCTTATACAATAAGGTTCGTATTAACATTTCCAGGAGGCAGACGTAAACTTCGTGCCAATACAGATGATAGTGGAGCCCCCATTCGTCATGGACATGGTCTTCACCATAGAAGATCTGCCCACCCCTCCGTTGAAGGGCGATGAATATACCAGGGTGTTAGAAGACAAGAAGAGGTTCTTCAATGACGAGTTTGAGAGAAAGTTTGGCTTGAAACAGAAAAAGTAAGTCCATGAGGTTAAAAACCTACTGTTTATACAGGTTGGCCCAAAAATACGTTGACAAAGATTATTTAATTTTTTTTATTAACTAGTTAAAGCCTGACCAGAAATATATGATCATGCGCCATGTTGCGGAATTTCATTGGAACTAATTTCTTGCACTGGCAATAGTTTTAATGACAGAATGATATGCATGTGTGAGAGCAAGTGATAGGCTGTCACTTTTGACAGTGTCATTGTTGCAGTTTATTTGAACAATTAGTAAAGTGTTGAATATTAAATAATAAACGACAAAAAATCCCAAAATTATTCATTGTCAAGAGCGAAACATTGTAAATAGTGTATGTAATAAACAGCTGTAAATAATAGCTCGGGAAATGAAACTATTTCGCAGTGAAACATTTTTAAATTAACATCAGAGCTGACATGTAAACAAATCAAGATGTCACCATACCATAGAGCTATGATTATATTGAACTGTTGCCATATAAATGTGAAAAATAGCGCCCTCTTGACAATATAGCCCACCCAATAAAGGAAAACTAAGAGGAAATAATTCGTGTATAGCCAAATTTTGGTGTAGTTGTAGGCAAAGGTATCTTACACAACATACTAAAAGTACCGGTGGATGGGGGTGCCGCTAGCGGAAAGGGGGGGTTGTAAAGGTCCCTAATTTTGGTTTTTCGTAAATAACTCGGTAACGGTAGCTCATACGAAAAAATGTTATATTGCTCAATTCATCCACATCTAATTTTCTATAAAAAAGATTCTCTGCAATTTTTTGCTAGGATCAATGTTTAATGAGATATCGAGGAAATACGATAAACACTTTTTTAAACTTTCGGAGCTAATATTTACGAAAGTATTAGTTTTATCCAAAAGTGGTTTCAAAATACCCTTATTTTTTTAAAAAGACCTATCTGATGATACCCCACACATTAGGGTTGGAGTAAAAAAAATATTTACCCCCCACTTCATGTGTACGTGAGGTACCCGAAAGAATAATATTTTTTCACATTTTGTTTTAAAACTTTGTCTGCATAATTAAAACACATACTTATACGAAATTTAATTTCTCTAGTACTAGCCATCACTGAGCAGGGTGAGGAGGGGTCCTACCCTTGGAGTTTCGGCATGTCCGTCTGTCCCCGTCTGTCCGTCCACGGCTTTGCTCAGTGATGTTTAGTACTAGACGTCTAGACGGACAGATGGGGTCAGACGGACTTGGCGAAACTATAAGGGTAGGAAGTGAGGTAGCAGGGTGAGCAGCCTGCTCAGTGATGGTTAGTACTAGAAAATAAAAAAATCGTGTGAGTATGTACTTTATTCACGCCGGCAAAGTTTTAAAACAAAATGTAAAAAAATATTATTTTTTCGGGTACCTCCCGTACACATGGAGTGGGGGGGTAAATATTATTTTTACTCCAACCCTAATGTGTGGGGTATCGTTAGATAGGTCTTTTTAAAACAATAAGGGTATTCTGAAACAATTTTTGGATAAAACTAATACTTTCGTAAATATTAGCTCCGAAAGTTTAAAAAAGTGTTTATCGTATTTCCTCGATATCTCATTAAACATTGATCCTAGCAAAAAATTGTAAAGAATTGTTTTTATAGAAAATTAGATGTGGATGAATTAAGCAATAGAACATTTTTTCGTATGAGCTACCGTTACCGAGTTATTTACGAAAAACCAAAATAAGGGACCTTTACACCCCCCTCTCCCCGCTAGCGGCGCCCCCATCCACCGGTACTTTTAGTATGTTGTGTAAGATACCTTTGCCTACAACTACACCAAAATTCAGCTATACACGAATTACTTCCCCTATCAGGCAGTTAAGCGTCTTCGTTTGGTGAGCTAATAATCATATATTTCTGGTCAGACAATAATTAAAAAATATTTTTTTCAACGTAAATAATTTTGGGCCACGGTGTATAGACGGACAATTGGCTATGTCAGATATGACACAATAATGAGAGCAACGAAACGCCTCTAGGTAGTTTGCTATACTATGCTTATTTCTAGATCCGGACTTCTGGCAGCTATTTGATGGAGGTAAAAAAATGCAAACCACTTCAAGAATACAAATTCTAGAGATCTGGGTTTTATGAAATATTATGAGAAATTATATAAATAATTAGATTATATCATTGATGCTACTTCGCCTCTTCGACAATAATGTACTATTGTTTATGTATTGCCTTGTATTTGTTCCAGCTACTCAGACCAGGACATCAGCATAGCGAAAGCAGCCCTGTCCAATATGGTAGGAGGCATCGGGTACTTCTACGGCGCGGGCCGCGTGCGCTCGCAGCACACCCGGGAACCCGTGCCGTACTGGAGGGCTCCTCTGTACACTGCTGTACCTAGCAGGTGGGCTATTACCTATTATACCACCATGGTGGCCATAATCTCGCTTGCAGACCCACGGCCAAACGTATAAAAACATTTTTTTTTTATAAGTCTGGTCTTAGGTGGGCTATTACTTCTTACACCACCATGGTGGCCATAATTTCGCTTGCAGACCCATGCCCAAATTTATCAATAGTATTTTATACAATCGTGACATACTTACAATCTCGTACCTTACTTAGGCCATTCAGCAAGCTTCGTGGCCTAAACACGGTACTCGACTGAAAAGCTTAATAATGTCACTGTTGTATACAATACTTTTTCTACGAGTGCTCAAAATAGGCAAGCCGGTAAGAATTAAGTTCGACGTATGCATGACGTGCTCCTTCTATAAAAGTTAGTAACTTTAATGAGTCTTTAATCTCTCCCGCTGGATCGTACCGGCGGTCGGGGAGAAGTACTGCCCTCCTCCCCGACCATTGTATAATATTGTACGAAAATCCATTTCAGTTTAGACGACGATGCTAAAATTTACGACCATAGAAGCTCAAACGAAAAATATGCGCTAGTAGTTTGGTCTACAAAGTCTCAATTCAAGCATTATAGTCGACGAGTAGGAAAAACTTTTTTGTATAAGTACTATAAAGTAGGCAAAGCTCTTATTAGCAAGCATCTATAGGCTACGGCGTTAGCTTACTAATAGACATGCCGTATGCTGTTATTTATACCATTTTTGTATTATAAAACACGTAGTGCCTTTGAGACGAAGGTACCAGAAGTACATAAGTTAGTGAAAGGCTGTTTGGTTGATAGAACGAGAACGGAGCGAGCACTATACGAACGACAGAGATAGAAATATATTTGTAAGATACCAGCCTAGTTGACCCTGCCTGGTACGGTCAGCTGCAGAGAAAAAAGCCCACACTGCATACATAGTTTGTATGCAGGAGGGGTCTTTTTTTACTGGTACATGGTGGGAGGCATCGGGTACTTCTACGGCGCGGGCCGCGTGCGCTCGCAGCACACCCGGGAACCCGTGCCGTACTGGAGGGCTCCTCTGTACACTGCTGTACCTAGCAGGTGGGCTATTATTTATTATACCACCATGGTGGCCATAATCTCGCTTGCAGACCCACACGTATTAATTTTTTTTTGTATAAGTCTGGGTAAGTCCTTAAACTACGTCCGGACACGGGTATGTCCTTAAACTACGTCCAAAAGAGAGGTATGGGTACTGCAAATGTCATCTCGCTCTGTGTGGTAGGGCACAGTACAGCGAATGTCATCTTGCTCAAATCTGAAGCAGAGCCCGACTGGGGAAGTACCTCTACCTTACAGAAAACCACAGCCAAATAGCTCTAGACCCTACTCATAGTGTTGTGTTCCTGCTGGTGAGTAAAGTAACCAAAGAGCTCAAAAAGGACCCAGTGTGTTGACAATGAGGGACTCTCTTGTTCCTTTAGCCGTCAACACAGGAATTCTCCTTTTTGTCAAGGGTCGGCAACGCACATGTGACACCATGCGCATGTGAGTTGCAGGCATCCATAGGCTACGGTAGCTGCTCACCATCAGGTGAGCCGTATGCTTGTTTACCACCGTCGTGATATAAAATAAAATAAAAGTATTATATAGTAGGCAAAGCTCATGACACTCTTGGTAGCAAGCATATATAGGCTACGGCGTCAGCTTACTAATAGCCATGCCGTATGTTTCTTCCCTACCATTTTGGGTATCATAAAACTATTCTAAACGTAGCGCTTTTGAGACAGGGAACAAGAGTACATAAGTTAGAAAGAGGCTTGAATTCTACCTACCACAACATACTTAAATTCTCAGATTTGCATTTTTTTGTCAAAACGCTCCTAACAAAATGATGTGTAAAAGTGACGTCACGATTACATGGTCGCCCTGTTTAAAGTATGGAAAAGTTACGAGTATGAAATTGCTATTATTACAGTGAAATGTTGCGTTTATGTAGTTATATGGTTGCCATACAATTTATTTTACAGTAAACTGTGTTTTTTTTTATATCGTACTTTAGTAAATCGTAAAATTTTTAAGTTTATCTTTGAACCACTTCAATAGATTTTTAATTTTTAATTTTGACTTTATTTGGATATATTGATTATTTTCCATCCTGTCAACTAAATTTTCTTTCATAATTCAACATGTGTCATTGTCACCAGATCATTCTTCCCCCGCGGCTTCCTCTGGGACGAGGGGTTCCACGGCCTGCTCATCCAGCGCTGGTCTCCAGAGATCCAGATGGACATAGCAGCCCACTGGCTGGACCTCATCAACGTTGAGGGGTGGATACCCCGAGAGCAGATACTTGGTGAGCTTCATTCATCATTCTCCTAACAGTTGACGGCTTTGGCCACGCCTCAATGAGGACTATCGCGTATAAATTTTCCGGTAGAGGCGCTAGTGTGGACGGAGGTCTCCGAAACATCAAATTCCATAGTTATTTCTAATTTTAACAATGTTGTGAATATTTTGCAATACCTGATAGTAATAGGCATGGTGAATTTTTTTCATGTATGGTATCAATCGATTCGTTTTATTATGAGGATCAAATGTCTATATGGGGCCAATTGCGTTAAAGCAACACAAAAGTCAGAAATTAGACTTAAAGTCTGAGATTTGCATTTGTTTCTCGAAACGCTCCTAACAAAATGACGTGCAAAAGTGACGTCACGATCATATAGTCGCCCTGTTTAAAGTGTGGTAATAGTACATTACTGCAGAGACCAGTAAGTAAGCTTTCCTGGCTGAGTATTTAGTAGCCGTCCGAGTCGAAGACGAGGACGGCTACAATACGAAGCCAGGTAAGCTGATTACGGTCGAAGCATGTATAGTGCTTTTCTCAAACATGTAAGGAAATAAAATTACTTGTTTAGTGCTTCAGTTACTGGCTGAGTGATTTAATGTTGTATGAAAATCCTTTACGTACGTCGCGCTGAACCTGCCTTGGAATAGAGTCCCTACTGGTCTCTAATTACTAACGTAACAGGAACATTTCCGAGCATGTTTGAGAAAAATTATGAAATTGCTATTTTTACAGTGAAATGTTGCGTTTATGTATATGATTACCATACAATTTATTTAACAGTAAAATGTTAAAAATCTAATGGTATCAACGTTTTTTATTTTATTTCGTACTTTAAAAAATAAAAATTTTGAAGCATGATATCTTTGAACCATTTCAATAGATTTTTTTAATTTTCACTTTATTTGGATATATTGGTAAATTCTGCATCTTATCGACTAAATTTTATTGCATAATTCAACATGTGTCATCATCCCTATTATGGCAAATAAGAGAGAGACGATGTATGTAATTTTTGTTTTCACATACTTAATAAAAAATACAGCTTTATTTCTGGACCTCCGTCTACAGTGGCGCCAACTGGTAAGTAAAAAACTGTAGCCCTCATCAAGCCAAGTACTTATCAGGTGAGGCCTGATAAGTACTTTCCATGAAGTTTTCCGAATATCTTGGACCCACGGTTCAAAAGTTAAAGAGGGGCGGGATTTTTTTCCTATTCGCCGCTCGTACAGTCACGAACTGATAGTAACTGTCAGTTACATTGGTCATTTATTACACAGCTAAATTACGAACAATGCCAAGTAGCTCAACAATCCGGGTTCGTGACTGTACATACACGTAGTAGATTCAAGTAATTTTCAACTTAACAACTATAAAATAATCATAATAATTATGTAGGTAATCCTATTTTCCTATGTCACCAGGAACGGAGGCGTTAGCAAGAGTCCCCAAAGAGTTTGTCGTTCAAAGCAACGCGGCAGCCAACCCTCCTATGCTACTCATCACCATAGCACATCTCGTCAAAACGCAGCCTCAACTGTTCCAGCCTCATTGGCCTCTACGGAGAACGTTGGATAGGATGTTCATGAGACTCCAGGTGAGTTATGATGCCCTGGTACTTTGGTTTACCATATCACTCTAGAAGATGACTTAGATAGTGTTATGTGATAATTTCTCGCTTCCTCTAGCTAGCTATGATGGATATAAACAGCCTCTAGAGTAATCTAGAAGGAAAGCAACTCTCCTACGCTGCTTACTCGTATAACCATAGTACATCTCGTCAAAACGCAGCGTTAACTGTTCAAGCCTCAATGACCTCGACGAAGAACATTGGATAGGATGTTCACGAGACTCCAGGTAAGTTATGGTGCCCTGGTACTTTGATTTACCAAACTATGGTACACGGAAGTGCAATTTGATGATAACATTGATAACACGCTTCACATACGCTTCATTATATTTGACATAAACAACCTCTAAACAAATCTAGAATTATTTAGCTAGAACATAGGCAACCCTCCTATTTTACTCATCACCATAGTACATCTCGTCAAAACGCAGCCCCAACTGTTCCAGCCTCATTGGCCTGTACGGAAAACGTTGGATAGGATGTTCACGAGACTCCAGGTGAGTTATGATGCCCTGGTACTTGGGTTTGCCAAATTTGCTCTATTAATGACTTCAATAGTGCTTTATGGAAACCCTCGCTTTCACTGAGTAGCTAGCCTCTGGAACATAGACTTAGGATCATGGTAATAATAATACAAGTTTGAAGGGCATGGGCTTATTAAACTTTCAATGGGTATGATAGATAGAAGGCGCTATTATCGTTGGTCCTTGTCATAGTCTCACATTGTAATTATTGCTTACTTCCAGAAGGCCCTAAGTACAATATAACCGTTGGTTACCCTCCACCGCTTTTTGAAGGGGAACAAAGAAACCAACTAAATTGTGTAGACTACGATATGTTACCAGCCATCTCGAAACGTGTTTTTACAATTAGTCGCGTTGCGTGTAGTCTGTCCTTGCGCGTGTTTCAACGCCCAACGCGTGTCAACTCTAGAGGTACTTACTTGTTTGGACTCCTGAATAATCTAGAACGCTTGTAAGCAGCACTATGGAACATACTTTAACTGGTCCAACCTTAGTGGCCGTTGGATTGCATTCCATGATACTTCGCGTGAGTTATGATTTATGATGCCCTGGTACTTTAGTTCATCAAACAATGCTTTAAATAAGAGATATCACGTTAGTGTTTTATGATGATTTTTCTTATACAATGTAATAAATTCATGAACTCTATTAATGGACCGTAAGCCAGGAACAAATTTCTGGACCAGTCGCGTCCCAGGCGATAACTTGTGAAGTGGTTAAGGGTGATGTATACTGAAGCCTCGTTAAGGTCAGCTGCCGCTCCCTTGGTGGGTTGAGGACCGGCAGCTCTTAAATCACTTAAAAAAATGGTCATCGCGTCACGATTGAAAATTTGTCAGATGATAGTTTATATGCACTTACAGATATGAAAAATCGTCAGCCGGCTGTATCTAGGTGGAAAGACCGTCAGCTGATGCCCTGAATATCGTATGTTCACGTGATCAGCTGACGGTCTTTTCCACGTCTTTTCACTGCGATACAGCTGACTGACGGTTTTTTATATTTATAATAGGATATAAACTATCATCTGACAAAGTTTCAATCGAGACGCGATGACCATTTTCTTTAAATAGATTAAATGTCTGCCGTTCCTAAACCCACCAACGGAGAGGCAACTGACCTTCACGATGCTAGTTTCATTACACATCGCCCTTAACCACTTCACAAGTTGTGGCCTGGGACGCGATGGCCAACGAAATTTGTTCCTGGCTTACGGTCCATTAATAGAGTTCATGAATTTATTACATTGTATAAGAAAAATCATAATAAACTAACGTGATATCTCTTATTTAAAGCATCGTTTGATGAACTTAAGTACCAGGGCATCATAAATCATAACTCAGGCGAAGTATCATGGAATGCAATGCAACGGCCACTAAGGTTGGACCAGTTAAAGCTGTATTTTGTGTATTTTGACGTTGCTATGTTCCATAGTGCTGCTTACAAGCGTTCTAGTTCTAGCGTATAAGCTGCTTTTAACTATAGCACCAATAGTTTTGAACATCGACCATTATTTAACTTTGAATGAATAACAACAAAACAAACACCCGGTGTGGACCCGGGGTATGTCCTTAAACTACGTCCGGACTTGGGTATGTCCTTAAACTATGCCAAAAAGAGAGGTATGGGCACTGCGAATGGCATCTCGCTTAGTGTGGTAGGGCACGTTCAGTGAATGTCATCTCGCTCAAATCTGGAGCAGAGCCCGACTGGGGAAGTACCTCCACCTTACAGAAAACCACAGCCAAATAGCACTAGACCCTACTCATAGTGTTGTGTTCCTGCTGGTGAGTAAGGTTGCCAAAGAGCTCAAAGAGGACCCAGTGTGTTGACGATGAGGGACCTTCTTGTTCCTTTAGCCGTCAACACAGTGAATCCTTCTTTTTGTAAAGGGTCGGCAACGCGCATGTGACTCCTGTGGAGTTACAGGCGTCCATAGGTTACGGTAGCTGCTTACCATCAGGTAGGCCGTATGCTTGTTTGCCACCGTCGTGGTATAAAAAAAAAAAAAAAAAACACAATTGGAAATTTACATCATTTTATATTAACAACCAAAGGCACTTTAAAATTAGTCAATCGTAAATGCATATTTTCGTTTACTATTTCCGTCTTCGAGAACTTTCTCATCGATGAATTGTCCATGATTAAAGTACTCCGCGATCTCTTGTAAAGTCTTGTCCTTCGTTTCTGGAAGAGTATAGTACAATGCGACTAAGCTCATCGCCATTGCTAGACCGTATATAGCAAAAGTTCCATACACTTTCACACTGATGAGCAACGCTGGGGTAACCTTTAAAGTTATCATTAAAATAAAACCCATTATTAATCCTGACATAGCAGAGCCAACTCCTTTATGAGCGACAGGGAAAACCTCGCCGAGCAACGCGAAAGGTATAACAGTACATCCTAAGTTACTTAATACAAAGTATAACATAAACATAGATACAGGCAGCCACGCTTGGTTTGATATTACTCCAATGTCAGACAAGTAGAGGCTTGTACAGATGCCAGTAAGGACCGCTAGAGATGCCCAACCCGTGTAGAATAGTAAAGTCCTTCGTTTTAACACTCGACCTAGCACAGAGGAGGCCGCGGAGCTGAACGTTGTTATTAAATCTATAACCAACGTGTAGTAGAATGATTTAGATTTTTCACCGGTGATGTTTTCCATTATTTGTAAAGCGTATGCTGGAAAAACATGCCTCCCGCATGCTTCTTTTAAGATATCAGCAAAAAATATTATTAACAAAGGTTTTATAAAATCCTTTTTAGTGAACTTCTGTAGAAAATTTACAACGTATCCCTTGAGATTTGGTGAATTTTGTATATCAGAAAGTCTCATCTTTTGTGCTTTGACCATAGTCTCGAACTCCGATTTAGATTTTGCACCATTACCCCTTAACCACATCCAACTATTTTTGCTCTGATGGAACTTGTGTTTAACTGCCGACCACACGGGACTTTCCGGCCAAGTGCATACAATGCCAAACGCTATAACTTGGGGAACTAATCCACAAATTGCCACAGTCCTCCAAGAATAATAATGGCCTATGATGTGGACTAACGTATTGCCTATACACCCAACGGCAGTCTTTAAGTTCAAGAACATTCCTCTGAGTTGTGGACTGGTATATTCCCCTATGACGACTGCTCCTAGGATGACGCTGGCTCCACAGGTAACTCCTCCAAGGATCCTACCAGCCATGAGGGTAGGCACGTCCGTGGCCAGGTAAATGACGAGCCAGCCTAACGTGCCAGGTAGGATGACCAGGGCCTGCGCGACCTTCCGGCCCCATTTCTCCATGAAGTACGCGGAGATCAGGAAACCGGGGAACGTTGCCAGACCCACAACGGAAGCTGAAACGAGAAGAAAGGGTACGTATGTAATGTGTAATCTCTCAATGTCTGAGTACATTTGAGTAGGCATACATACCAAGCCATGACATTGTGTCTACGTCGGTCGTGATATCAGAACCCTCAGTCTTCAGACCAGGCAGCAGCACCGAGGGAAAACTCAGCACCATGCTCACGCCTAACATGTTCAGCAGCACCGCTGATACCACCCATGTCTGCAAAATAACAGGGAAGGACATTTTACACGAGTGCTTAGATGCCTGTGAATTAAAAAAGCGGTCACAGAAACGGTCTTTTCACACACTAAACAGCAACGTATAGAACCACTTTTTGCTACTGTATAGAGTTATGTCGTTCCGTAGTTAAAACGGAACCATTATAGTTTCGTCATGTCCGTCTGTCCGCGGCTTAGCTCAGTGATCGTTAGTACTACAAAACTGAAAAGTGTGAGTATGTGTATAATCACGCCGACAAGTGGTAACACTTTTTAGGGTCCCTCCCGTACGCATGAAGACGGGGGGGGTGATAAACGAATTTTGGATTAAATAAACAGCTTCGTAAATACTAGCTCCGAAAGTTTAAAAAATAGCATCCTCCCTTCCCGTCCCGTTTAACTTGTGAACCGTGGACCATAAAATTATTTTAAAATAAAAACTTTTTACAAAAAAAAGATAAACCGACTTCAAAAAGGATGAAATAAACTATTATTTTATTTATATGCGTTACAGACTGATATGTTTGAAGTCGGTGCCAAGCCAAAAAGTTACAATACCGGCAAATCCTCAAAAGACCTTCGCGTTCAATATAACAACGCGTTCCGGGTGCTGATGGGGCTGCCGCGATATTGCAGTGCGTCCGGCATGTTTGCCGAGGCACGGACTGATGGCTTTGCTGCCATCATGGGAAAAAGAAGTGCTGGGATCCTGTCTCGGCTTCGTGGCAGTCCCAATCGTATCCTGAGCGTGTTTGTAAACAGCTGGGACAGCCCTATGCTAGCCCGGTGGACGTCGATGCACGTCGTTAAAGATAGCATAATATAAGTGTGTAATTGTAATTGTATTCCCATTAGCGTGGGTACTAACATTAGATTATAAGCAAAACTGTAACTAACAAGATTTATGGACTCTAAGTTGTCCGCAATAAAGTTTTTATTATATTATTATTATTATTAAATCAGCTTCAAGTCTGAAAATCACAAAACAGTTAATACGAACGAGGCGTATGTGTTCAGTGAATTGTTCTTCATACTATAGAACTATTCTAATACGGTATTGACTGCACGTAGGTTTTCATTCAAGTACAGAGAGAAAGTATAATCACGCGTCTTATGATGTTTGTTAATAAACTTTTTTACTAGTTTTCGGACTAACCATATCTCGAACGGAGCCCGTGCTTCGGTTTGAATTATTTATCCTACTTCATCTAAGTGTAATATCGAAGTGTAAAGGAATTCAATGGCAAGATTGATTTTTCTATACTCAGACACACTGGGTGTGTGGGGCCCACCTTTTCAGTAGAAAAAGGCGCGATATTTAAATTTTCTATGGAAGGTTCTGTGTTTATATATTTTTTTAATTTTCTGCCTTTTTCTGATTATTGACAAAGTAGACGTGTATCAGAGTATATATACATGGGTACCTCTTTTCATCAAAATTGGATTAGTAGTTTAGACGTGAAAATGTAACAGATAGATTCACATTCACCTTTGCAATATAAGTAGGAATCGAAATGTTATGTGATTTTCAGACTTGAAGCCTATTTGCCGGTATTGTAACTTTTTGGCTTGGCACCGACTTCAAACATATCAGTCTGTAACGCATATAAATAAAATAATAGTTTATTTTATCCTTTTTGAAGTCGGTTTATCTTTTTTTTGTAAAAAGTTTTTATTTTTCCATTTTTAGTGGTTATAAAATTATCATAATCGGACAACGGATCTCGCAATAATCGGTGAAGATATATAAGAAAAAGTTCATGATACGTTCTCAATGTAAGGAAAGTTCCACATATCATATGTGGTCTTCATCATTAGGTCCACTCCATCAAATTAGTGGTTTTGGAGAGGAAATGCTTGAGTTGCTTAAAAAAACAACCAAATCACCATACATGTGCCATTAAAAATTGAGGAGTTCCCTCAATTCCTCATGGATCACATCATCAGAACAGCATCAGATTAATGTGGAACTATCTTAAAGGTAGTTACTTTCAAACAAAAGAAGAATTCCTCAAATTGGATTGGACCACGGGTCTCGGAGTAATCGCTCAACATCCTACATTTAAAAAAATCATCATCATTATCATCAAAACAACCATCATCAAGAGGTCCACTTCATCAAATTGGTGGTTTTCGAGAGAAAATCCTCGAGTTGCTTAAGAAAACACCCAAATCACCATACGTATGCCTTTAAAAATTGAGGAGTTCCCTCAATTCCTCATAGATCCCATCATCAGAACAGCACCAAATTAATATGGGACCACCTTGGAACTAGACCCTTTCAAACAAAAAAAAGAATTATTCAAATCGGACCACGCGTCTCGGAGTAATCGGTGAACATACATAAAAAAAAAGCCCAAACCGAATACAGAACCTCCTCCTTCTATGAAATTGAAGTCGGTTAAAAATACGTGAGCGTCGTGGAACACTCGGCTGGAACGAAGTTATGCTATTAAATTTTTGACTCTATTGTAATTTTTGTATTTTTAATAATTTTTGTCATTTTGCCTTTTTTTGATTTTTTTCTTTGTTGGCTTTTTTGACTTTTCACTGAACATCACTTCACTTCACTTTATTCTAGTTTATTTTATCTCACATGTGTATGGCTTTGTGACGCGTTTTCGTGACGGTCACGTGACTTTTTTTCGCCTAGCCCCCATCTGCGAACCGTCCGATAAGGAACTTCGTTCCAAAAATTCGTAAACGGCTTGATAAGTAACTAGTTTAAATGAAAACTATATTGAATACAATTGGTTAAGCCGTTTTTGAGTTATAACTCAAAAACGCATAAATAGTCACAGGGCGTAAGTGCCGCATTAAAAAAAGACAAAAGTGCCGCAAAATATCCTATGAAAAACAACCTTTTGAAAGGGTGTATTGTGAAGAGCCGGTAATTACGGAACCCTTACCGGACGTTAAGCATGGTCCTACCTGCTCTTGGCCGGTTTTAAGTAGCATTTCTAACACTGTAAGTACATAAGCTAGATTTTTTTTTCGACTTACTTGTCTGGCAGACGCTAGCCACTCAGGCATATTTTCGTAACATTTGAAACACGTAGAAAAAAAAACACAAAATTTCAAGTAAACATTACATCTACTACAGTTTTTGAACATAAAGCCTGTTTTATAGCTCAAGTTATGAATTAACAAAAAAACAACGGGGTGCACTCTGGGAGTGCCGGCAGAAGTGAAAACTTGATATTAACGTTGTGCATTTTTGATATTTTGGAATGGTTAGGGAATAATTTGCACGAATTGCTTTAATTATCAGTATAAAAGTACTATCATTTATGTGGTCAAATACAATATTCATTTATTATGGGTACGATACACATGACAATTTATATTACATTAAAAATTTACCACTTCAGAACTATTACAATTATTTATTCGACCAGGGCCCTATACCACAAAGGTACAAGTGGTAAGGAGTCTCCAGTTTTAAACGGAATTCCTACCGCAGTCTTCTGGCACTAGCGCTCCAGTTTCAACAGAAATCCCTCTAGGAAACACTGAAGAGACTTCTACGAGTCCACTCTTTATGCCAACGCCAATAAAATTATTCGGAGAAGTAAGCAAAGAGGTACTCGATTTGAAAAAACAGAACCTTCCAATTAGACATTGCCAAATTAGAGCGAGAAAATTCTAGATAAGACTTACAACTGCTAAAACTTGAGAAAGAATAAGACATTAAAGGCCATCTATTTTTACGTTTCCTTTGTATTTGCAAGACGACACGATTATACAAATTAATTTAATAAATGAGCAGAATGAATCAACAGCTGATGTTATGGCAGGAAGTGAAACTGATTAGTGATACCTTATGCATTTTATGACGTGCTTAAAAAAGTGGCAGGGAATCAACAATTTATTTTGGAAAGTGACAAATTAACAGACATTGGCTCATTCCTAAATAAAAAAATATTACTTCCCTACTTTTTATCGTTTTTACGTACTGTTCCATTAAAAAGGTCCTTTAGACGAAAAAAATTGAATTAGGAAAGTATATCAATCTAACTAGACGGGTATTGTTTTTCTCATTATTGTGTCATACAGCCTTGGCCAGAAGTGTTGAGCATAGCAGTTTCTTGTTTACAATTTTGATGTTAAGTATTATTTCCCTATCATAAGAATGTACGATGACGTAAAATGTTATATTTTATTTATATATGTAGAAAACTTCAGTTAATAACAATTTCAAGGTACCTATAAAATATGAACTCTTAAGGTAGCAAAAATGCGAATTTATATCGGTGCGACAAATTGCAAATATTCTATGCAGTTACTACTAACTTCAACAAAACATGCCTGTTCAGTTTGAATTAATTGATAAAATAACTTCAAAAAAAGATAGAAACGCTGGACTAAAGTTTCGAGTTCTGTATGAAAATCGCAAGGGTTCTCAACACTTCTAGCCAAGGCTGTATCTGAAGTTGCCAGCTCTTATTCTATAAGTGAATCTGCAATACACATGTTAACTTTTCGTAATTTCATTCGCATCTTTGTTGTACATATGCCTAAGGGGGCGTCCATTAATCGCGTCATACGTTTTTGGCTTGTTATAGCCCCCCCTCTCCCCCATGGTGATCTTTGGTGATATTTTCAGGACCCCTCCCCCCCCTGTCCAATATGACGTGTAATTTTTTGCTAACTAAAGTAAGTACAGTTTTCCAACGCGTGAACCTACTTACGTAACGTACGTACACGTAAAGGGTAAAAAAATGAGACTACATGTATACATATAAAATTATCTTTAATAGAAAAAAACCGGCCAAGTACGTGTCGGACCACGCGCGGTTTCGAAAAAGTAATATCAAAAGGTCGTATCTGCGTATGAATGAAATGAGTTTTTAGGAGATAACTCAATAATTCCTAAGGCGTGAAATACACACAAACGGCGTAAGGCACAGGCCCAGCGCAGGCACGATGCCGCTTCAAAACGTTTGTATACAAAATGTACTAAGGGGACGTATTTTGAATTACACTCAACAGCAGGCACAACTGAAGCGTCGCGCAGGCGCGGCAGGCGGCACGTCGCTTGCTATACAAGGTGGAACAATAATGCTGGTGATACGTTAAAGGGCATAATTGGAATAAGAAAAAGTGGAAGAAAAATTTTTTGGACGCGACAATGTTTTTTGTATGAGCCACGTCATGTTAGCCGGCCGACCATCCATACAAAACCAAATTTCTTTTTAGCGTAAATAATGTTTTTTCTTAGTTTTTAATAATTAGAATACGATATACGATACCTATTATGCCCTTAAACGGATCACCAGCATTCTTGTTAATGTCACACCTCGTTTAGGACGAGTATTATTTATCAGCAACAAAGATGCGGGATGATATAGAATTTAATATACACTTCTGAGAAATTGTCGATCAATATCCGGCTCTTTACGACTTTAGCATGCCGGAGTATAGTAATAGTACAATCAGGATATTCATGTAATTTTTCCATTATTTTAAAATACCTATGCTCTTCTGATAATTTCCACACAGGGTGGATCCAATATCTTCTATACCTCTGCACATTAATGAGTTGCAGTAAAGCAAGCGCATCTTCGTCATCTGAAGAGGAAGACATGCTATCGCAACGAAATCAGCCTGTGCATAATGAAGCATCGTGCCGTCTCTTCACCTCTTCTATATAATTTAAATCGCGTCCGCGCCGTATCCGTTCCACGCCTTATGCCTTATGCCTTACGCCGTTTGTGTGTATTTCACGCCTAAACCGATAATGTTCTCAATTTTTGTTTCAAAAGTGACAAGGGGGACATAAGTTTTTTAGACTTACGGGGTGATTTTTTCTTAAAATATTCACTAAATAAAAAAAAATTCAAACAGACCTCAATTTTTTTTATAAAGACCTATCGAGACATGACGATATTTAGTAAAAAATATTTTTTTTTTACAAATAACTACATTTATGGACTAGTGCCCCTCCTTAAAATATCTGTTTCAGCAATTTTACTACAAAACTAAGTAGCCGCATACAAAAACACACCTTATATTTAAATATTTATTAAGATACGTTTTATAGTTTCCGAGTAAAATGGCTGTGACATACGGACGGACGGACGGACATAACGAAACTATAAGGGTTACGTTTTTGCCACTTTCCCTAACAACCTACTTCACAAAATAATATGTCAAATGCCAATAAAAATTATTTACAATCATAGTGCTAGTGCAATTTTACTCTGCTTTTGACAGTTTGAGTCATTTAAAAGTTGATAATTTTTATTTTATTGACCATACTACAGTATAGCACAAGGAACTAAAAAATTACACGTGATATGTGTCCAGACCCCCCTCCCCCTCCCCCCTGTGGTATTCATTGGTGATTTTTTCTTGACCCCCTCCCCCCCCTATACAATATGACGCGATTAATGGACGCCCCCTAAGTTGATATAGTTTAAAGCTAATTTTTACGTTACACCCATTAACGAGTTACATTTTCGGCCCTTGAGATTTAAACATTTTAGCAAAATTAAAACTATTGCTGTAGAAGGATTTTTTGAAAATTGTACTTATTACATGTTTTTCTACACACCCCTAGAGGATTATCATCTTGTAATCACATTTCCACAAATATGTGCACTGGTTACTACAATTTATTGTAACACGAACCAACTACATATTTGTCAAATTTTCCGGAAAAATACTTGTAGTATGTAAATTTTTGTGATACGCTGAATTGTAGAATTGTCATAACAATTTACATATTTGTACAAATTTTCCGATACAATTATTTGACTTGTAAATTTTGGTTATTATACATATAGTTGTAAATTGTCACTTGTAAAATGTAATTGTAACCTTCGTGGTATAGGGCCCAGGTCACGTGTCCGTCTTACGAATTTTCAATCTGACGAATCTGTCGGTCACGTGACCTGTCGCGAGTTTAACATTTTTTCCCCATCACAAAAAGTGCACAGCGCCGCTAAAGAAGTTTTCACTTCAACAATATTTTAATTATATTTTCTGTATATTTTAACAAATTGCTGTCGTTTTAAGCTTCAGTGATTTGACATTTTTTATAATCACATGTTTAACCCGCGAGTCTGCGCACCGTACTGGAGCAAAATTGCGTATCCAATATACTATAAGAGCCCCGGCCCCGGAAAATAGAACCTAATAACGAGAGCACGAAACGCTTCTATTTAGTTTGCTATACATCCTTATTACTAGGTCTGGGCATCTGGCAGTTCTTCATCTTTGGAAGTCAGAGTGACAGGCCAGCGAAACTTTTTAGTTAGAATAATTTAACTTAGAAAAAAAAAACAGTTTGTATTATTGCGGAAATACAAATATACTTTCCTCCAACAGAAAAGGCCTGGCAACGATATATTCTTATAATTTACGTAATTGCTCATAATACTCCAACCAAACCGAGAGCTCTAAGGAATGCATTCTCTGACCTTCACCAATGAACAGCTGCTAGATGCCCAGATCTAGAAATAAGGATAGTACAGCAAATGCTTGCTCGTTATCGTCGCGTATTCGGGGTTAGCTCTCCGTCTATATTTCTATAATATACATGTAAATTAGCTTATCTTTTGATTCAGCTGTATAAATAATGAAAAGTACGAACAGTCTTTAAACAAGGCTTATAACTTAATTCCGTAATATTGCTTTATTCAGTGCGATCCACATTTAGATCCCGCGTATTAAGATTAACGCACAGCCGTAATAAAACACTTAACCAAGTCACGTCTCACGTCTACGTTTGGACAAATACCTAAGGTAGAATGCATAAGGCAACACCGGCAAAAATATTTTTACTGCCACAGAAATTTAGATTTGCCACCTAATTTGAGGTTCTTAAAGGGTAGGCAGCGCGCAAGTGAATCCTCTGGGGTTGTAGGCGTCCATAGGCTACGGTAATTGCTTACCATCAGGCGGGCCATATGCTTGTTTGCCACCGTCAGGGTATATAAAGAAATTGTATCCCCTGATTATCTGCCTCCAACAAATATGTCTGTGTCCTGTGACCGTTTTACAGTAGGTAATACAGATTAACACTTTCGCAACCGGGCAAAATTTTGAACAATACCCCAGAAACCGGCAGAACCCGCCATGCGGGCTACGACGTGCAACGCAATGCCGGACGCCGCGTGCCTGGCATCTGAGCAAACATTACGAGTTACCAGTATTACCAGGCGGGTTCTCGGTTGCGAAAGTGTTAATTTAGTTCCTGAGGATGGCAAGGCTTGTATCGCAGGTAACCGATACCTCCCTGGTACAGTCACCAGCAATAGTATCAACCTACACAAAGGCCGCAAAAATATGTGACACGCTCTTATTTGTAGGGCCATAAGAGCGTGTCACATATTTTTGCGGCCTTCGTGTAGGAAGATACTATTGCCGGTGAATGTACATGTATTAAAAACCCTATAAAAAACGCTCTCGTGAGGCAAAGCTGCCCATCACGCTCTCAGCGTTGTCGTGGTTCATGGATTTTACATGAAATTTTGGACACGGGTATGTCCTTAAATTACGTCCAAAAGAAAGGTTAATGTCATCTCGCTATGTGTGGTAGGGCACAGCACAGAATGTCATCTCGCTTAAATCTGGAGTAGAGCCCGACTGGGGAAGTACCTCCTCCTTACAGAAAATCACAGCCTCATAGCACTAGACCTTACTCATAGTGTTGTGTTCCTGATGGTGAGTAAGGTTGCCAAAGAGCTCAAAGCGGACCCAGTTTGTTAACGACGAGGACCCTCTTGTACCTTTAGCCGTCAACACAGTGAATCCTCCTTTTTGTAAAGGGTCGGCAACGCGCATGTTACACCTCTGGAGTTGCAGGCGTCCATAGGCTACGGTAGCTGCTTACCATCAGGCAGACAGCATTGTTTGTCACAGTCGTGGTATAAAAAAATATAAATATTGAGTTAATTTGTTTCAGACCTGGTACCAGTGGTTCCAGTCGTCCCAGAAGGGAGATGAACCCACGACCTACCGCTGGCGAGGTCGGGAGGACGATGGGCTACAGCTCAACCCCAAATCATTGACTTCGGGCTTGGATGACTACCCGAGGTAAATATTTTTTTTAATGTCCCGCAATATTGACTTTTTCAGTTAAAAAATAGGCGGCGAAGTGCCTAATTTATAGTCGGTCAAAAATAAGGTACGTTTTCGAGACGTAAATTTTGCATACAAACATGCTCGTAAATTTGGACTTTAAGTCGTGCGTGGACGACATTAAATAGCTTTATTCAAAAATGTCCGGCAAGGTTGACTTTTAAAAACTAGGCGGTGAAGTGCCTAGTTTATGGTCAAATAAAAATTAAAAAGTCACAGAAATTGCAGGCTCGATTTCGCGACATAAATGTTGCATACAAATTCCATTTTTGTCGAGTTACAAACTTTTTAAAAAGTTCAAAAGCCATACAAAAATAAAGGCAAATTAATTATCAAAGAAGGCAAAGGTCCTAAACATCCAAAACACAACATCGGTATTTGTTATTTATAATGTTGGTACCGCGACTTTTTAGTTATCACAAATAGCTTGCGGTAAATTCAGAAGAAAAATACACTTCAAACTTTTTAATAAAATATATAAAGGCGGCAAAGCTGAGCGTGTACCGCGAACATAGAAAATTGTAGTTTCGAATATATTTTTGGCTCTCTCACTCAAAATGAGAAGCGATGGAGATGGAGATATAGGATTCGAATCGAAATTCGATGTTCGCGGTAGCGGTTATTCTTTTAACCTAGATGTTATCCTGAAATACATTATTTATGTCAATATTGTTTGTTGTTCATCAACGTTGGCTGTTTTGCATTATTTTTGAAAAAAACACTATATTGGACTCGGCGCGAAGGGCCATTGCTAGCTTCGTATTAAATTAAACGGACACTAATGTGCTACTTCGCCTCCTCGACAATAATGTACTATTTTAAGATCTAGTGCATAAAGTAAAATTTTCATCTAAGCCTAAGATAATGAGGCTCAACAGCCAAACAAACATAGTTAAAATATATTGCACAATTTAATTGAGCCGTAAAATTCCTACACTGTAACTTTTATTTATTCTTGTTATAAATATTTGGATTCCGTGTTTTCTAGAATTAAATTAATGAAATCAGATAAAATAGGAGTTGATAATAGTTTAAAAATGCCCCGAAATGTTTTTATGACTTGGCAGAGAACAAGTATCTATGTCTAAATTCAAATGTTAAAAATTAAAAGAAAAACATTAAAAAAAATATTGGCGGGAACCATATTTATTTTCATTGTAATATTTTTGTTACAACTTGAAATTGTTTTACGATGACCGATAAATAATTTCCTCGCAATTGAAGTGAAAAGTAGAGTGTAAAACTCGTCCATACAACCCATTTTACACTCGACTTTATATCAATCCTCGCTCGCAAGCTCGCTCGGATGGATAAACGCCACGCGTAAAATGGCGCGTTTTATGCACTTGTTGTACAATCTTCTATTTTATCGAGGTACAAACTTTTGAAATAGTTCAACAGCCAAAATAAAATAGGGAAGCTACAGCTCCTAAACAGCTGAAACACAATATCGGTATATATTATTTATAATGTTGGTACCGCGACTTTTTAGTTATCTCAAATAGCTTCATCTTAAATTAAACGGACTCCCGAGGTCGTCCGTTTAAACATAATACTCGTCAATGTGCTACTTCGCCTCCTCGACAATAATGTAATGTGCTATTGACAGTTGTAATAGACGGAGAGTGTGGCCGCCAGGCTACTCTCTGGCGTCAGTCTGCATCAGCGACAGCACAGTCTAAATATTTATTTATGCGGATACAGAGCATTCGCTGGTTCGGGATCCAATTCCTCCCACTGTGGAACGGGACTCTCAGTAATAACACTCACTGCACTTGGATTCTTATTTATTACTAAAACACAATCACTCGGTACACTTGGCTAACTATGGCTATTTACACTATTTACAACTTATATCCTAGAACAGGTACATATACCCTGTCCGAGGATAGGCACATTTACCCTACTTCGCACTGTCACTAACTTTACTTGAACTACTTAGTCCACGAACAGGTACATATACCCTGCCCGAGTACTGGCACGTTTACCCTAAGAGCACTAGGTACAAACTGAGACACTAACACTTTACTTATAACGCTTAGTCCATAAACAGGTACATATACCCTGTCATATGAACCCTAGGTACGCTAGGCACTAAACTTTAACACTAGGCACATAGAAAGCCGGTACGCACACTGATATACTGATACTGTCGACTACTGGTCACTATTATCTCTTCTTCTTCTTATTTTTCTTGCTGGAACTGTTTGCCGAACTGTACTGAACTTCGGCGGTGCGTGCCGGCTTTTATATGATTCGAAAATAGCGAGGTTGGAAATATCTAGAACAATCAAACAACAACAACAACAACTGTGATTTATTGGTTCCGCGTATAATTTTCTCAAAAAAATTAAATAAATAACACCGTTTGACGATTTACATAAATCCGGCCGCAATAGACAAGCGGTACTAAAACTCTTCTCTGCGGAGACCGCAGCGCAGACCTGCGGGGCCCGCCTGGGACACGCTTAGCCGCCTTGACAACTGACATTGTCATCCAAGTGAAAAAATCAACAATATACATCTTATTCGCATATTTCTACCTAAATTGTTTCAACAATTGTGAAAGCACGTGCGTATGCCTGTTGTAAATGTGCGTGCAGTAACGGTGTTCTTGTTATTGAAGATACTATACTGACGTTTAATACCAAGGTCTCTCGCAACCTCAGAAGACCGCACCCTGCACCCGACAATCGTTCTGCTTTATTTGTTTGTTGTAAAAGTGCGTGCAGTAACACTGTTTTTATTGAAGAAACTATACCCACGCTTATACCATACCAAGGTATCTCGGAACCCCGTAGGACCGCACCCCACACTACAATCGTGCGACTTTATTTGTTTATTATAATTTTTAACAGTTTGTACATACCATTTTAAGTTCTATTAGTTTTATGTTTATTTTGATTTAAGTTTTAATATGAGTTCCTCTTCCCATACTTTGACTTGCTCCCATTGCCCTGGTTCGTCTCGCAGATTCACGTCACACGGACTTAAAATACACATTGGACACCTTCACAAAGATGTAGCTCGCCAGCGTCACCAGCCTTCGGCCCCTCGGGTGGCTCCCAGCACCAGCCAGACTGACCGTAACAACACCTGTCCACAGGGCCCGCAAGTCACTCAACTACCTGGCAACGCCCTTAACCGACTCGGAGCCCTTAAATCATCGGTACGGGTGCTTCGCCACATCCCTAAGGGAGCGAGAAACCTGGCTGCGGAAAAATTAAGTAGTGTTATTAGTAAATGTATTGATACCAATGAGACTGCGGACTGGTGTGCGCTACTTACATTTGCGTACTCTGCGCTAAAAGCTCCAGACGTCGAGGGCCCGGGTAATCTCACCACAAAAGTGAAACATAATATCAATAATTATTTGCCTCGTTCTTGTGAAAGTGTTAGCAACGTGCAGCCTTCCGCTCGCTTGTCCTCTGCACAGAGGATAATCGAGTCCAAAGTATTCGAGGGTGATGTGAGAGGGGCCGCTCGAGTGTTGATGTCAGACGACTGTATAGCACCCCCGGGCCCTGAGACTCTTGCTTCCTTACAGTCGAAGCACCCGTCCCCGTCCCGCCCTTTAGTTTTTCCTCGGGAGCCGGATAATTCCATTCAAGCCTTAACTGTCAACTTGGAGGAAGTAGTTCAAGCGCTAGGGATGTTCCACAATGGGTCAGCTTCTGGTTTGGATGGAATTAGACCGGCTCATTTAAAAGAGTTGACTGCGAGCTCCGCTGGCGATAACGGACAACGTTTGTTAGAATGTCTCGTTAAACTCTGTAACTTTTTACTCAGTGGGCAACTAAACCCAGAAGTCTGTCCGTATATCTATGGAGCGTCTTTGTGCGCGTTGACTAAAAAAGAGGGGGGTATACGGCCAATTGCTGTAGGTAGCACCTTTCGCCGTTTGGTAGCCAAGCTGGGATGCCGTGCCGTTAGGGAACGGATGGCTGGGTACCATCAACCTCATCAGTTAGGTTTTGGCACACAAAGAGGGTGTGAAGCCGCTATTCATGCCACGCGCACGTTCGCAGCAGATCCAGGGAACTCGAACTGTGTTATCATCAAATTGGATGTTAAAAATGCCTTCAATACCATAGAGAGAGATGTTCTTTTAGGCGAAGCCAAAGAACACATACCGTCATTGTATCCTTTTCTGTATCAAGTTTATCACTCACCTTCCAACCTTTATTACAATAACTCCCTGATTCTTTCACAGGTGGGTGCGCAGCAGGGGGATCCACTCGGACCACTCACCTTCAGTCTCGCCATTCAGAAAATAATACCGTCTTTGAAGTCACCTCTGAATTTATGGTATTTGGATGACGGGACCTTGGGTGGAAATCCAGATATCATAAAGCAAGACTTGACTGTTCTACTTCCGCGTCTCAAGGAGTTAGGACTAGAGGTGAATGCGACGAAATGTGAATTTTTCTGCTGCGGACCCACTTCTTCGTCTAATACGTTGTCATCATTCAGGACTTTGCTTCCAGGCCTAAAAGAACTATCGCGCAGCACATTTTATCTTCTCGGTTCTCCAATATTCCCAGACGCTATCCCAGATGCTTTAGAGACGAGAAGGCGACTTCTTCTGCTCGCTCGACAGCGTCTCTCTAACATCGGTGCCCATGTCGCCCTGACTCTGCTTCGAATGTGTTTCGCAGTTCCAAAAATTACTTATCTTTTAAGAACAACACCAACATGGTTGTATCCCGATGAGGTATCTACTTTCGATGAAACTTTAAGAGATACAACAGAAATTATCCTAAATGTGTCCCTTTCAGACGGTCAGTGGAGCCAAGCCTCGTTACCCATTCGGCACGGAGGGTTGGGTTTAAGACGCGCGGCTGACGTAGGCCTACCAGCATTTCTTGCGTCGGCATATGGGGTTAGTAGCTTGGTATCTAAAATTTTAAAATCCAATGGAGACCAGGTTACCATTCCTTATCTCAGTAATGCCCTTGCAAAGTGGAAAACCCACTATCCAGATACGTCCTTACCAGAAATCCCGCAAGTACAAAAATCATGGGACGAGGCCGGGGCCAGAAAGGAGCTGGCATGTCTAATGGATGCTGCAACAGGTGTGGATTTGGCTAGACTCAGGTCGGTGTCAAGAGCTGAAGCTGGTGCTTGGTTACAAGCTCTGCCTGCACCTTACTTAGGAACCCTTCTCGATAGCGATTCAATGCGTGTGGCAGTAGCTCTCTGCCTGGGCTGCGATGTTTGTGCATCTCATCAATGCATCTGCGGCTCCATGGTGGAAGCCAATGGTCATCACGCGTTGAGTTGCTGTCGCTGCTCAGGCAGATTTCCTAGACACCCCGCACTCAATGACATCGTCCGGAGGGCCTTAGTATCTGCAAATATTCCCTGTGTATTAGAACCCCCCGGCCTCAGTCGCACAGATGGGAAAAGACCGGATGGGTTAACCTTAGTGCCTTGGGAGAGGGGAAAATGCCTTTTATGGGACGCCACGTGCGTCAGCACCTTCGCCGCGTCCCACCTCCCCCGAACGATACAGACGGCTGGTGCCGCTGCAGAAATTGCCGCAGTCAGAAAACACGACAAATATTCATGCCTTGCTGGCAAATATTTATTTGTACCACTTGCTTTCGAGACGACAGGGTGTTGGGGGTCTGAGGCAATAGCCTTTGTTAAGGATCTAGGGCGACGTATTGCCGAAAGGGGGTGTGATGTACGCGCGGGTTCTTACCTGGCGCAAAGGTTGTCCATCGCCATCCAACGTGGCAACGCTGCCAGTGTGATGGGCACCTTCGCGCCTGGTACAGATCGAGGGGGGCTCTTTGAGTAGTTTTTAGTTTAGTTTAGTTTTTACTAGTGTTTTATATTTAAATTTAATTTACGTAACATGTATTGTAACTTAAATAGTAGATACTAATAAAATTTTATGCTTTAAAAAAATCTGAAAGAGAGATCTATCTTCATCTCTTTTACGCTTTGGAAAAGTCTAGATATTTTAGACAAGGATATCTCTATCTTTTTCACACATTCGAAGAATCTAGAAGTTTTAGACAGAGAAGTCCTTTGTTTACATTGCTATCTCTTTCTTGCACTCGACTTAGGATATTTACGTATTTATTTACATTTTTGCTTATATCTCGAAAACTACTGGACGGATTTCGATGATTTATACCTTGTTAGAAAGGTCTTTGCAAGATTTGTCTATCTAGGACATTATCTTTACATAATATCAATAAACTAAAAAGTTGCTTTTTCTTATTAGTTAATTTTGTATGGGAGTGAGCTTCTATCTACTCTAACTCCGGTATCCTAAGTCCGAGGCTTACAAAACTATTTCTACTGGATAGTTTACTAGAAAACCTATCTCTAGAGGTATGTATGACCTATGTGGGCTGCGGCATTTTCCGGAAAAATCAAAATGTTTTCGCGGCTCTCGCTTCGGTCAAGCTTTGCCACCTCAGTCGGGGCCCGCGGTCGTCGTTTGGTAATTACGGCTGCTTGGGTCAACATTCAGTCAAATACGCCGCTCCCCCTCTGCCCGCCCTCAGTCGGGCGCGTACCATCACAGAGGGCACACATACTGCTTTTCAGCGGTACAAACAAGTCTTGTTTCTGCACAGACATTAATCAATATAGTTTTACTTTAATAAAGTTGACCTGTGTGTACCACTTATTTATCACCTTACCTAGACACCTTATTACTAACTAGGTAGAATACAATTTATTTAGGTAGGGATCTAGGCTGTCCGTAACAGTTCTGCCCCCGCTGACGCTCCTGCGGCTGCTCCTGTTGCAACGGTAGGACAGCCAGCTTCGTGACGGGTCTCCGGAACACGCCTCCCTTGGTCTGGACGTCGGCTGATCGGACTGCGCCATCTGGTCCCTGGTACACCTTCGTGACGATCCCTCGCGGCCATACGTTGCGTGGTAAATTCCCATCTACGACAATAACGTAGTCGCCCTCCTGGATCGGTCTCACTCCGTTAGCCGCTGACTGTCGTGGTGCAAGTGTGGGTAGGTACTCGCGCACCCACCGCCTCCAAAAATGGTCCGCTAGAGCTTGGCTGGCGCGCCAAGTTCTTCGGTCGGCTTCATCGCATGGTCCTGTCGGTGGAACCCCCGTCGAGCCGCCCAGTAGAAAGTGTGCTGGTGTCAGAGCTTCTTCATCTTTAGGGTCCACCGAAACGTGGGTCAGCGGTCTTGCGTTGACGGTGTTTTCTGCTTCGGCTAATACGGTCATCAGTAATTCTTCTCTCGGCGCCTTTGTGTGCAGAGTGGCTGTCAATGCGCTCTTCACGGAGCGCACCAGTCGCTCCCAGGCTCCGCCTTGATTTGGTGCACCGGGTGGGATAAACCTCCACGAAATGTTCTTCTGCACGCCGAACTCTTGAAGTGCAGGTATCCACTCTTTGTACGCGTTGCGTAGCTCGATGTCCGATCCCCGGAAATTGGTTGCATTGTCACTGTATATGACCGCGGGCCATCCTCGTCGTGCCGCCAGTCGTCGTAGAGCCATTATCGCTGAGTCTGTCGATAAGCTGTGGACGACCTCCAGATGCACAGCTCGCGTAGTTAGACAGGTGAACAATGCAACCCACCTTTTTTCGTGTCTCCGTCCGATGGTTACCATGAGTGGCCCAAACAGGTCCACGGCTGTGTTCGTGAACGGTCTTTTATACGGCTCGATTCTTGCCAGCGGCAAGTCTCCCATTGCTGGCACCTTCGGCTGTGTCTTACGAAGAATGCACAGGCGGCACTTGCCAGCCACTTGTCGCACCGTCGGTCGTAGGTGAATGATCCAGTGGAGCTGACGCAGATCATTCACAACCCGTTCGTTGTTGGCGTGTCCAGCTTCCCGATGTGCTCGAGCGATCATTAGTTTGATCACCCGATGCCTGCCGTCCAGGATTACAGGTCTCTTTTCCAGGCCTTGCACCGGCGCTGCGTTGATCCGTCCCCGCATCCTTATTAGACCATCTTCATCTATTACTGGGTCTAATTCGAAGATCCGACTCTTCCGGTTCACTGGCTCCTGCTTAACCAGACTTCGGTATTCCTCCGGGAAACTAATTCGAAGATCCGACTCTTCCGGTTCACTGGCTCCTGCTTAACCAGACTTCGGTATTCCTCCGGGAAACTCGTCCGCTGCACGTACTGGAAGAGTAAGTGTTCCGCTTTCTTCCGATGTCTCACTTGCAGCGGCATTCGTTGTCGGGTCTTAAGGCACTCGACGAACTGGTAAACGCGTGCTGTCGCGTTCAGCAGTCTGTTGTAGTCGGAGAATCGATCGATGTCGGGAATAGGCTCCTTGTTTACCTTTGGTTCTTCTGTCGCAGCGCAAATTATTTCTTCCCTCTCGGCTGGATCCGTAGTCTCCTGGGACATCTTCTCCTTTGGCCATTCGTTTTCTGGTCTCTTCGGGAAGTCTGGTCCTTGATACCATCGGCTGTCGAAGGTGACTTGTCTTCTGTTATCCGGCCGCGTAGCTTCGTCTGCCGGATTCTCCTTTGTAGGTACCCAGCGCCATTGACTTGGCTTCGTTAGCTCCGCTATCTCTCCTAAGCGGTTGGCTACGTAGGCGCTGTAGCGTTTGGCGTCGTTGCGAATCCAGTGGAGTACTGTTCCACTATCAGTCCACAAAACGACTCGTGCTGGCGTCAGACGGTGCTCTTCTCGGATGGTCTGCTGCAGTCTCGATCCGATGAGCGCTGACTGAAGCTCCATGCGTGGCACGCTGAGTTGTCTCGTTGGCCCCACCTTACTTTTGGCGGCGACCATGCTGACCAGGGCCGTCCCATCTTCTTGGACGACTCTCCAATATGCCACGCATGCGTACGCCTTGGTGCTGGCGTCCACGAAGACGTGTAGTTCCTTGCTCGCCGCTGCCCCCGTTGACAAGTAGCATCTGGGAATTCGAAGCGCTGCAACGCTGTCCAAAGCCCGTAGCCATTCTTTGAAGTCGCGCTTGTCCTCTTCTGGCAGTGGTGAGTCCCAGTCCAGTTTCTTGGCCCACAAGTTTTGTAACTGGACTTTGGCTGTTATCGTGTAGTGACTTAACAGCCCCAGTGGGTCGTACACGGACATCACGGCCGATAGCATTTGCCTCTTCGTCGGCGTAGTCTTCATGTCTCGTACCTCGGCTGGTACCCTCATCATGGCCGTGTTAAACCCGAGCTCGTCCGTTTCAGGGTTCCAATACATGCCAAGGATCTTGTTTTCCTTCTTCCCTAGCTGCGCCGGTGCGTTTGCGTGCAGCTCTTGTGGGATACCTTGCAGTAACTTCTTACTGTTAGATGTCCATCCACGAAGCTTGAACCCTCCTTTAGCGTGCGACGATGTTACTTGCGTGGCACGATGCACGAGCTCTTCCTCGTCCGGATAGCTTGCCACGTAGTCGTCCATGTAGTGGTTACGGACGATGTCCTCTACAGCATCCGGGAATTCTTCGGCGTTATCCTGGGCATTCCTGTTGCGAACGCTGTGCGCCAGGAAAGGCGAGCTCGCTGCGCCGAACAGCATGCTCGTCATCTTGTAGAACTGCGGGTTTCCGGTTCGGCGGTCTCCTCTCCAGACGAAAGTGTGTGAGGGCTGGTCCTCACTCCTAATCTTGATCTGGAGGAACATCTCCTGTAGGTCCGCCACCACGGCGAACTGCCCTTCGCGGAACCGGAACAGTATCCCGATCAGTGACTGTAGTAAGTCCGGCCCTTCCAGAAGAAAATCGTTGAGGCACTTCCCTTGGCTGCGACACGCTGCATCGAAGACCAATCTGATCTTTCCCGGCTTGTTGGGATTGGTCACAGCGAAGTACGGTAGAACCCAGGCTACGTTGCTATCTGGCGGCTCCTCCAGCGGCTCAGCATACTTCTTAGCAAGCAGGTTATTTACTTGCTCGGTGTAGCTCGCTGCGAATGCCGGGTCACGGTCCATCTTGCGCTCGATGCTATGCAGTCGATTCAATGCCGTGTGCAGGCTCGGCGGCATTCGTGGCTCCTCGTCCCGCCATAGCTGTCCCACCTCGTAGCGTGGTCCGTCGATTTTCTTGACCGACTTCTCGAAGATATCCAAGGCCCTCTGTGTCCCTGGATCTACCTTCTTGACATTCTTGATGACGAGCGAGTCTATGTTGAAATATTCCCGCAACATAGAGTCCAGGTGCTCGTCATCCTCTTGGCGGCAGTGTAGCGTCACGTGCTTCTCGGGTGGGTTGACTATACGTGGCTTACCTCCGAAGACCACCCAACCTAACCCTGTCAGTACTGCTGTCGGCTCGTCCAGTCCCCGTATTCTTGCCTCCTGAGGTAGCAACACTGGCCATTGGTCTGTCCCCACAAGTAGTCGCGGTACGGCCTCGTCGTAGCAGGCAGTCTGGATATCCTTGAAGTGCTCCATCTCCATAACCTGCTTGCTCATCCTTTGCGTTCGTAGTCCTAGTCTCTTCACTGTGGTGAAGACTAGGTTATACGCGGTCTCTAGGCCCTTTCCTTGTACGCGAACTCTGACTTGTCTGCTTACTTCTGGCACAGCTTCCATGTTGCTTACCCCTGCCAGGCGCAGCGGCGTCTCGGGTCCCGTGGCTCCTATGGCTTCGGCCAAGTCTGCTTGGATCAGACTCACTGTGCTGCCATCGTCAAGCATAGCGTAGGTATCCACCTTCCCTTTTGGACCCTCTACGGTAACAGGTACCATCTTCAAAAATACGCTGGACGTGCTGTTCACTTGTTCCACCGTCGTGTTCGACGTGATCTCCGGCTCTGTTGGTTTGGCCGCCTGCGGATGTCCGGACCCGTCGCGGGCGGCAGGTTGCGGGGCAGGTGAGGCCGCGCGGGGTGGCGGCCGGCGTACACGCGCTTCTCTCTGCGTGCTGCCCTCGCTGTGCAGTAATCGGTGATGCGATCTGGTGCATCCGTTGGAACCGCATGCCTTTGCGTGACATTTCAACTTGGAGTGTTTACCGTTCAGGCATTTGTAGCATATGCGGTTGCTTTTGGCCCAGTCCCATCTCGCGCCTGTGTCCATGACCAGGACTCGCTTACATTCCGTAGTCCTGTGTTCACCGCCGCAGCACAAGCAAGGCTCCCGAATGCCCACGGTGTTCCCTGTTGTGTACGTCTGCTCGGCGTGGTACTGCGCTTGCGTCCTACGCGCGCCTCTTCCCTGGACTGCGCGACTCGGTGATGGTCGAGCTACCTCCTTAGTCGCCGCTTCCCTCCTTTTATTGGTGCCAGGCATGCGAGCGTGCGAGAATTCTAACTCTGCGTCGCTCTCTTCCATTAAGAAGTCAGCCATCAGCATCAGCTCACACTTGCCGCCCTTTATGTGCTCCTTTGCGTAGGCGCACCATCGACTTCTGAGGTGTGGACTCAGTCTGTCTGTTATCTCTCGAACTAACAACGGGTTGTTGCTATAGTTCCTGCTGTCGAGTTCGCAAAGTGTACTTACAATGTTTACAATCTTCGTTGCGAATTCGTTCAGGTCGATGGCACTGGGTCCCAACGGCGGTAGCCGCTTGAGCTCGTCCAGCGCCTTGTCCACCAGTAAGTCGATGCGCCCGAAATTCTTCTTAAGGAGCCTTATTATTAGCTCTGGCTGTGTTGATGTGGATAACAGATGCTGCACACACTGTCGTGCATCCCCACGTAGACAGTTCCTCAGCCGAGCCATGTTCTCGAACGCACTGAAGTTGTACCGTAGGGTTGACTCCGTGTAGGCGTTGAAGAACAGTAGCCATTCGTTAGGGTTGCCCGTGAATGGCGGCAACTCGTAACATTGCTTCGGCGGTGTGGTCCTGACGGCGTCCCGTAGCTGGTCGGCGAGCCTGTTGAATGCTGTCGCTGCATCACTCGGCAGCGGCTCTACCGACGACCTTAGTCTGGCGTTTTCGGAATACGGCGTCCATTCATGTCGTCCTGGTGGCTGATCACGCGGTTCCACGGGCGGCGGCGCTCGTGCCTCAATACGCGGCCCACGCGGCGGCGATTGGGCGCGCCTGACCCGTGACGGTACGGGCGGCGACTCTACGCGCACTCGATGACGCGGCGTGTCTTCAATGGTGCGCAGCCACTCGTGCACTCGACTATCGGGTTCAGCCGGTTGTTCCCTGGCCGGGCTGATTGTGCGCGATGACCCCACGGACGATGAGTCAGTTCCAGTTCCAGAGCTCGTTTCTTCGAGTACCTCGTCCCTCTTGAGCTCGTACTCCTTCCTTAGCAGCTCTCGTTCCAACTCGATCTCTCGCCGTTTTAGCTCGACCTCTTTCCTGATTTGCTTGAGTTCGAGCTCTCTTAATTTGGCTGATCGGAGGCTGCTTACGTGTGATGCGTGTGATTTCCTCGACGGATGAGACTTGACCGTCGGTGCCTTGTCTGGTGATGGAGTTGGTACCTTTTGTGTCTCCGTGGCCTTAGGGTGGCCCTCTGGCTGGGCCTCCTTACTCCCTTTTTCCGAAACCGGAGACAGGTTCTGCGCGCGCCCACTCAGTTGCTCGCGCTCAACTCGGCGTTGCTCCGCCTTTTCCTTGTGTCGCAGCTGCTTCTTGATCGCTTGCTCGATCCTTCGCCTCTCCAGTGTCGACGGGGAACGTGGTGGTCCCTTATGGACAACCTTCGCGGGCCCAGACGGTACCATGGCTCCGGCCCTTACAGGTACCCCCGCAGAAGATTCTTGACACGGCTGCCCGGCCTTGTCCGTGACCCCATCCTGTGGGGTGCGCACGGTACCGGGTGCCCCTGCCACGTTCGCAGATACGCCTTCCGCAGTATCTTCTAGTCGGCCTTCTTCCTCTCTGATGCGGCCAGACTGCGACCTCGTATTCACTCCTGATGATACCATCTCGGCACTTTATAGCACTTTACCACAACACAATGTCACAAATAACACACATGCAAAGTATCAGTAGTCACTATAAGAATCCACTTTTCACTAGTCCAAGTTCCACTGAATCCCCTGATCCGGCTCGAAGGACCATAGAACTGTGGCCGCCAGGCTACTCTCTGGCGTCAGTCTGCATCAGCGACAGCACAGTCTAAATATTTATTTATGCGGATACAGAGCATTCGCTGGTTCGGGATCCAATTCCTCCCACTGTGGAACGGGACTCTCAGTAATAACACTCACTGCACTTGGATTCTTATTTATTACTAAAACACAATCACTCGGTACACTTGGCTAACTATGGCTATTTACACTATTTACAACTTATATCCTAGAACAGGTACATATACCCTGTCCGAGGATAGGCACATTTACCCTACTTCGCACTGTCACTAACTTTACTTGAACTACTTAGTCCACGAACAGGTACATATACCCTGCCCGAGTACTGGCACGTTTACCCTAAGAGCACTAGGTACAAACTGAGACACTAACACTTTACTTATAACGCTTAGTCCATAAACAGGTACATATACCCTGTCATATGAACCCTAGGTACGCTAGGCACTAAACTTTAACACTAGGCACATAGAAAGCCGGTACGCACACTGATATACTGATACTGTCGACTACTGGTCACTATTATCTCTTCTTCTTCTTATTTTTCTTGCTGGAACTGCTTGCCGAACTGTACTGAACTTCGGCGGTGCGTGCCGGCTTTTATATGATTCGAAAATAGCGAGGTTGGAAATATCTAGAACAATCTGAAAGAGAGATCTATCTTCATCTCTTTTACGCTTTGGAAAAGTCTAGATATTTTAGACAAGGATATCTCTATCTTTTTCACACATTCGAAGAATCTAGAAGTTTTAGACAGAGAAGTCCTTTGTTTACATTGCTATCTCTTTCTTGCACTCGACTTAGGATATATTTACATTTTTGCTTATATCTCGAAAACTACTGGACGGATTTCGATGATTTATACCTTGTTAGAAAGGTCTTTGCAAGATTTGTCTATCTAGGACATTATCTTTACATAATATCAATAAACTAAAAAGTTGCTTTTTCTTATTAGTTAATTTTGTATGGGAGTGAGCTTCTATCTACTCTAACTCCGGTATCCTAAGTCCGAGGCTTACAAAACTATTTCTACTGGATAGTTTACTAGAAAACCTATCTCTAGAGGTATGTATGACCTATGTGGGCTGCGGCATTTTCCGGAAAAATCAAAATGTTTTCGCGGCTCTCGCTTCGGTCAAGCTTTGCCACCTCAGTCGGGGCCCGCGGTCGTCGTTTGGTAATTACGGCTGCTTGGGTCAACATTCAGTCAAATACGCCGCTCCCCCTCTGCCCGCCCTCAGTCGGGCGCGTACCATCACAGAGGGCACACATACTGCTTTTCAGCGGTACAAACAAGTCTTGTTTCTGCACAGACATTAATCAATCTAGTTTTACTTTAATAAAGTTGACCTGTGTGTACCACTTATTTATCACCTTACCTAGACACCTTATTACTAACTAGGTAGAATACAATTTATTTAGGTAGGGATCTAGGCTGTCCGTAACAGAGAGCTAGCCACGTCAGATATGACAAAATAATGAAAGCAACGAAACCCCTCTAGTCAGTTTGCTATACAGTGCTTATTTCTAGATCTGGACATCTGGCAGCTGTAAAGTGGTGGAGGTCAAAGAATGTAAACCACTTCAAGAAGACCAATCCTAGAGTTCTGGGTTTGATGCAATATTATGAGAAATTATATAAATAATTAGATTATATGATTGCCAAAAGTTTCTGTTTGGGGAAAGTAGTGCCAAACGACTTATAATATACGAGTAATGAATAGTTTGTCGCCTACTGATTTTGTTTCCGTAATAATACACACTGTTTTTTGTTCTAATGTAAAATTATAGGCCCTGTCCTTTACAACTGAGACAAATTCGGTAGTTGTTACCTATTTTGGTATAACTATTTTCCTATTCAAAAGTTTTGCTAGTCTGTCACTCTGGAGTTGGAGGCACCCATCAAAAGCTGCCAGATGCCCGGATCTAGCAATAAAGATAGTATAGCAATTTAACCAGACGGGTTTTGTTGCTCTCATTATTGTGTCATATCTGACGTGTCCAGCTCTTAGACCATAACTTTTAGTTTAGATGTATCCATAATCTATTCACCACGTACCCATAATAACGCAGAGCAATGTTTCAGAGCTTCGCACCCATCGAGTATAGAGCGACACGTGGATCTTCGTTGCTGGATGTACGCGGCCGCTGATGCGATGGCGACCATAGCTGACGTGCTCCAGCGAGATACTACCAAGTAACTATCATACAACATGCTGTTTTTTTTTATGGAGATCTAGCCTTTTCCCGCGGCTTCGCCCGCGTATTATAAGTACTCAAAAAGGATACGATACCCATGTTGATTTTCAGACTTTGTGACCACATTTGCCCCTTTTGGGGGTTGAATTTCAAAAAACCTGAAACACGTGTTTACTCATTTATCGTTAGAAATACTCCTGTGAAGTTTCGAATAAAATAGTCTAACAAATCTTGTTTCGCCATACAAACTTTGGACCCCTATTTTACCTCCTCAGGAGGTGAATTTTGAAAAATCCTTTCTTAGTGCTCCCCTAGACCTTATAAGGAACCTAAGTGCCAAATATGAAATCTCTAGACCCAGCGGTTTGGGCTGTGCGTTGATATGTCAGTCAATCAATCAGTCAGTCAGTTTCTTCTTTTATATATACATATAGATAGGCAGATGTTTGACTGTGATCTCACCTGATGGTAAGTGATGTAAGTGATGATGCGGTCTACGGTGGAGCACGCTTACCTATGAGATACCTATTTACTCTCGCTTTGAAGATACCCAAATTGTACTCAAGTGGAAACACAGACTCGGGCAGGCCATTCCACTCGTTGGCAGTTCGCATAAATAATGTTGAAGCAAAACGCTTCGTGCGTATATGTGGAATACTTACCATGAAGCGATGCCGGAGTGCCGATTGTCTGGTAGTCCGATGGTAAAATGGAGACGGAGGAATAAGGTTGTGCAGTTCCTCGGCACACTCTCCGAAATGTATCCTATAAAAGATGGATAGGCTGGCAACCTTGCGACGATGCTCCAGACTTTGAAGTTTTAGTATTACAGTGTAATTAAAAGTTCATCCCCGCTCATTTTAACCAACTACGGCAAAAACAAAAGGGTTGCAATGTGAACAATGAGGACAATGTAAAGCTTGACTAGAAATATATGATTATTGTCAAGAGGGCGCTATTATTCTCATTTATATGGCAACAGTTCAGTATAGTCATAGAGTGAATTATTCTATATGGTATGGTGACATCTTGATTTGTTTACCTTTCAGTTCTGATGCTAATTTGAAAATGTTTCGCAGCGAAATAGTTCATTTCCGGAGCGTATTATTTACAGCAGTTTATCATATAGGTACACTGTTTCGCTCTTGGCTATGAATAATTTTGGGAATCTTTGTCGTTTATTATTTAATATTCAACACTTTACAATTTTTTTTATATCACGACGGTGGCGAACAAGCATACAGCCCGCCTGATGGTAAGCAGCTATCGTAGCCTATGGACGCCTGCAACTCCAGAGGTGTCACATGCTCGTTGCCGAATCTTTATAAAAGGGAGGATCCACTGTGTTGACGGCTAAAGGAACAAGAGGGTCCCTCGTCATAAACACACTGCTTCTGCTTCTTTGAGCTCTTTGGCAACCTATTATTCAAGTAAACCGCCATAATGACACTGACAACAGTGACAGACTATCACATTCCCTCACACATGCATATCATCCTGTCATTAAAATTATTGCCAGTGTAAGAAATCAGTTCCAATGAAATTCCGCAACATGGCGCATGATCATATATTTCTGGTCAGGCTTTAACATATTGTCAATGTATTATATGTTTGTTTGGACATGACGTATGTTACACCATAGCATCGAAATTAGTAATTACTGAACCGATTTCGATGAAATTTTAGCACGTGTAGCTACTCAAGCGACGTGTTAAAATCCATCTGAACAATATCTTGTCTTGAAGATAAAGACTTTATGTGTACATATTATTTTGGACCTGTTTGCTGCCATTTCTACTGGTTACAATACAGGGATCGCCACGTTAGTTGAGGACACGCACACAACAACATGTCATGTAATGACAGCGGAATTTTGAAATTACTGTTATTTTTTCGTACCGATAGCAAGTTCAACAGTGAACTGCAAGATTTACACTAAGTTGACAAATTTCCTTTTAGGTAATACTTTAAGATTTTTTTAGGATAATATATTTCATTTACGTCACACCTGGCCATAATGTGAGTATTACCGCACGCTACGCGTACGGTAAAACTCGCATTATGGCCAGGTGGAGACGTAAAATTGTGTACTCACCACGGGCAGTAAAAAAGAAAACTCTCTATCGCATATATACAACCCTCGCCTGCGGCTCGGGTCCCAAATACCTGCGATTTCGGGCTTTCTTTCTTTTACAGTCCTTGGTAAGTAATGTACTATTATATAAAACACATCTCTTGTATTATATAATTTTATGTTCGCAATGATATTCGCAACTTTTCCAGTTTCAATTAAGGGTCGTCCAGAAATCATGTGATCATATTTGGCTGATTTAGCAGTACCTAATATAGCTGTGTGCGTAATCATTCACCCTTTGTTTTTTTTATACCACAACGTTGGTAAACCAGCATACGGCTCGCCTGATGGTAATATAATAAACTTACCGTAGCTGATGGAAGCCTGCAACCCAGCGGATTCACATGCGCGTTGCCTACCCTTTAAGAACCTATACCCTCCTTGAATGACCTCCTCTTTTCAGGTTCGAAGCGACTCGAGACCAGCTGGCAGATGAGGAACTGTTGAACCAGCTGCATTGGTCGCCGCACACTCAGACGTATGCGGACTATGGTGAGCATGGAGGACGTTCCCTTTCACCGCCAAACATCGAACAGAATCGTGCCACTGACGCCAGAGCGAAATGTGCACGAGCGCACACGGTTATATGTTGGACGTGATATCACGCGCTGGCGCGTGATTTGACGTCTTTGGTGGTCAAAGGGTTAAATGTATTTAATTCTTCAGCGTACGGTCATCATCATCCTCACGGCGTTTGTCCCGGCTTGGTGTCCGCTTGACAATCTAATCGCTTGAATTCGCGTAGGCACTAGTTTGAAAGCGACTGCCATCTGATCTTCCAACCCAGAGGGAAAACTAGGCCGGTCAGGATTAGGTCCGGTTTCCTTACTATGTTTTCCTTCACCGAAAAGCGACTGGTAAATATCAAATGATATTCCGTACATAAGTTTCGAAAAACCCGTGGTAGGAGCCGGGGTTTGAACCCGAGACCTCCGGATTGAAAGTCAGACGTCTTACCGCCAGGCTACCGGCGCTTTAAATTCTTTAGCGTACGTTCACGTCTGTAAATATAGATACATTTAATGTGACAATGTGATCCTTTACAACAAAACGAATCAATGAATACCATAAACATCATGTCTATCCTTGTTATAGGGATTATGACACATGTTGAATTATGCAATAGTTGATAGGATGCAGAATTACCAATATATCCAAATAGTGTGAAAATTAAAAAAATCTATTGAAATGGTTCAAAGATATCATGCTTCAAAATTTAAAAAAAATTCAATTTTTTAAAGTACAAAATTAAAAAAAAAACAATGATACAATTCGATTTTTAACATTTTACTGTTAAATAAATTGTATGGTAACCATATACATAAACGCAACATTTCACTGTAAAAATAGCAATTTCATAATTTTACCATACTTGACGTGAAGGTCCAAAAATTTTACAGACCTCAAATACTAAAAAATATTGATCGTGGGGCACTCTATCCATGGTCAAAAATGCACAATTTTTTCTCGATGCGCACAATTTTTTCAATTTCAAGCTCTGCTAAACGAATCGATTGATACCATATACATGAAAAAAATTCACCATGCCTATTGGCAGGTCTGCACACTGACGGCGTCCGGCTGGTCCGGCAGCCGGCCAAGCAGCCGGGGGAGACCGGCAAGGTGGTCCGGGGAGTCACCGTACCGCCGGAGCCCAAACTAGTCACATCCGCCTTTGGTGAGTACGTCCATAGACTAATAACCCAAGACCCCGCACAGCCGGGCGACCCCCGCTGCCACGCTCGAAGTAATTTCACCCTATAGTGAGACACTAATTTATTGGAAATGACAGTAAACTTAGTACGTCTCCATGGCAACCATTAATGTCTGACTCTCTCTTACGCCCCACGGCACAATCGCGCGTTCCCTGTCTAGCATTGCGTGTTCCCCTCCCGCACCCCTTCTTTTTGGCAGCTTAGGTTTCAAAGAAATAACGCGCTAAGCAGAGTATATAAGTAGAGATATCTTGTATATGGTTTGGTCACTGGATGTTATCAACCGACTTCAAGATTTCGAAGGTTTTCAATGGGGAAGGCCGGTGAAAACTTTGTAGAGGGCGCTGTCCCAGATTCCAATAAGAGAAAGAGACACATACAATGCGAGAAAGAGACAGAAGATGAATGGTCCTTAACTAGTATGCAGTCAAAAAGCTTTTCTTAGGCAAACCCCATGGCGTTAATCTGCAGAATTAAAATTTTTGTGTATTTCAGAAACCGGTGGATTTCAATTTCGGAGCAATTCGAGACAACACATTGAGTCATTTTCGCGAAAATAAATAAATACTACTTCGCGCCGTACAAATTTAGCTTTTCTAAGGACCAATGTTGGTGATGTCACTTCGACAGTTGCCTTCCCCATTCCTCGGGATCTTTGTTTTTGCTTTTTCAAGCGACTTCAAGATTTCGAAGGAGGAGGTTATCAATTCCTCGGGATCTTTGTTTATTCTTTTGCTATTTTTTTTATGTATGCTCACCGATTATTCGAAGACGGCTGGACCGATTTGGTAAATTATTTTTTTGTTTGAAAGAGTTATACTTCACAGTTGGTCCCATTGTAACCAGGTCAGGGTCTGATGATGGGATCCTGGAGAAATCGAGGGAACTCTTCAACTATTATAGGCATACTTATAGTGATTTGAGTATTCATTACAACAACTCGAGCATTTGCTTTTGGAAAGATGGGTACTAAGTAACGTCGGTTTTTTAGGGTTCCGTAGTCAACTAGGAACCCTTATAGTTTCGCCATGTCTGCCCGTCCGTCCGTCCGTCCGTCCGCGGATAATCTCAGTGACCGTTAGCACTAGAAAGCTGAAATTTGGTACTAATATGTATATCAATCACGCCGACAAAGTGGTAAAATAAAAAGTGGAAAAAAAATTTTTATTAGGGTACCTCCCCTATATGTAAAGTGGGGAGTGATTTTTTTTTTCATTTCAACCCTAACGTGTGATATATTGTTGGATAGGTATTTAAAAATGAATAGGGGTTTACTAAAATCATTTTTCGATAATGTAAATACTTTTGGAAATAATCGCTCCAGAAGTAAAAAAATATGCTTCCCCCCCCTCTAACTTTTGAACCATAAGTTTTAAAAATATGAAAAAAATTTCAAAAGTAGAACTTTATAAAATCTTTCTAGGAAAATTATTTTGAACTTGATAGGATGAATAGTTTTTGAAAAAAAATTACAAAATAATTTCTGAACTAAGTTTGTAATTTAACCGTATAAGCAGGTGTTTATTGTACCTGTAATTTCTACAAAATTACAATGAAATGACGTGCTTTCACGTAAAAAAGTTTTAAAGTAAAAACGGTGAAAATCGGTTCACGCAATAAAGAATTATCCCATAAAAATCATCTTCCATACTTTAAGCTCGCGCGCAATAGTTTACTTAATTTGCCGATAGATGTCGCTGTACGTGGAACTCTCAAATCATATCCTACATGGCGGTGTTATTAACTCTTAAGTGGGGACACTTACTGTGACGGACGGAAAACTACGGAACCCTACACTGAGCGTGGCCCGACACGCTCTTGGCCGGTTTTTTTGTTTAAAATTATTTTGTGTATGCTCACCGATTCTTCGAAGACTGTTGGACCGATTTGGAAAGTTGTTTTTTTGGTCGAAAGAGTATAATTGACAGTTGGTCTCGTTTGTTATCAGCTCAGGATCTGATTATGGGATCGATAGTAATTTAAGTTTATAAATTTAAAAAAATCGGAAGTGGCAATTTTTTACCCGACTGCGCGACGCAAAGGAGGGTAATGTGTTTACCAGTCTATGTATGTATGTGTTTTATTGATTAATTATCCTTCGCAGGTTATGTGTCCCTCTTCCCTATGCTAATGAAGGTGCTGAAGCCCGACAGTGAGAATCTGGGCAAGATCCTTCAAGACCTGGACAAGCCAGACCTACTGTGGACCAAATATGGACTTAGGTATGTCAATGTAATATACACGGTGAATCTGAGTAAACCGAAAGATTTTAACCATAAATTCCTATAGTCATAAGGAGTAATAAATGTTATATGAATTTAGGTCAATTTCGCCAAAAAAAATATTTTTTTTTCTCTTTTTTTTCGATTTTTTTAATGCTTTTGAACATAAAAACATAAATGTTATTGTTAAAACTGTCGATTAAAATAAATTAGTACATTTTTTTTCGTAAAAAATAGTTTACGTAAAGTAATCCTTGGCACTTTGATATCTGTCAATAAGAATGTCTAAACTAGACCCCATAAAGGGTGAAATCGCAATCAAAAAATCGTTTTGCACTGAGTATAGTACGAAAAGTACAATATGCGTAAGGTAAACTACATCTGTATGTCTTAAGTCTAAGCTTCGCAAACAAATGCTTTTTTATTTTACTTATTCTGTCACTAAACATAACCTCGCTCAATCTACAGTCCCCATCAGATTTATCAGAGCGGCCATGTTGCTGGGAAATATTTGAACAACTCCCTGTGGAATTTTGGAACAGCGCCCCACATGTCACTGGATATAGAAAGGCATTTCTTCCCCGGGATAGTAGTAGTGGGAAAGCAAATGGTAAAGAAAATCCAGTGAGCGCTGCGAGGTGCAGACGGGACAGTGCAGCTGCCAAGTTTGTTACTCTTTTAGCACCACCCAGGGATCACGTGTAGAGTTGTCTAAGGTGTTTCCTACGGACGCAGTGTAACATTGATCCCCTATTGAAATAGTGTAATTTCTCTAGCGTATTATTTACAGCAGTGTATTATATACACTATTTAAAACAAATAAACCGCCACAATGACACTGAAAAAAGTGACAGTCTCTAACATGCCCTCATATTGTATGTCATTAAAACTATTGCCAGTGTAAGAATTTAGTTCCAGTGAAATTCCGCAACATGGCGCATGATCGTATATTTCTGGTCAGGCTTTACATACATAAAAAAAGTCCTGCAATATAAATAGATTATATACGATAATACTTCATCGATGACTCCAAAAAAAGTAGTAGATTGTTTGACAAGGGTCTAAAGAAAGCCATATCACCATGAGATGGTTGTTTTCCCGAACAGAGTGAGGAAAAATTTATAGAGGGGTAATATGGCTTTTAGACCAGTGAATCATACTCGTATACTATATTTTTCACTTCGATTGCGAAAAAATAAAAAAATACTTATTATTTACCCACAATACATAATATTAAATAATCTAAGGCGAAAATATGGTTGTATTTTGGTTGGTTGGTTGATGGTGACCAAATACAAAGCTTTTTAATGACTTTATCTACACTCACATTGTAAGTCCTCTAAAACGTGTTCAAAAACGGTAGGCAATGGCTAGCATTACCACAACCGATTTTACTATGATAAGCTTTTTATCTGTGGCAGTAACGTAATTTTAACTTTACATGCTCATATATTGATACGTTATGAGTTTAAAATTCCGAACATCGAATTTGATAACATAATGTAAATCCTGTGCTCCTTCCTGACCAACGGCACGCGCCCGCCCGACCGCCGGCACAATCGAGTTGGCCATGAGCATGACGGTGCAATGGCGGTCATTCTATGGTTTCCGAACAGTTCATTTATATGAGTGTAGATAAAGCAGTGTATGCAACTGTACGTAATTAGGCCTTATTACGTAACAGTTACATAAATTATTTAAACAGTATACACACCGGCGTTCCGATGACTGTCGATGTATATTGTGATTGGTGGATTTAATATGGTGAAGTGTTTTGATTGGTCAAAATAAAATGTTTATCTACACTCATACTGTAAGTACTCTAAAATGCGTTCAAAAACCGTAGACAATGACAAGCATTACAACAAACGATTTAACTATGATAAGTTTCTTATCTGCGGCAGTAACGTAATTTTAACGTTGCATGCTCAAATATTGTTAAGCAATGAGTTTCAAATTTGGAATATCGAATTTGATAACATAATGTTACCGCCATGGCCAACTCGATTGGTCCCGCGCGAGCGCCGGCACAATCGAGTTGGCCATGACGGTACAATGGCGGTCATTCTATGGTTTCCGAACACTTAATTTAATATATATAATATGAGTGTAGATAAAGCAGTGTATGCAACTGTACGTAATTAGGCCTTAAAATACTCGTGTGATCTTATTATGAAATTCGCCTGCGGCTCATTTCATAAAACCACACTCATGTTTTAAGGACCCTTATTACGTAACAGTTACATAAACTACTATTTGTAAATCATAAATGAATATATATTTTCCCTATGGGCTAAACGTACTACGTTAACCCCGCTTGGTAAGGCTAATATGACACACGTTTTGATTTTTTTTTTGTTTCTTTCGTCCTATTGGACAGGCTAAAGCACTAAGCCATACTGCCTACACACGTTTTGATTTTTTTTTTGTTTCTTTCGTCCTATTGGACAGGCTAAAGCACTAAGCCATACTGCCTACACACGTTTTGATTTTTTTTTTGTTTCTTTCGTCCTATTGGACAGCCTAAAGCACTAAGCCATACTGCCTACACACGTTTTGATTTTTTTTTTGTTTCTTTCGTCCTATTGGACAGGCTAAAGCACTAAGCCATACTGCCTACACACGTTTTGATTTTTTTTTTGTTTCTTTCGTCCTATTGGACAGGCTAAAGCACTAAGCCATACTGCCTACACACGTTTTGATTTTTTTTTTGTTTCTTTCGTCCTATTGGACAGCCTAAAGCACTAAGCCATACTGCCTACACACGTTTTGATTTTTTTTTTGTTTCTTTCGTCCTATTGGACAGGCTAAAGCACTAAGCCATACTGCCTACACACGTTTTGATTTTTTTTTTGTTTCTTTCGTCCTATTGGACAGCCTAAAGCACTAAGCCATACTGCCTACACACGTTTTGATTTTTTTTTTTGTTTCTTTCGTCCTATTGGACAGGCTAAAGCACTAAGCCATACTGCCTACACACGTTTTGATTTTTTTTTTGTTTCTTTCGTCCTATTGGACAGGCTAAAGCACTAAGCCATACTGCCTACACACGTTTTGATTTTTTTTTTTGTTTCTTTCGTCCTATTGGACAGGCTAAAGCACTAAGCCATACTGCCTACACACGTTTTGATTTTTTTTTTTGTTTCTTTCGTCCTATTGGACAGGCTAAAGCACTAAGCCATACTGCCTACACACGTTTTGATTTTTTTTTTTGTTTCTTTCGTCCTATTGGACAGGCTAAAGCACTAAGCCATACTGCCTACACACGTTTTGATTTTTTTTTTGTTTCTTTCGTCCTATTGGACAGGCTAAAGCACTAAGCCATACTGCCTACACACGTTTTGATTTTTTTTTTGTTTCTTTCGTCCTATTGGACAGGCTAAAGCACTAAGCCATACTGCCTACACACGTTTTGATTTTTTTTTTGTTTCTTTCGTCCTATTGGACAGGCTAAAGCACTAAGCCATACTGCCTACACACGTTTTGATTTTTTTTTTGTTTCTTTCGTCCTATTGGACAGGCTAAAGCACTAAGCCATACTGCCTACACACGTTTTGATTTTTTTTTTTGTTTCTTTCGTCCTATTGGACAGGCTAAAGCACTAAGCCATACTGCCTACACACGTTTTGATTTTTTTTTTGTTTCTTTCGTCCTATTGGACAGGCTAAAGCACTAAGCCATACTGCCTACACACGTTTTGATTTTTTTTTTTGTTTCTTTCGTCCTATTGGACAGGCTAAAGCACTAAGCCATACTGCCTACACACGTTTTGATTTTTTTTTTGTTTCTTTCGTCCTATTGGACAGGCTAAAGCACTAAGCCATACTGCCTACACACGTTTTGATTTTTTTTTTTGTTTCTTTCGTCCTATTGGACAGGCTAAAGCACTAAGCCATACTGCCTACACACGTTTTGATTTTTTTTTTGTTTCTTTCGTCCTATTGGACAGGCTAAAGCACTAAGCCGTACTGCCTACACACGTTTTGATTTTTTTTTTTGTTTCTTTCGTCCTATTGGACAGGCTAAAGCACTAAGCCATACTGCCTACACACGTTTTGAGCATGAGAAGTGATTTTTTTAAATTAAACCATCGATTAAATAGCGATCTTATTCAGGCTCAAATCTACAGGACAATTTTTTTTACCTAAACCTAAGCTTACAAGCAACGATTATTTACAACTAGCGACCCGCCCCGGCTTCGCACGGGATAAAAAATAGTTATTGTGGGTTATCCCTAAGAGATAGACATATACCATCTCGGACTTTTTTGTAGACCTTTTTAAGGTGTACAATACTGTAGTACATTATTTTGATTATCTCGTAGGGTTCAGCCAGCGTTTGCAATGTAAGCGCAAAAAATGTGTTTATTTACGACATCAGATTAGAAACCTCTAAAATTATCAGTGTTTCTCTACTATATTATGCATGTATTATACATATAAACCTTCTTCTTGAAACACTATCTATTAAAACCGGATCAAAATCCGTTGCGTAGTTTTAAAGATCTAAGCATACATAGGGACAGACAGCGGAAAGCGGACATTTTATAGTATGTAGTGATGCAATAAAATATTTCAGGTCCCTCTCAAAATCATCGCCTCTCTACATGAAACGCAACACAGAACACGATCCGCCATATTGGCGCGGTCAGATATGGATCAACGTCAACTATCTCGCTCTAGCAGCACTAAAACACTACTCGCGGGAGGAGGGGCCGTACGCGGCGCGAGCGGGACAGCTGCACGACAGACTGAGAGACAACGTCGTCCGTGAGTATTTTTCTGTATCTCTAGCGTTTCCTGGTGCCCTGGTCTGGAGTTACAACGCAATGTTTTGAAAAAAATTTTTTTATTTAAACAAAGAGTACTTTCAGGGATAATTATGTTAAGTATAACTGGCAAACCATTTCTGTCAGTAGAAAAACGTGGCAAATTTAAAATACGTAAACGTCATACGTGTGATGGATGAGACTATTTATGGTACAAGGAGGATCGATCTCTCTTATAGGAAAACGGTCGAAAAAGTGTCCAGCGGTAAGCACTAAACAATAGTTCCAAATATCTCCGGGTGGCGCTAGGTCTAGTTCAGCATTTGAAATGAATTACCGATATTTAATACTTATATGACATTCTAAATAAAATTAATATTCAGTGTTTTTCTTCTCCGCAAATAATTATTTTGTAAATATGTATGGATTTGATTTTTTAACATCAAAATTAATTTAATTAAATTTAATATCACTGTGGCGCCATCAGTTTATCGCCTTTTGACGGACATTTTTGTAACATAGAGATTTATATCCTTCTTGTACCATCCATAGATGAGACACCGTATTTCGTGACGAACATTTCAATTCACATTTATTTTCAATTGAATTTGTGCCTTTCACTCACTCATCTTAAGCGCGACTCCTGCAACGTTCTACATTGAATTTAAATTAGTTTTTAAGGCATATATCAATTACCTCAACTAGATTATCTGTTGCAGTTGATGACAGATCCAAAGAAATATATCAGTCTCCTTTTTACACACAGTAAATGTCACCTAATGAAAGGGGCGGAAATACCAACTAAAATTAAAAACATAGAATTTGATGATCATTGCTGCTTTTTTCACTGATTCTTAGTGTTGTCATACTTCTGTTCGCTGTATATTGCTACTGCGTTCGTTGGCTGGCCAGACTATGGGTGGGCTGCACCACGCATAACTAACGAACTGATCAACGTTAAATATGGCGACGGAGGTGTCATCCCATAGAAAACTGTCAAACTTTCATACAAGATTTTTTTAACGATGACGTTGATGTTAGCAGACGGTTTGGTGCAACCGGCCCTATATCTGTATATTTTTTAGGGAACCTGCTGCATGAGTACCGGCGGACTGGTTACTTCTGGGAGAACTATTCCGACTCGGACGGCTCGGGCGCCGGCTGCCGGCCCTTCACCGGCTGGACCGGGCTACTACCTCTCATCATGGCGGGGGAATACTAACTCCTACCACTTCTGTGCTCCTGGTACTTTGCGCACATAAAATCTCTTTTTTATGCTCAATAAGGTGACACACATAGTTCGCATAATGATCCGCGGTTACGTAGCCTATGGACGTTAACCTTTTCAGGGGTGTCACGTGCGCGTTGCTGACCCTTTAAAACCGTGCTTTAAAACTTTTTTGAAGAACCCCACACTGTAGTCTTAGGAAAACTCGTATTATACGTACAGATGGCGCTAGTGACTGAAGAACTGCTGACAATAAACTTATGGAAGTTTTGGAGTTTCTACGTCGCCGTATCGAAATTTCTCTTTACTGTCATTGGATTTGGATCCTCAGACGCAACCTAAGCTTAGGCAGAGATATATCCATGATCAAAGTACTGTTCAGGGCATCTTCATGCTGCTGCCTCTCATCATGGCGGGGGAATACTAACTCCTACCACTTCTGTGCTCCTGGTACTTAGCGCATAACATTTTATCGGGTGACAACCAAAACTCTAATAATGAACCGTATTGGTAGAAAAACAAGGTAGTTTTTTTGCATTTAGTGAGGATTTGTATACCTGAGAAGCGAAAAACTCCAAGAAAACAACTTTTATGTACATAAGAATTACAAATTGTTGATGAATAAACTAAAATGTTAACTTTGTGCATTCAATAATCACTTGTAAATCGAAACAAACATGGATTTAGTTTGGAACTTCAATTACGACTTCACTTATTCTAAATACGAGTAGTATACATAGCAAACAGTCATGTTTTATAGAGCTGACAGACAATGCAGTCTAAGGATCAAAGCAAACGTTCGGTTTTGGCGTCAGTTTGCCGGATACGGTCACCTTAAGGCGCATGTAACACATTTTACTGAAAATCTTTTAGCACATAGCTTTTAGTAATATAAATTTGTATATATAGCAATAACATCAAAACTTTGATACTAGTATAGTTGGTAGCTATTGGACAGCTCGAATATGACCATAATAGCAACTTAACATTGGTCCAACATTACAGACTTCTATTTATTTTCTCATTGAAGTATTTTCTACACTTGTAACAAAATGTATCTCATTTCGGTTCATAATGTGGTTCTGAAAAGTTTTAAAATATAATCCTGAGTTTAGTGAGGAATTCAAACGTGATGAGAATAATTTGCTGCCATGTGAATTTCAAATATTATTTTTAATTTTTATATTTGAGAAGAATTAATGTTACAGTTCCGTTTATTTAATACTGCTATTGTTTTACAATTGTATTATATTGGGTTTTATTATTATTAGTATAAGCTGGGAATTTGAATCCATCTGTTACAACCACAGATAAGGTAACCACTAGATAAATCTTATAAGGCGACTTGGGGTCACCGCTCGTATGTAGCAGAAGGCAGATATAACAATACATTACAAATATTCTTTATTGCACACCTCATTGAAATAGAACAATACAGTACACAGATTAAAAGTAGAGGCAGTCGACAGGAGGTCTTATCGCTAGAGAAAGATCTCTTCCAGACAACCTTGGGGTGGCGGATATCTAGTCGAAAATAATCGTTTCGTAGTAATCAGATATATTGCGCGGTCGTCCGCCGTGTCGTTTAGTAGCGTCCAGGTTTTCGACCTGTGCTTAGTGTGCGTGTATGCAAGAAAAAAAAACTTAATTCGTGTGGAAATTATTAAAAATCATGGCATATTGTAGTGTAAGGTGGTATGGAAAATGTTTCTAAACGTTGAGAATCAAAAGAGTGGTCAGTACCACTTTTACTTCAAAGTCATTTTTTTACTGAAATATGTTTCTAGCCAGCGGAGTTCATTTTGAATTGGTCACTTGAGAAATAGTTAGTTTGCCCATCTCTTTTTATCATGTTAAGAATGCAACGAGCTATTCCTTTCTTACGAAAGCACGTGTACGATAGTGCTGTGCCGATGATGTGTATGTGTACCGGACTTATATACCGGCACCGCGTACTTTCGACTTACCGAATTCCCGAAATATTGTGGAAAACAGGAGATCTTTGTTTTCTTTCTACGTTTTTAAAGTAGGCAAATACATATTGCTTATTGTTATTTGTTACCAATTTAGTAAACAGTAAATACCTCAATTAACAACTACTAATTACGGTACGGTAGTACGGTACAGTACCGGTTACTTGTAGGACACATGTTCCATCATTACGCAACCACGTGATAGCGCGCGGTCCTTGAAACGACCAATCTTTCACCGCTATCACCCACCCGCCCCTCACGTCTTCCGCATGACTTGGTGAATTGAATCGCACCGAAAACAAAATGAGCAACATTATTACTCTATAGGAGGTTCTCTGTGGTTAACATTGATGAACGTACTGGTTACATCTGGGAAAAATAGCAGTATAGTTACCAGTGGTAAAAGATGAGAGAAAATTTCCAACTTGTTACCCGTCGTATCAAGTTAACCTTTTACTGCATACGCAGGCATTTATAGTCGTTATAACTTTCAACTCTATTGATAGTGTGTCAGAGTTCAAAATTCAATAATTTTCTTTATTCATATTGGGAATAGCCGAACCCACTGTTGTATAGTAGGATAGGACATCGTGGAAACGAATAGTGTGTTCATACTTCATAGTTTAAGTATTCTCTAAGAGCCCCTTTGAACGACAAGAACCCTTAACACTTTCAGTGCCAACAACTCCCCTACGGAGTTCTCAGTAGCTATCACATGCCGCACCTAAGACCCCGCATAGCCCCCCCCCCCCCCCCCCGACCTCCGCTGCCAGGCTTGAGGTAATTTCACTCTACAGTGAGACACTAATTATTGGAAGTGACAGTAAACTTAGTACGTCTCCATGGTAACCATTCATACCTGACTCTCTCTTACGCCCCACGGAACAATCGCGCGTTCCCCGTCTAGCATGGCGTGTTCCCCTCCCGCACTCCTTCTTTTTGGCAGCTTAGGTTGCAAAGAAATAACGCGCTAAGCGGAGTATAGAGATATCTTGTATATGATACTAGCTATAGACGACTTGAGGCCATGCCAACAGACACCCCTAGCGAGTCCTTTCGGAGCATACAAATAAATGAACTCCACAGGGGAGTTCTCGACGTGCAGCGTTGTTTACTCGTACGCATCGAGTGTGCCTTTGGACTCCCCTAGCGAGTCCTATGTAGTTCAGTAGCTATTGGACTAAGAGCTAGCCACGTCATATATGACACAATAATGAGAGCAACACAACACGTCTGGTTATATTGCTATACTACTTATCCTTATTGCTAGATCCGGGCATCTGGCAGCTTTTAATCGGTGGAGGTTAGTGACTAGCAAGTTTTTGAATTGGAGTATAGTAATACCAAAATAGGTAAAACTGCCAAATATGTCTCGGTTATAAAGGACAGGGTTTATATTTTAACATTAGAACAAAAAAACGTTGCGTATTATTACGGAAACAAAAACAGTAAGCAACAAACTATGAATTACATTACACGTCGTTTGTCACTACTTTCCCCCAACAGAAACTTTTAGCAATAATATAATCTAATTATTTATATAATTTCTCATAACATTGCACGAAACCCATGGCTCTATGATTATTATTTGTTTTCTTGAAATGGTTTGCATTCGTTGACCTCCACCACTTTACAGCTGCCAGATGTCCAGATCTGGAAATAAGCATAGTATAGCAAACTGACTAGAGGGGTTTCGTTGCTCTCATTATTGTGTCATATATGACGTGGCTAGCTTTCCGTCTATATTGTCTTTACGCTGGCATTCGGTGATGGTTTTAGGTTTCGGCGTGGCAATGGAAGTGTTAAAGGTGTCGTGGGTAGAACCTACAGTCGCACACAGATTTTATAATTTATTTTAGAAGGGTGGGCAGTCAAACCCGATAACTCGAGAAAAAAATTCATTGTAATAGGACCTCTATGTAAGTTACATAAGGTTCTAATTTAAAAAATGTTTTTGTTAGAGTTACCGGGTTGACCGGTCGATTTATTCTGTAGGCTGAATTTCAAGTTTGGAAGTTAGGAAGCCGTTTTAAATGGATCTGGAACCTTATATTTGGGATGAAGATATTACAGGTTGCAGGCCTTTATATTATAACATAGCCTATGTACAAAGTGAAAATCTGTTATCATTCTTTGTATTATTTGATTGTAAATAAATTGTTACTACAAACTTTCCTTGAATTGTTTTACTGTTCTTTTTTCATTAATTACCTGGATCATGGAGTCATTTTATTCTGAGATTAATCATGGAGTCACGGCTTCTGATAAACCAAGGTTAAACCGGTATTAGTCATTGCAATTTCTCGGGCCTAATCTGTCAGACTGAAAGGTATAATAAAAGTTAGGGAGTTAACCTTTTGACCACCAAGCATCGGACGAAAAAATCGTACCATCAGCGCCAGCTCAAAGCAGACCGGTTATGTTTTGGACGTGATAAGGTACAGGTTAAGGGAGGGTAGGGGGAGGTAGGGTACACGACAGAATAGGCCCGAGAAATTGCAATGTCTAATACCGGTTTAAACTTTTGAGTATTGAGCAAAAAAAAAATATCTTTCGCTTACGCCACGCTAAAGACGTCAAATCACGCGCCCGGGATTCGTGTCCTCAGCGCCATCGCGTGAAATCACGTCCAAAGTATAAGCGAGTTGCCTTGCGTGCCCGCGCGCGCTTTTCAAGTCAAACATATAACCCTCTTCTTGCGTCGGGGGTGATTTTCTGTTAAAAATGGTAGTAAATGAAACAAATATATACTCACAATGAATAATTACTATATTCCGGTAATTTTTTACTGTAAGTAAAAGTATTCTATGATCTTTCAGTCGTTCGAGAGCATCTTACATGTTACTTCTCCTTCGTGACCACTAACAAGGATTTTTCTACCATTTATACTTCACATGACCGAAAAATACTTATTCGCTTATTCATAAACGTATAGTAAATTATGGTTTGTCTGTTTCTCACAAACATAACTGTCATAGTAACAGATAAGGACAAACAATTATTTAGTTAAATATTTGGTAATTTGTATGTGCTTTCTACTCAAAATGGCGACCTCTCGATTCTAATTGGAGAAGTGTTCCAAGATTTCCAAACATTTTTCGTTACTTCCATTCCGTTACCGCCATACGAATTCTATGAACAATGGTAACGAAATGGAAAAAAAACTTGTGCACTTTATCTTACGTATCAGGATAGTAACAGCTAGTGATTCTGAGTAGAAAGCACATAAACATTTCGAAATAAATAAAATGTCGTGTAACAATCAACTTAAAATAAAATGGCTCCAATAGAACAATAAAAACGGAAAACTGTGTAGTGAGATGACAGCTGATAGACGCAACTAGGTTCAATGAAAACAAAATCACAGGTAACAAAACGGAATTAATGATATGTAAGTAGATTCTTTTATTTCGTAATATGATTATTGTGAACACTAACGGCGGCATCAGAGATTTTGGCCAGATTATAATTGGATATAAGGAATAAAGTTAGAGGCCTAGATTTCATTAAGTTGGACGTACCTAGTTTTGCGACATGGATCCATCGTTTTGCACAGTAAAGATTTTCTTGTCAGATTTTTCTTCTTCAAAACTTTATGTCAAAGACTAGGTTAAACTTTTTTTTAAGATATCTTAAAAAGTCAGTACAGATGGTAGAAAAATCATTGCTCACATAAAGTTAAATATTACAACATATGTTAATCATCCAATCACAATAAAAAAATAAACTCAAAAAAAAGTCCATACACCGATGAGGTAAAAAAGTTTTTTTTTCACATTTTCTTTTTTTTCCCTATCTAACGATAATTTCAATTTGATAACCTACTTAAACTAGACTTTACAATGTTTAAATGATTTTTTTTCTCATTTTTTGCTTATTGTTGATTACAAAACCTCACTGTATGCGGACCAGCCGCGCCCTACATATTTACATTATTTTACACGATATTTATAGGTAATTTATACAAATTCTATTTGGTCAAACCTGATAACAGTGATACTGATAACCCAAAAAGATGTTTCAGTGTAATAAGGACTCTACGTTCTCATTTCAAAAACCATTTTTTTAGACTTATCGGATATGACCGCCCACTCAATTTTATGGAGAGTAGTCGCCATCAAATACATATATCGGAGCGGCCAAAGTGGTTACAAATATCTAAAAACGCCTATATTGTCTAGGCGGTAAAGTGCAGGTTCAGATATTTTTGAGTACCTTAGCTGCTCCGATATATTTGATGGCGACTGTACATGCGTGTCTAAGGATAAGGGACCTCAGTGCCGTAAAAACTCGGCAGTTTTATTATCACAGAAATCAAGTTGCAAACTTGTTGTGAGCTTGCAAATCTGGGTTGTCATATGCGTGCTACGGAACCCTTTAATAGGCAATTTTTTTATTGTACACCCCTAATTTTTTTGTGATTTCTGCTCAGATTTGTTTCGATCTTGATAGGAGAAAAATAGTATCCTAAGTTTTTTTTCCATTTCGTTACTATTTTTTCATAGGATTCTTATGGAGGCAACAAAATGGCAGTAACACAAAAATTATGGAAATTTTGGGACACTTTTTTCTCTTATTACGATCGAAAGGGCTCGCGTTTTTGAATGAATATCACACAAAAAATGTCAAATAAAAAAGTGGTGTGTACATTAAAAAAACTTGCCCAAAATCGGTTTGTTTGGTTTGAGGATCAAATGCGTAAGCGCTTACCGCATAGGGGTCCCTTTTACTTAGCACGACACAATGGGAAAAGTGCAAGATCTACATCGAGAACTTGTGACCTACAATTAGTACATTGGCATAACTAGTACGTACAAAAATACAACAAAAACATGACCACAGGCAGTGTTAATGTCACATTAATCACATACAAACAGTAAATATTTACATATTAACAATGATATAATAAATAAATACGAGTACGGAAGCGACGCACTTTCTAACGTGTATTCAGAATTTGATGTATATTAGAGTCTGGCTAAGCTAACGAACTAACTATGGAACTGACATTATAAGCCATATTTGGGCCATTTTGTTTTAAGTTGTATATTCCACTTTTTTATTTATTTGGGAAATTTTACGTGATTTCAACTGAGAATCACGACTTCTTTCGATTTTATTAGGACCAAAAATGAGTCCTATTTTATTTTTCCATTCCGTTACCATTTTCCCATAGTCTTCTTACGGCGGTAACCGAATGGAAGTAACAAAAAAATTATGAAAATATTGGGACACTTTTTGTCTCCTACTAAGATCGAAAGAGCTCGTGATTCTGAGTCGAAATCGTTTAAAAGTTTCCAAAAAAAAAAGTTGAGGATACAAATTTAAATAAAATGGCTCATTTTCATATAAATTTGTGGCATTCTAAATCAAAAGGTACCATTTAGCGGTCGGCGCTTACGCCTTTATTCCTCGAATAAAATATTAAATCTGTACAGCGTGCAGTAGCCAACGAATATAGAGGGGTACTGAAGAATATCGGAACATGCTCTTTATCGCCTTGACAATAGAGGCGTAGTTTCGATATTTGTGACTTTATCTGATGGCTACTGTACAAGGTACAACGTAAGCGCCTTCCGCCAAAAGGTACCTTTTCCAAAAAACTGTCACATTTGATGTTTACGCTGGCTTTCCACATTTGTCGCTTGCCAATTTTCAGTGCAAGTGAGCTTGGTCGGACTATAGACAAATTATTCATAGACACTGCCGCCGCTTCGCTGTTACATTGAGAATTATAAAAAAAACTTACTACATAATTACACTTGAGTATGTCAAAATTTTCACATGACAGACAAAATATGATATTATCGGAGTATACAAAAAAGCAAACTTATTACCAACTGACTTGGAAACAGCGGGGCAATTTGGACTGCGACAAATTTCGGCTAAGCGATTTTTTGCTATCCTGACATAGAATGGCAGTATTAAGTTTTCATTCCAAATTTATTCTGATAAAGAATATAAATCTATCTAAAGCCTGACCAGATATACATGATCATGCGCCATGTTGCGGAATTTCATTGGAACGAATTTCTTACACTGGCAATAATTTTAATGACAGGATGATAATTGATATGCATGTGTAAGTGCATGTGATAGGCTGTCACTGCGTTTTCAGTGTCATTGTGGCGGTTATCTTGAATAATAATAAAGTATTGAATATTAAATAATAAACGACAAAAAATTCCCAAAATTATCCATAGTCAAGAGCGTAACGCGAAACATTGTAAATAGTGTATATAATAAACTACTGTAAATAATACGCTCGGGAAACGAAACTATTTCGCTGTGAAAATTTACAAATTAACATCAGAGCTGACAAGTAAACATATCAAGATGTCACCATACCACAGGGAATAATACGCTCTATGACTATACTGAACTGTTGCCATATAAATGAAAATAATAGCGCCCTTTTGACATATATTAATTTAAATCTATCATTTATAGGTAGGTTTACTTCAATGTTTTTTTATTATATAGTTTGATAGTATATGTAGTTTTAATTATTTAAGTTGCCATACATTGTAAACTACTTTATATGGCAAGAAATGTAAGCTTTAGTCTTGAATGAAAAATACTACTTTAGTGAATGATGTATAACTCTGATAAATTTCGATTTATTTGTAATTTCCCGCAGTCGAGATTGCCCCCACTGCACCTATAATTTTTAATTCCCCTCCATTTTCATAGGAAAGTTTCCGTCGTATGATAATGGTACTGCCTTAGGGCCCTTTAACAAAGGTTCGGAACATACTCTTATTAAATATAAATAGGACAAGGACATTTTCATTTTACTGTGCATACCAAAAACTTCAGCTAGACAAAAAAATGTTAACCGCTATGCTGTGACCCGGGTAGCCTAGTGATTAGGGCGTCTGCCGCGAATGCAGAAGACGCTGGTTCGACCTCAGCCCTGGGTCACTTTTCCCTTTGTCTATGACATCTTTTTAAGTTTTTATAGTCATTAACCTATTGACCGCCACAGTCGGCTATGGCCGACATCAAAAAGTTGTGCTATGGACGCCAACGACGGCTACAGCCGACAGGCTTTGTAATGCAATAGGGACCTACGCGGGCTTCCGCAAAGTTCAATTTCACTTGACAAAACGCGATTACGTGGCGTCGGTGGCGCGTCATTTTTGTTCAATGCTTGGCGGTCAAAAGGTTAATGTAGTTAATTGATATGATATTTCAGCCTATATACGGCCCACTGCTGGGCACAGGCCTTTCTTGCAGAGGAAGGTTCGAGCTATAGTGTCCACGCAGGTCCAAAGTGGTTTGGGAACTTCACAAACTACTATGAATTTCATCACAGATGTTTGCAAGTTTCGTCAGGGGTCGATGATTAGGTCTCCTTTCTGATTTAGGGTTGACTGACTGGTAGAGAATGCTTTATAGCATTAAGTCCACCTTTTGTACTTTAAGATTTTCTTTCGTGCAGCCCTAAAGTACAAATAAAGCACTTTATGGTTTTACCCCTTACTGTATACGAAGCCACGCGAGCCATAATTTTGAACTCTATTTATAGTACATCAGAGTTCAAATCAAAATAAAATTATTTTTAATCTTGTAAATTGTTAAATTAATTGAATCTGTTGACTAGAGTCGTTGGTATACAAAGTAAAATCGGATATAGTCAGACCACAATAACTCTTCTCCAACTTTGCAAGTGACTAAGTGACGAGCCAGCATTAACATCAAAATTATATGTTCTTGGTGGTAGTTCTACATTTGGCCGCTGCATAATCTAAGCAGAGTTGGTGTGGTCGCACTCTAATATCTATAACTAAAAGCTAATATAGGCACAGGCACAACTAGAATTAAGTATCACTATACTTCATATTATAAATTCTTAATTAAATACAATTTTATAACAACATTCATGTGGGACCATCACTGAGGTATTTAAACAAAACATTGAAAGGAATACATTTAAAAATACAACATTATACAAAACTAGAACATTCAATTATAAAAAAAAAACATAAACACACAGATAAAAAAGACATTTCTGAGAACTGCCATTTCATTGTATTTTATAATTAAACTAAAAAGTTAAAAAATAATTGAAGTCTATCAAAAGCCAGATGTCAGAATTGACTTAATACATTATACTTCAATTTAAAGATGTTTACAATTTTACATCTTATGACCACAGAGATATATTTTTGTCTAAATTCTACATAATTTGTTATTTGGCTAAATTGAAAAACTAAACACCGTCCATTTTAAATATATTCCGAAGAAAATATGCAAAACTAAAAACCTAAATAAATCACATCTTGATTATTACAATGTTAACTAAAGATATTCATCAGTCCTATACTCAACGATAATGAAAACAGGTCAATTCGTACATTAACTTACATAAAAGGTGACCCGTTTTTATTATTTTCTCAGCAGCTTTCCTCTCATATGTATATAAAAAAATCTGTTATTTCTAGTCTAAAAACTACAAATAATTTCAAATTGATTCGTCAAAAAATAAAACAGTATTAGTACACGGTCTTTTCTATATTCTGAATGAGGGTTACCCCCATCGAGATTTTCACTAGATTGCAGCACCGTGGCGGGAGGTCTAGCTGTCATAATCCACCAATCATGTTTTATCTTTTTTTCTTTTTTTTTCTTTTATATATATGGCTTTTACTCCTCGCCGATTTTGGCGAGGTGAATTCTGCCAATGTCGAGGTGATACTTATTATATTATTAGATATTCGTCTAGACCTCTGTTTACTATGTAGGGTGTATACAACGCCTTAAGCGTGACATTGACAGTAGCTGTCAATTTAGGCGGGAACACGGGAGAACTATCACTTATCCTTACGGCGCTACGCGTGGGTGGACATGGACATTGTTTTATCTTGTAAATTAGTAATTCGAGCCGATTGCCTGATATTATTGTAAAACCTTTGATTATAGAACCCAAGTTCGATTTGGAAGTGTTTTATTTTCTACAATATTAATATATTAATTTTTCATAAAATATAAGCAACGTTGTTCGGTTGAGGCCTTGCTGATTGTAAGATGACAGCCTCCCTACAAACACGTGGGTGGCCGAGACCCCGGATAACCGTTTGTTCAAGTAAATGGTAGTTTTTTTTATTAGCTGCACACTTGTTCGTTAGGTCACCGCACAATAAGTTATCAATATTACACACTGAACAACGTAAATGAGCTAAAAAACAAAAAACTATTCTAAAGACAGGACAGCCATCTTGAGCTCAACCGGATATCCTCTAATCATATTTTATTTGCTTGGTCGATTTTGACAGCTGCTGTCAAAAAATACCTCTCGTCACGGTGCTGCCATCTAGTGGAAATCTCGATCGCGGAAACCCTCATTAACAATAATTTCTAACTTAAAAATTATACTCGGTTTATTAGAGTTACCGGTCTATGACCTTTTCTCTTTTATAATAAAAAAAGTACATTTAAAAAATAAAATAACAAAAACCTAACGCAGAAAAGTATCAAATGACTCACGAGTAAAGCGGCGTCTAAACGCACAGACACATATAAAAGTATAACCCAAATATTAACCAAAACTTAGACTAATTAGAAATACGTCACAATGTAAGCAGGTAGAGGTAGCTTAGTCGTTAGGTGTTTATATTTTTTTTAACCACGACCGTCGACATAAACATACGACCCGCATGATAGTAAGCAGCTACCGCAGCCTATGGACGCCCGCAACTCCAGAGGTGTCACATGCGCGTCGCCGACCCTTTACAAAAAGGAGGATTCACTGTGTTGAGGGCTAAAGGAACAAGAGGGTCCCTCATCGTCAACACTGGGTCCTCTTTAAGCCCTTTGGCAACCTTACTCACCAGCAGGAACACAACACTATGAGTAGGGTCTAGTGCTGTGGTTTTCACACCCTCTTATTTAAAAAAAACATGAATAGATCATTTTGAACACTTCACACGCCTAGCTACTTCTTCCGCTGACTGTATAATAATATTTACACATATATTTATAGTTAACCGGCACAAAAGAATATCAAACTTATGATACGTGGTATAAGGTCGATTTTACTTTGTGAATTACAATTTTTTAAAGTATTTTTTTCGTGGTTTTGTCAGCCATAATTTACAAAGAGAATCGATATTAAACTTGAGTATACTATATTCGTCACCAGGACATTATCACTTTATATGCTACATATATACAACTATATTAACACTTTTACGCTAAATCTCTTCACACACATCATTGCTTTCTGAAGTTATACCACTTCTCGGCCAAGAGACCATAGATGGAGATCCCCGGAAATTGGTATATAACTTTGAGAGTTACGAAAACCCGTCATTGGCTTCATTATGCTTATTACTAGACACGGATCTGGCAGCTGTTTATCGGTGGAGGTCGGGGAACTATTGATCAAAATTGTGGATGAACTCCAAAACATAGGGTTTGGTGCTTTGTTATGTATTTAAATAAATAAAAACGTGATTTACCCGCTTCTATATATTTTAATATATTATGTATTTATTTTAGGTTAGAGTACATTATTACCGGGCGTTTTTATTGAGGGGGAAAAATCTATTATTTGCAGTTTCAATTGCCGCAATGTTGTTTATTGTAATAAAAAAAGGTCTCGCCCTTTTCACACGGGCATTCCTTTTTCCCGACTGAAAAGTTCAGCTAGCTCGTCTTTCTGACCTCCACCGATAATCAGCTGCCAGACGGCCGGATCTAACAAAAATAAAGCTACAGCAGTTTCGTCGCTCTTAAATCTGTATACCATTTTCTCTCAACTCAGTCTAGATGTCACACACACTGTTAGAGATCTCCAATAGGTATTTCAGCGTACCATCGCCCCCACTTTTAGCTGCCCATCGGTGGATTATGCCTTTTGTAATAAGGTCCATCAATGTACAGTTAAGAGTGTTGCTGATTGTACCTCTACACTTAAAGCTATACCACAGAGTGTACTGTCCAGTGTCCAGCCTACCTGTCGGGCGAGCACTAGTCCATGCATTATAAGTTGAAGCCGCGCAGGTTCTGCAGGCGGCGCTCGATGTCGGCCACGTCGTCCCGCGGCGCGGGCGGCGCGGGCTGCGAGCGGCGCCGCTCGCCGCCCGGGGCCATCTGGAAGCCCCCGCCGGTCTTGCCGGGGCTCTCGGGGCTGTGGTCCAGTATACAGTTTAGTAACAAATAAAGAAGAATGTACGCAACAATAAAACATGAAATATAGTTTTAAATAGTAAAGAACCGACTTCACTTAGCCTCCACTTTTCCAAAAGCAAATGCTCGAGCTGCTGTAGAAAATACTTAAATCACTATAGGTATGCCTATAATAGTTGAAGAGTCCCTCGATTTCTCTATGATCCCATCATCAGATCCTGACCTGGTTACAGTGGGACCAACTATGAAGTATACTCTTTTAAACATAAAAAAGAATTTTCCTAATTGGTCAAGCCGTCATCGAATAATCGGTGTAAACATACATTTAAAAAAATTGCAACAAAGATCCCAACGAATTGAGTATCTCCTCCTTCGAAATCTTGAAGTCGGTTGAAAAGAACCGACTTCACTTAGGCTACACCTTTCCACGACCAAAGCCCGAGCTACTGTAAAAAATACTCTAATCATTATCCGCCTATAATGTTTGAAGAGTTTCCTCGATTTCTCCAGCATACCATTATTAGATCCTGACCTGATGACAATGGGACCAACTGTCAAGTATATCCCTTCAAACAAAAAAGTATTTTCCAAATCGATCAAGCCGTTTTCGAATAATCGATGAACCTACATAAAAAAAATTGCAAAGCAAAGATCCCGACTCCTTAAGAAACTCCTTAAAAATCTTGAAGTCATACCTCGTGTACTGCTGCATACTGGAGCCAAATGAGTCTTTAAGGTTGCTGTTATCGTCTCTACTGTCGTACAGCCACACTCCAGAGTGTAGCTTGTGGTCGCGGACTTGGAAGTCGGAACTGTACAGCTTGGTCGGTGACGAGAAGTCCACATTCAGAGGTTGACCTGGATATAATTAGCTAACATACCTTGTGTACTGCTGTGTAGCGGAGCCAAATGAGTCTTTAAGGTTGCTGTTATCGTCTCTACTGTTGTACAGCCACACTCCAGAGTGTAGCTTGTGGTCGCGGACTTGGAAGTCGGAACTGTACAGCTTGGTCGGTGACGAGAAGTCCACGTTCAGAGGTTGACCTGGAAATAATTAGCTAACATACCTTGTGTACTGCTGCATACTGGAGCCAAATGAGTCTTTAAGGTTGCTGTTATCGTCTCTACTGTTGTACAGCCACACTCCAGAGTGTAGTTTGTGGTCGCGGACTTGGAAGTCGGAACTGTACAGCTTGGTCGGTGACGAGAAGTCCACGTTCAGAGGTTGACCTGGAAATAATTAGCTAACATACCTTGTGTACTGCTGTGTAGCGGAGCCAAATGAGTCTTTAAGGTTGCTGTTATCGTCTCTACTGTTGTACAGCCACACTCCAGAGTGTAGTTTGTGGTCGCGGACTTGGAAGTCGGAACTGTACAGCTTGGCCGGTGACGAAAAGTCCACGTTCAGAGGTTGACCTGGGGATAATGGTATAATTAGCGTGTCATTTATTTTGAGTACAGATTTTAACTGAGCAAACGGATTTCAAGTCGTTTAGGTAATTAGAACAGTGAGGAAAATCACGTTCTTTTTTTTTTCAGAGACTAGTTTAACCTGACCTCCAAATTAGTAGCAGGGATGTTGCGAATATTCGCATCCGCATCATTTTCAAAATCCGCATCCGCTTCAAATCGATGCGGAGCTTATGCGGATGCAGATGTGGAACAAGTCGGTACAGGAACGTCTCGGCGATGGCGCACGTGCTAGGTAAAGTAGGTAAGTTCACCATTACCATTCGTCGATCATGCTCTATGTTCTTGACGGATAGCGACAAAAAATGACGAGTTTGTTGTTTTGTTTTGATTTTAGTGTTGAAAACCTAATCTTACATCCGCATCCGTTTCCGCGGATGTGAGCCTTTTAATATCTGCATCCGCATCCGCAGATGTCTAAAAATCAGCATCCGCAACATCCCTGATTAGTAGCATTCACGTTTATTCAGTAATCTTGCTTGCGCTGGTCAAATTGTATGTGCTGATTGTGTTTTCGAATTTATAGTAGGCCGGCTAAATGTCTAGCGTGTTTGTCATTTTTTTTTCGTTTCGGTGCTACGTGAAAATAAAAGTACCAGGGCAGCATGACTCACCAGGATGTAGCCGGTCGTCCAGCCTCAGCTCATCATAGCTCCGGTCTGCGTTCTTGTTCTCAGCGTTGTATGGATGCCGGCATTCCGCGTTTGGATGGTACAAGCTTTGAGGTGGCTTCGGGTACCAGGGCAGCATAACTCACCAGGATGCAGCCGGTCGTCCAGCCTCAGCTCATCATAGCTGCGGTCTGCGTCGTTGTTCTCAGCGTTGTATGGATGCAGGCATTCCGCGTTTGGACGGTACAAGCTTTGAGGTGGCTTCGGGTACCAGGGCAGCATGACTCACCAGGATGCAGCCGGTCGTACAGCCTCAGCTCATCATAGCTGCGGAATGCGGATGGCTTCGGAGACTGTTCCCGTTCTGATGGTTTCGGTGATACATGAAAATAAAAGTACCAGGGCAGCATGACTCACCAGGATGTAACCGGTCGTCCAGCCTCAGCTCATCGTAGCTGCGATCTGCGTTGTTGTTCCAAGCGTTGTTGTCTGGACGCAGGCACTCATCGCTGGGAGGGTACCAGCTTTGGGATGGCTTCGGAGAAGGTTTCTCTTCGGATGGTTTCGGTGCTACATGAAAACAGAAGTTGTTTAATGGAATATTTATTATAAACGAATGTTGGGTGACAGGTTTAGATTATTAAACTAACAAATATTATGGACTCATCTTACAAAGCTCGTGTTGTGTATACGAGACTACAATATTTACAGGATGGATCTATTAAATGGGTCAAAATGGCCAGCTACTGAACTTTCGTTGCTACACGAAAATTACCTTAAAGGAGCACTCCTTAAAGTTGTGATATATGACCATATTGCCATTTAAAGATATTTGAAATAAATGTAGTGTACGAAACCACAATTTAAAAAACAATATGCTAAATATATGGTTCTGTTTCTATCAGGGATCGACACTTTGCGATGACACGTGTTATATAATCTGTGACTGTTCATACCTGGTGGTGTCCAGCCCTCAGCCTCGGCGACAGGTATCCTGGTGCGAGGGGCGCGGGGAGACGCATCCTCGACGCTCAGCTCGTTCAGCTCGGCTATCACACGCTCTTCGCCGTCGAACACGAAGTCTGGTTCTTGGTTTTTCCTTGATTGCGGCGTCTTTGGAGCTGGGACTGTAAAGCAAAGTAATAATTCTAATTTTTAGTTCGTATTTTGCCTGACACGCACAAATATTAACTCTTGGAAGTTGACAATTTAAAAATAGATGGCATAAACAGGCCATATAATATAACAAAATAGCCTGTAAGAACCAAATTGAGTATCGTATATGTAGGCAAAGGGACCTAATTGAATAAGGGTTAATTAGCTGACCTTGTCTCCTCTCGCCGCCGCCAGGTGGTGAGGCGGGACCGGACAGGAGTTCCTTGAGCTCTTGTTCCAGCTCCGCAGCATCAAAGTCTTCAACAGACCCTGCCAGGGCCTTCTCCACCTCGCTGTACTGCTCCATCACCTGTGCAAAGGATATTTCAAAAACTGAAAGAACTAAAAAACTTAACTATTTTAAAGAGCTGAAAGAGGACCCAGTGTGTCGACGATAGGGGACCCTCTTGTCCTTTTAGCCGTCAACACAGTGAATCCTCCTTTTCGCAAAGGGTCGGCAACGCGCATGTGACACCTCTGGTGTTGCAGGCGTCCATAGGCTAAGGGGGCGTCCATTAATCGCGCCATACGTTTTTGGCTTGTTTTAGACCCCCCCCCTCCCCCATGGTGATCTTAGGTGATATTTTCAGGACCCCCCCCCTGTCCAGTATGACGTGTAATTTTTTGTTAACTAAAGTAAGTACAGTTTTCTAACACGTGAACCTACTTACGCAACGTACGTACACGTAAAGGGTAAAAAATGAAACTACGTGTAAACACATAAAATAAAATTATCTTTAATAGAAAAAAACCGGCCAAGTGCGTGTCGGACCACGCGGTTTCGTACCTACTATCGAAAAAGTAATATCAAAAGGTCGCATTTTTCATATGCAGATAGCGTATGAAATGAGTTTTTAGGAGATAACTCAATAATTCCTAAACCGATAATGTTCTCAATTTTTTCATATTTTTTGGATCTCCGGTTCAAATGTGACAGGGGGACACAAGTTATTTAGACTTACGGGATGATTTTTTCTTAAAATATTCACTAAATAAAAAAAAATCAAACAGACCTCAATCTTATTTTGAAAGACCTATCGAGTGATGTGCATCATGACGATATTTGGTAAAAAAATATTTTTTTGACAAATAATTATGGAGTAGTGCCCCTCCTTAAAATATCTTTTTAGCAATTTTACAACAAAACTAAGTAGCGGCATACAAAAACATACCTTATATTTAAATATTAATAAGATACGTTTTATAGTTTCCGAGTAAAATGGCTGTGAAATACGGACGGACGGACGGACATAACGAAACTATAAGGGTTACGTTTTTGCCACTTTGGCTACGGAACCCTAAAAACTTCACAAAATAAAATGTCAAATGCCATTAAAAATTATTTACAATCATAGTGCTAGTGCAATTATACTCTGCTTTTGACAGATTGATTCATTTAAAAGTTGATAATTTTTATTTTATTGACCATAATACAGTATAGCACAAGGAACTAAAAATTACACGTGATATGTGTCCAGACCCCCCCCTCCCCCCTGTTGTGATCATTGGTGATTTTTTCTTGACCCCCTCCCCCCCCCTATACAATATGACGCGATTAATGGCCCCCCCCTAAGGTAGCTGCTTACCATCAGGCGGGCCGTATGCTTGTTTGCCTCCGTCGTAGTATATTTAAAAAAACTGTGTTAGGCAGCTTTTACACTGTTGCGGTTTCCATACGGTTGCATACGGGGCCGGTACCCGAGCGAGGTAGCGTTCTGCACGTATATAGCGCTGTCGCGCTTGCACACCGTCGCCGCGTCCGGTTGCGGCCCCAGTGTGATAATCGCCTTATGGACTAAGAGCTGGCCACGTCAGATATGACACAGCTCTCAGTCTATTAGATGAATCTACTCGATCTACTGCGCCTTAACAATTTTTGATTTTCTACCTATAGAAGAAGCTCTGTCTGAAAGAAAATGCCTGTAACCCTAATCCGAATGCCACGAAACAAACGCTTTTAAAATTGCTCTTTATTTCTTAATGGTGCAAATTTAAGTGTAAATATATCTGAAAGTATATGTTGTTGTAGTATGAAAGTATTTGTTATTAGGCGGGTCCACGCCTGACGCACCGCCTCGCGAGGTAATTGGACGTGCCTCGGCCGAGGCAAACGCACGCGCGGCCGCAATGCTTCGGGCGAGGCACGTCCACACTAGCCGAGCCGCCTCGCGCGGCAGGTTGTTCGCGAGGTAGTGCGTCAGGTGTGGACCCGCCTATTTAGAGATAAATGATCACTTACATTTGCATCAGAAAAAAATAAACAGCCAATACAAATCGTATCTTGCGTTACATTTTCAAGGAATTGCCCATCTCATCTTCAGCTGAAATTGAAAACATAGATGGGGCCGTATACTCAAAGATTGATTGAAGCGGTAACTAAGGTAACCAGGCGCTCACGATTAACAATCCATTTACCACATATTCTGTATTAGCTCTTGCCCGCGGCTTCGCTCGCGTTAAATTCGGGATAACACGGTTCCCCTTTCCTGATTGCCCCCCGGAATGCTCCATACAAACTTCCACCCCCCATTTTAGGGAAGTGGGGGGTAAGAAAGAGACAAAAAGTAGCCTATGTCACTTCATCCCTTCAACTCTCTCCACTTCAAAAATCACGTCAATTCGTCGCCCCGTTTTGCCGTGAAAGACGGACAAACAAACACACACATACACTTTCCCATTTATAATATTAGTATGGATATAGTGACGTAAATTTGAAGTCAAACTCGTTACTTTTTAACCAGTCTGCCGGGCACTTCCGGCCATGCAGGAACTGGCAGACTGGATTTTTCTGTACCTACATACAAATTGATATGTATTGCCACAAGTGTCATCTTTGTATCAAATGACGTAGGTAAATACCATGCATTTTTTACACCAGAAGTGGTACTTTTTTGTGCTTTCGGCCAATTCAAATTTTTCTATTTAACTATTTTTACGTCACACCTGGGCATAATGTGAGTATTACCGCACGCTACACGTACGACAAAAGCCAGGTGGAGACGTAAAATTGTGTACTCACCACGGGCAGTAAAAAAGAAAACCCTCTATCCTGCGGCTCGGGTCGCAAATACCTGCGATTTCGGGCTTTCTTTCTTTTACAGACCTTGGTAAGTAATGTACTATCGAAACTCAGCATCACTTTTATGAACATGTGCCATAGAGCTTATCTTTGTATTACGTAACGTGGCAGATCATACGGTTGCCGCCCGTACTAATAGTTTTATCATACACTGATGTAGTATTCCTTTATATAAATAATATAGATATTTTATTGATGTTACCTCTTTGAGATCATCCATGGTATCGTGTACTGCGTCTTCGTCTAGACCGCCATCTTTCATGCCGCGTTTCAGAGCTTGAGATGTCACCCTGAAGCAAACACAATCGTTAAAATTATCACGACTTTACTTAGGTATATTGCAAGTTTTTATTTAACTCAGTGCTAGTCTAGTACATTCTTGGAGAGGCTGGATAATCGCTTAAAAATTTACTAAATTTGAGTTGACCTTTCTAATATACGAGTCCATCTTTGGCGTTTTCGGCCGAGGTATTACATTACTTGGGCTTTTCAGGACTACTGTGAGAAAATATAAGTACCACATAATTCCTTCTGGTACCAGAATAGTAGATCTAACACCAAACAATTAAAATGTGTCTCCTAAATTTATGAAAATATATCTAATAGAAGCGTAACCCTCCTCCCCGACCACCTTGTGCCCAGTAGCGTGCCCAGAGGTTTGGAGTAGGGCAAGCCTAAAGACATGATTTCGTACTAACTATTCAATCTTTATATACTCAAAATGTCATCATCTTTCGAAAAAAATATGCTACAACAGCAATATAAGTTATTTAGAATGAAAACAACTAACAATCTAGCCTAGTGTATTTTGTAAGCAGCCCTACTAAATTTTCGCTAATGCAACTGGTTTATCTGATACATGCCTACAAATAACACAAGCCGGGTATTAGATTTAACGACACATTGATTTTGAACAAACTTCAGAGATTTTACCTTGCCATTGTTGATCATGATCAACACTTGGACGTACCTCAAACAGTCACAAGGAATGGCTTCATCCATTATTAATAAGTAATTTTAACACTTTTACAAGTTTTACAAAAGAATTAAGCACTTTTACTAACTCGTAACCTCACCTCACCACAATACCATTCAATTCACATTTACGTGCTCAAACAATTAATATGCATGTCAAATTCGACTTTTGTAATATAATACACTTGAAGTTGTCCGTTAACGCTCACTTGCGTCGCGCGATCTTACGGCATGCGGCCAACTTCACACCAAAAAGCTGGTTTTAAATCGCCGTATTTTGCTATAGGTACACCGGGCAAAAATTGTTGCTCGTTGTACAGACACCAATAGGGCGATTTGTATAGGCGAAATGAATGCCCGCTTACATGCCGCTTGCAAGGCGGTGTGCCGACAGTCGGGGAGGAGGACTGGACAATTTACTTTCTCCACTACGATAGGTCGATTGTCACTAAGTGGCTCTCGCCAACCAATGAAATGCTACAAACATATTGTTGTAGTGGTGTGGTTCAGGTGTACAGCTAAAGCTTATTTTCCAGCTTGGATTTAGATCATCTTTTGCCACATTAGGCAGGTCCACACCTGGCGCACCGCCTCGCGAGGATATTGCCACGCGAGGCAGCTCGGCTAGTGTGGACGTGCCTCGGCCGGGGCAAACCCACGCGCGGCCGCAATGCCTCGGGCGAGGCGCGTCGACACTAGCCGAGCTGCGTCGGGCGACAATTTCCTCGCGAGGCGGTGCGCCAGGTGTGGGCCTATTTCCGAACAGTGGCGTGAAAAGTTAGTTTGTTGTTTAGGTAAAATCTTGCAAGCAAGATTGATGTACTCACTTGCGTGTCCACAATGGTAGTATTTGTGTCCACTTCCCGCATCTGCTGCAGCAGTTGTTTGACAATCTGTAGTGCTGTGTTAATATGTTCAACACACTGTTGTAACTAATGTTCGCGACGGAGATGGTTCTGTGTAAACAGTCTAGAGATGTACTCACTTGTATGTGTCCACGATGGTAGTATTTGTGTCCACTTCCCGCATCTGCTGCAGCAGTTGTTTGACAATCTGTAGTGCTGTGTTAATATGTTCAACACACTGTTGTAACTAATGTTCGCGACGGAGATGGTTCTGTGTAAACAGTCTAGAGATGTACTCACTTGTATTTGTCCACGATGGTAGTATTTGTGTCCACTTCCCGCATCTTCTGCAGCAGTTGTTTGATATTCTGCAGCGCTGTGTTAATATGTTCAACACACTGTTGTAACTAATGTTCGCGACGGAGATGGTTCTGTGTAAACAGTCTAGAGATGTACTCACTTGTATGTGTCCACAATGGTAGTATTTGTGTCCACTTCCCGCATCTGCTGCTGCAGTTGTTTGACAATCTGCAATGCTGTGTTAATATGTTCAACACACTGTTGTAACTAATGTTCACGACGTAGATGATTCTGCGTAAACAGTATAGAGATGCACTCACTTGTATGTGTCCACGATGGTAGTATTTGTGTCCACTTCCTGCATCTGCTGCAGCAGTTGTTTGATATTCTGCAGCGCTGTGTTAATATGTTCAACACACTGTTGTAACTAATGTTTGCGACGAAGATGGTTCTATGTAAACAGTCTAGAGATGGACACATACAAGTGACACACAAGTGACATACAAGTGTCTAGTATAAGTACATCTATAGGTACCTACGTGTATCCATACATGCATTCATACCGCGTCTAGAGATGTACTCACTTACAAAAAAAAACATGCAAAAATAATTATGTACTCACTTGTATGTGTCCACGATGGTAGTATTTGTGTCCACTTCCCGCATCTGCTGCAGCAGTTGTTTGACATTCTGCAGCGCTGTGTTAATATGTTCAACACACTGTTGTAACTAATGTTTGCGACGGAAATGGTTCTGCGTAAACAGTCTAGAGATGCACTCACTTGTATGTGTCCACAATGGTAGTATTTGTGTCCACTTCCCGCATCTGCTGCAGCAGTTGTTTGACATTCTGCAGCGCTATGTTAATATGTTCAACACACTGTTGTAACTAATGTTTACGACGGAGATGGTTCTGTGTAAACTGTCTAGAGATGCACTCACTTGTATGTGTCCACGATGGTAGTATTTGTGTACACTTTCCGCATCTGCTGCAGCAGTTGTTTGACATTCTGCAGCGCTGTGTTAATATGTTCAACACACTGTTCTAACTACTGTTCGCGACGGAGATGGTTCTGTGTAAACTGTCTAGAGATGTACTCACTTGTATGTGTCCACGATGGTAGTATTTGTGTCCACTTTCCGCATCTGCTGCAGCAGTTGTTTGACATTCTTCAGCGCTGTGTTAATATGTTCAACACTATGTTGTAACTAATGTTTGCGACGGAGACGCTTCAGTCTAGAGATGTACTCACTTGTATGTGTCCACGATGGTAGTATTTGTGTCCACTTCCCGCATCTGCTGCAGCAGTTGTTTGACATTCTCCAGCGCCGCGTCGGTGTGCTCGATGCGCTGCTGCAGTTTATGTCTGCGACGGAGGTGGTTCTTTGCCTGTTCACACAAAATAACCTGTTAGTCTAAGGAGTAAGAGAAATAAAAGAATTTGGATCGGCCTATGGATAAGCCAGAAACAAAAAGCCTCGTGAAGGTCAGCCGCCGCTCCGTTGGTGGGTTAAGGAAGGGCAGCCATTTAATCACTTTAAAAAAATGCTTATTTAAAAATTTGAAATATGATAGTTCATATGCTCGTTCACATAGTATATGAAAAATTGGCGTGGCCTTATTCGGGCCAGCTGTGCACAATGGACACGGTATACCGCGAGTCTGTTGCCCAGTTGCAGGGCGGCCGTGGCGTCCTCTCCTCGTCCTCGTCCGTCTCCGTCACTGGTGTCGCCTTCTTGTTCAGGTCGGCTGTGCATTATGGGCACAGTAGTCAACTTACCAAAACCAGGTTATCTACCGTCTTCCTGCGCAAAGTACTTGAATATTTTGGCCACGTTGCTAGAAAATCCATACTAATATTATAAATGAGAAAGTGTGTGTGTCTGTGTGTTTGTTTGTTTGTCCGTCTTTCACGGCAAAACGGGGCGACGAATTGACGTGATTTTTTAAGTGGAGATAGTTGAAGGGATGGAGAGTGACATAGGCTACTTTTTGTCTCTTTCTAACCCCCCACTTCCCTAAAATGGGGGGTGGAAGTTTGTATGGAGCATTCCGCAATTTTCAAGGTAGAAAGCTAAAAATTGGTATGCGGACTATTTGTGACTAACAAAAACATAATATCGTCTACAGTAGCGTAGTAAAATAATATTCTGTTCCGAGTTCTCTTCTGTGTTTTAAACCAGGAAAGGGGAACCGTGTTACCCCGAATTTAACGCGAGCGAAGCCGCGGGTAGAAGCTTGTACAGTTATAATCTCGAGAAACTGGTCATCACTGGCAAAATCGAAGGTGAACGGCCAAGATACAGGAGCCCAATGCGCTGGTCTGACCAAACTCGCTCAGCTCTCAGCACTACAGCCCACGATGCTCTTCACTCGGCGACAGATCATCAGAGAGAAGCTGTTGAATGACCTCAGTGACGAGGAAACCGATGCAAGGAGGAGTCGACATACCGCGAGTCTGTTGCCCAGCTGCAGGGCGGCCCTGGCGTCGGCCTGGACGCCAGCAGACGCACCAGCGCCTCGTCCGTCTCCGTCACCAGCGACGCCTTCTTGTTCGGCTCGGCTGTGGACTATAGACACAGGAGTCAACATACCGCGAGTCTGTTGCCCAGCTGCAGGGCGGCCCTGGCGTCGGCCTGGGCGGCGGCGGCCTCGCGCGCCAGCTTGCCGGCGCCGGCCTCCAGTCGCGCCTCGGCCGCCAGCAGACGCACCAGCGCCTCGTCCGTCTCCGTCACCGGCGTCGCCTTCTTGTTCGGCTCGCCTGCGGACAATCTCTATTTCCAATTTTCTGGGCAGTAAAATTGTGGTTTCAAATTTACTGATATTTTTATTTGTATATTCAGAAAATAATTATTGTACCTAATTGGGGAGGTTGTGGTCGTCGTCGGAAGAAGATAAGGAGATCAGAGGATGAGATGGGAAGATGATTTCAGACACGTAGCCGGAGGATTGTGAAGGAGAGAGGCTCTGGATAGACGTAAATGGAGAATTTTGGGAGAGGCCTATGCTAAGGGCAACCAGACTAAACGTCTGAGGAAAAAGGCTAAGTAATCAGATTTGTTCCTAATTTACATTTATTGATCTGTTATAATTATACTGCAAGAGCAAGTTTTTTGTTTTGGTACCATGACGGTGGCAAAGAAGCATACGGCCCGCCTGATGGTAAGCAGCTACCGTAGCCTATTGATCCCTGCAACTCCAGAGGCGTTGGGTAAGTATACTCACCCAGCTTGATGACCTCGTCCTTCTTCACAGCGGAACCCTGGGACACTAGGTACCCGAGCAGCATCTCGAAGGTGCCCCCGCCCTGCTGCCACTTGCAACTCATCATCAGCTCTATGGTTCCTATGGTTAGTACACTCACCCAGCTTGATGACCTCGTCCTTCTTCACAGTGCAACCCTGGGACACTAGGTACCCGAGCAGCATCTCGAAGGTGTCACGGCCCTGCTGCCACTTGCAACTCATCATCAGCTCTATGGTTCCTATGGTTAGTACACTCACCCAGCTTGATGACCTCGTCCTTCTTCACAATGCAACCCTGGGACACTAGGTACCCGAGCAGCATCTCGAAGGTGTCACGGCCCTGCTGCCACTTGCAACTCATCATCAGCTCATGGTTCCTATGGTTAGTATACTCACCCAGCTTGATGACCTCGTCCTTCTTCACAGTGCAACCCTGGGACACTAGGTACCCAGGCAGCATCTCGAAGGTGTCACGGCCCTGCTGCCACTTGCAACTCATCATCAGCTCATGGTTCCTATGGTTAGTATACTCACCCAGCTTGATGACCTCGTCCTTCTTCACAGTGCAACCCTGGGACACTAGGTACCCGAGCAGCATCTCGAAGGTGTCACGGCCCTGCTGCCACTTGCAACTCATCATCAGCTCTATGGTTCCTATGGTTAGTACACTCACCCAGCTTGATGACCTCGTCCTTCTTCACAGTGCAACCCTGGGACACTAGGTACCCGAGCAGCATCTCGAAGGTGTCACGGCCCTGCTGCCACTTGCAACTCATCATCAGCTCTATGGTTCCTATGGTTAGTACACTCACCCAGCTTGATGACCTCGTCCTTCGTCACAGTGCAACCCTGGGACACTAGGTACCCGAGCAGCATCTCGAAGGTGTCACGGCCCTGCTGCCACTTGCAACTCATCATCAGCTCATGGTTCCTATGGTTAGTATACTCACTCAGCTTGATGACCTCGTCCTTCTTCACAGTGCAACCCTGGGACAGTAGGTACCCGAGCAGCATCTCGAAAGTGTCACGGCCCTGCTGCCACTTGCAACTCATCATCAGCTCTATGGTTCCTATGGTTAGTACACTCACCCAGCTTGATGACCTCGTCCTTCTTCACAGTGCAACCCTGGGACACTAGGTATCCGAGCAGCATCTCGAAGGTGTCACGGCCCTGCTGCCACTTGCAACTCATCATCAGCTCTATGGTTCCTATGGTTAGTACACTCACCCAGCTTGATGACCTCGTCCTTCTTCACAGTGCAACCCTGGGACGACACTAGGTACCCGAGCAGCATCTCGAAGGTGTCACGGCCCTGCTGCGACTTGCAACTCATCATCAGCTCTATGGTTCCTATGGTTAGTACACTCACCCAGCTTCATGACCTCGTCCTTCTTCACAGCGGAACCCTGGGACACTAAGTACCCGAGCAGCATCTCGAAGGTGTCCCGACCCTGCTGCCACTTGCAACTCTTCATCAGTTTTAATGTTCCTATGGTTAGTACACTCACCCAACTTGATGACCTCGTCCTTCTTCACAGCGGAACCCTGGGACACTAAGTACCCGAGCAGCATCTCAAAGGTGTCCCGGCCCTGCCGCCACTTGCAACTCTTCATCAGTTTTATGGTTCCTATGGTTAGTACACTCACCTAACTTGATGACCTCGTCCTTCTTCACAGCGGAACCCTGGGACACTAAGTACCCGAGCAGCATCTCAAAGGTGTCCCGGCCCTGCTGCCACTTGCAACTCTTCATCAGCTCGTCTATGGTTCCTATGCGCTCTGCGTCGTTTGGGAAGTTTTCTAGTAACTCGGTTGCTTGTTCCTAAGAAAATGAAAATCAATTATGTAATTTCAGCAAAGTTTTTACGCATACGCACAAATTCATTAAACCGCAGAATGGACGCAGTCGAGCGGCGAGCGAACACTGCAGTCATCCAAAACAGCTTCATACATGTCTATACATTTTGATCTTGCCGTTCGAACTGGGCGCGATTGAACCAAGTGATGGATAAAGTTAGGAAGTGTTCTGGATGGCAATGGTGACGCGTCGCGTGTATTGAGTCCGTGGCCTTTATGAAAAATTGGGATGCATAGAGCAGCCTCCCATTTACACAATTCAGATGTTTGAGCGATTGCGTACACTAAATTCCTATTACTGATTAAGAGTAAGGTTATCTGATTGCAAAAGTTAATTGAAAATGGTTTAGATTAAACTAGGCCACTGAGTCTAGCACTCCGACAAGGGTATGCCTATTTTGACGTCAGACAATATTTGATCTTCATTATATTGTCAAAAGACGAGAAGGGTGGACAACGCGCATGTGAATCCTTTGTCTGGGGGTTGCAGGCGTCCACAGGCTTCCGTAACGGCTTACCACCAGGCGGGCCGTATGCTTGTTTGCCACAGTCGTGGTATAAAAAATAAGAGTGGCGTATGTAAGATATTAGACGTTTACAGAATTCACTGACAATATGGCATATCAATTCTGCTTATATACCAAGGATTTATATACAAAATCTATGGTATGAAACTAGTGTAACTTGACCTGAATATTCGTACCATTCACGCTTTATTTGGTAGTCTTGCTTATTCTGGTAAAATTTTAACTAAACGCTTGACGCGATCAGTTGTCTTCGCGATCAGTTGTCTTCGGCAAAAGTTGCGATCAGTTGTCTTTTGACCTGCTGATTGAGATTCTCAGTATTATAGATTTCAATGCTGGTAATGCAAAAACCCTTTGTGTATATTGACATCACTTTTTGACACCACTCGATAGAAAGAGAGTAAGAGACTAACGATTCTTTGTTGTTGCCCTGACAATTTATCTATCATTATATCAACAATAACTGCACACTCACTGTTTGACGTATCTGAGTTTATGTACAGCAGTTATCAAATACATTGAAGCTGCCAAGGTACTCAAAAATAGTGTAAATCGTCAATAACTGCCCCCCTCATACTAAAAATGAACTCTATCCGCCTACAAACAAAATTCATTTTAGTATAACTTGGCCAGTAATAAAAACCTTATACTAAAATTAATCCTGTTCATAGGTGAACGGAGTTCATTATTAATATGAGGTGGCCAGTTACTGGGAGTTCATTATTAGTATGAGGTGGCCAGTTACTGGTGATTTACCCTGTCTGAACATGCCCTTTTATTGGATTGTTGCTCATTTATGTAGTTCAGTGTGTAATATTGATAGCTTATTGTGCGGTGATGTAACAAACAAGTGTGCAGCTAATGAAAAATTAGTCTCAAAACGCGCGTTATCCAGGGTCTCGGCCACCCACGTGTTTGTAAGGAGGCTATCACTTTACAATCAACAAGGCCTTAACTGAACAACGTTGCTTATCAAAAATGAATAAAATTATAAGTACACCCTGACATTGGCAGAATTCACCTCGCTAAAACCGGCGAGTATAGGCCATTAAAAAAAACACAAATTGGAATCCGATGTCCATTTGTCTAACCTGTGTCCTTTGAACCGCACGTTTTTGAGTTTATATTATTGTAACCGTACCTTCACAGCGGTTTCACAGACAAATCGCTGTGTGGAATCAATGCTGGCCTTTGGCAGCCCGTCGCTGTCAATGGCTTGCCGAGCAGGCAGAAGCGAGGTGACAGCGGTTAGAGCGAATGCAGCAGGCTTGAATGCCAGACGGGCACCCCAGCGCACCCAACCTTCAGGACCGTTGTGTAGTATTTGCTGATATTTTGTAAGGGGTGCAAGCTCGCCATTACTGAAAGGAATAAAACAAACAAATATGCTAATGTTTATGTAAATAATCAACATCTAGGGTAATTGTGCTAGTTTCCCATCCAGGTCCAGTTTACTGTCCACTTGATTAAACTGCTGCAAATAAATGGGAAAAACTTTATAAGGTCAATATAGTTTATATTTATTGTTTATTCTTTAGTAGATTTTTTAATTTTAAGCTTTTATTTTGGGAAAAACTTGAAGATAAACATATAAATAAGTATGGACGGAAAACTGACAACAGTGGACGAAAACTAGCACAATCATATGTTGCATTTTTAGTCCTAATATCTACCCCTTTAGTTTCATCCTTAAGTAAATAGTTTAAGGATGAAACTAAAGGTCCTGTTAAGTAAATGGTTTTAACATAAACAGTATTGTTAAAGATGTCTAATATTCATTTCAAACTAATTCTGTATCCTATTCAAAACAGTTTATAAAGGAATGTTTAGTCTAATTTAAACAGAAAAGACTAAAAAGATTGCTGATACAAAGCATTATAGATATTGCCAATGAATCTGCAAAATGCATTTAGAGATTTATTACTTACATGAAAAGTATGCACACTAAGTTTCACAATATTATTAAAAAATACAACATTGTTTTTTTCGTAAAAAAATTTTTTTACAATATTTTTTTTTAAATACCACATGTCTAAAGGCTTTATTTAATGCGGATAAATGTGAATAACATTGTTCTATTTTTTTCATATAAAGAAAACAGGTAAACCTGGTTCTCCTAAACTCTTAATGCAAATACACGATGACGCAATCGCACATTATGTATAGACACAACACAAGAAGCGCGGTCTTAGAAAACCTTACCGGAACATTTCTTCCACGACAATGTCAAGGCAAGCGGGCGTCCGACCCTTCCTCGTAAAGGCGCATTTTAAATCCGCTGCAGACACCACCGGGTCCTTTTTCCAGCGGCACCACTGCCTCAGCAGATCAGACCAGAACTTCATCTTCATGTCCCAAGACTCAGGGTTTGCAGATTTCAAACGAAAAGGTGCAAAAAGTGCATTCATGCGCACATCGTCTGACCAACATTGAGGAAGCTTATCCTCAGTGATACAGGTGTCTGGTAAACCCATTGTGGGTTTTAATCAACACTCACAGTTCGAATGTGCACAGTTTTCTATAAATATCACTGATTTAAAACAAAGACAGATCGTACAGAGACGTCAAAATAAAAATACACAGCACAGGCACGGAACGACAATCCGCCATGCTTTTTTCAAATTTACCACAGGTTACGTATATTATTATGTCAGCTGTATTTTTACTGAACGTTTTCTTACATGTGCATGAAATATTTAGCTAATAATACACATTTTGCATAAATATTTAAATCATTTTCTTGTTGATTTTGTAATAATCTCTAGATTCTCAAGTAATGAGTAAGGTAATGAAATGTGATAAGCCAAATATGCATTTCGGAAACTATTCGTCGTATGCACTTGACCTGTCAGAGTGACGTTTTCATTTCTTCGGTGAGCGTTGTGTCACGTCGCGATTTGCGCGAAATTGCTTTAAATTTTGCTTATTTTCTTCAATAATCCTGCAGCAATAAAGTTTCTGGACCTTTAGCAACCATCTTGATTATATAAGCGGTAAGTTACAATTTTTATATAGTTATATTTCCCGATGTTAAGATGGAATTTTGTTGCAAATTCCAGTAGGTCGCGATCCACTTTAGCGGCTCGGAACAGTTATGTTGAATATTGCCGTTTCTTATAAGAGGAAAAATTGTGCCTAATGGCTTGACCCTGTACTTCGGACCGTGTTTTTACCGCGTAGACCTTTTAAGCTCTATTTAGATATCAGTATTGAATGTCATAACCGAAATCTTATTGGAATATTCACTTTTAAAGTTTTACTACTGTAACGTAAATATTATAACAGATGTATTACTAGAATCTTAACTCAAAACAGCTCAGTATTTATCAAAACATTCTATGTTTTGAATATACCCTATAACCTACCTACATAGTCGAAAATAATCAACAATACCTTGGTGCTCTAGATATTATGTTTTTCACAATGTTTAATTAGTTTGTCGGCCAAGGCAATTAAAAGCCAATTTAAACTGTGTTCATTTCAAGGTCGCAAAACAAAATAATTGGATTCTATTACAGAAGATCCATGTTATTGTTTTATCATCATCATCAGGTTGTTCCCTCTAAACATCAACATTTTTCTTCTTGAAGATCTTCAATGCTAAAGCTTCTGTGTGTGAACTTACACAGGGTGTCCCTTAAAGCAACATCAAGACTTTAGGGCTGAGATAGAATAGCTGATGGCCTATCAGATTAGCAAATTTAACCCTGATGGAAATGGCATGCTTTTTTTTCGAGATATTGGATTTTTTATACTTTTGTAATAAAACTTAAAGTAGTAATTTTGACGGTTGAAATTTGATTTAATGTACAGTCAACTACAAAGAGATGTATCCACTTTTGGACCTTATTACAATGCAATAAGGTGAAAAAGTGGATACATCTCTTTGTAGTCGACTGTACTTAACTTTACATTTATTTTATTTGACATTCAATTTGATTCAATGGATTTTTTTATTTTTAGCAATTAATAATATTTTACCTGTTGACATTAACGATTTTATAATTTTCCAATTTTAATTGTGTTATTTTGATGCTTAAATTTTAATTGTTATGTATTTATACTAATAGTGCTCTGGTCCTCTTCTCTTTAAGTTGTTTAAAAAAATGTTAATTGGTATATACCTATTAACATTAATTAATACACTGTGGGCATGTATAACCCGACAGATCTTAACCACGAATTTCTGAGACCAAAAGGATAAAAAAATATTATGTGACTAGGTCAATTTTGCCAAAAAAAAATTATTTTTTCTTTTTTTTTAATTTTTTGAATGTTTATAGCATGTGAAAAGTAAATTTAATTTTGCCAATGTCTGGAATTAAAATGCCATTTTCATCAGAGTCAAATTTGTTTAATCTGATAGCCCATGACCTGGGACTGTATATGAATCTCTGTAATTGTATTTAAATTATTTAGTATTTATTACACTGGCATTAATAGGTAAAATCTATATGACTGATGAACTGGTCTAGCTTTCTTAGAGTTGAAAATCGTGCCTTCTGCCTGTATATAGTACCGGCCCAGGCTTGGACATGGGGGTTTGGGAGGGACGGGACAGGGGCAATTGCCCCCCCCCCCTGACACGCAAGCCTCGTATACTATGGGGGCCATGGGTGCGGACTGCAAGATTTTTTGTGAAGGAAATTGCCCCCCCCCCTCTTGAATAATATATCACCTTGTTTTTTGTATGAGCATGTATAGAGTAAACAATATAGGTTAGTTTGTTGATGACTAGTCATTTTATACAAATATATGATGAATACTGCAATGAAATACTGTGAATTACAATAGGAGTCAGCATATTATTACAAAAACAATAGTATAAAAATTAAGTTGTCTATCTATAAAAAAAAACATAACATGAGAACAATTTTTCTCATTGCTCCCACAAAAGACTACTACTAGGTTACCTAAAGCAGTGAGGTGGAAATTACTCGCAAATAAAAAAAACCGGCCAAGTGCGTGTCGGGCCACGCATAGGAGGGTTCCGTACCTTCAATGGAATAAGAACCAAACTAATACCAAAAGATCGTATCTGAAGTTTTTTGGAGATAACTCAAAAATAGCTGAACCGATAATGTTCAAAACAATTTTCGTAGAAAGTATATGATAAGGCGCATCTCTTCAAATTTTTTTATATTTTTTGAACTTACGGTTCAAAAGTTACGGGGGGGGCTACACAACTTTTCTGACTTTCGAAGCGATTATTTCAGAAAATATTCACTTAATCACAAAATAGCCAAAGAAACCTCAATGTTATTTTGAAAGACCTATCGATTGATGTGTCACATGTTGATATTTAGTTAATTTTTTGTTTTAAATTTAGTTACCTGTATGGAGCGCCCCCCTAAAAATATTTTTTTTTTCAAATTTAACTACATAACTAAACGAGTTAACGAAAAACATGGATATATTCAACTGCAAAGTTACTAATGTGAGACAAAGTATGGTTAAGCGTTGTTTCATGTGAGTGTACCTAACTACTTCTTGTTTAAATAATGATTCCAAATATATTTTCCTCTTCTGTAGGAATTTATACTTGCAAAACATATTACATTTTAGAACTAATGTTTTCATTTTTTTATATTAGAATTAGTATGTTATTGAATTTTCTCTTCTTGTTCGCATGTGTGTATGCGTTAGTAGCCTAGCATTAGTTTAATTTAGACTATATTGTTATTACTTGTGAGTTCCTTTAATTGGCTTTCTGTGTATATTTAATTGTATAACTGTGACTTAAAAGCTGTTGGTTCTCCTTAACATAAATAAAAAAAAATAAAAAATAAAAAAAAATAACTAAGTAGCTGCATAGAAAATACACATTATGTGTAAATTTTATTCAGATACGTCGTATAGTTTCCGAGTAAAATGCCTGTGACATACGGACGGACAGACAGACAGACATGACGAATCCATAAGGGTTCCGCTTTTTGCCATTTGGCTACGGAACCCTAAAAAGTACTTCCGTAAAAACATGTAGGTGATATATTATGGCCCGATTGGCCAGTACTGTATTTAACTAATTAATTTTTATAAAAACAGTTCAATATACAACTTACTCATTTGTAATGAGGTGCACTAATTTTGACATTGACTTTACAAAATGATTGTAAGAGTATTGTCATCTGCATACATATTGACTTAAAATATAATACATTTATTTACGAATTGTGTACAAAGATGTCATTTTAAGCAAAGTCTCAATTGTTTCAACAGTTACCCGATTTGGGCATGGAATATTCACATACTTATACCTACTTTAAAAGAAAACCGGCCAAGTGCGAGTCGGACTCGCGCACCGAGGATTCCGTACAAACCTGTAGGTATATAGGGGTAGTAACTTTAAAATTATTAAAAATATTTTTATTATATGATGTAACTAAAAATTTACGGTTTTCGCAATTTTTCTTTTATCTGTTCTAGAAGACATTGCTTCGTACCAAATTTCAAGATTCTGAGTTCACGGCAGTGGCGTAGTGAGTAGTGGGGCAGCCAGGGCACGTGCCCTGGGCGCAATCAAGAGGGGGGCGCAAAAAACCAAGTTTGCTAACTACCTATTAAAAAATAATTCAATCCAAATCGGCAAACAAGGCAAAAAAGAATTATTTAAATAATTTCATTGATTTCATTCTTATAAATACACTTATTCCTCAATATACTGCGAAGTAATGTATAATAACTACTTTGCATTACATTACACAATTAGCAAAATATGTAAACCTAAATATTTAGACGTAAAATTTTGATTCTTATTATCTTGTGAAATGAAACTAAAATTTATGCGATTAATTTCGTGAGTAATGTTAGTTGGGCTTAAAATGACACATCTATCAAAAAAAATAGCAACATGTATACTTTTACATACATACATAAGTACCTACATACATTTTTTAAGACATCAATCGATTATATTTCCCGTGACATTCAAATTTCCAATATCTCTGAGGAATCTACTATCTACCACAGAAACGTCTAAAATAGACCAGGCGTCTTGCTTCGCGAGTTGAAACGGCTCTTACAAAAATTTTATGGAAGAAATATGTTTTAAGGCCATTTATGTTATTTGAGGCATGAAAAAATGTGTTAAAGTTTGAATAAACTTTTTTTGTAGTTAGAACACAAGGAGCCTAATTAAGTACATTTAAAATAAGTAAATGTTGTCTATATTTTTATTTTCTTTTTAACTATAATATATTGACTTTGAATTTTTTACATTAATTAGGTATTGTTGAACGCTAAGCCTATTCGTGAAAGAAACAGTAAAATGTTGGACATCCATGATCTCAATATTCTTAATTACAATCCATCCGCGATTGTCGTAGTTTTGGTAATGTCATGATTATTTAAGACTAGCTGACCCGGCGAACTTCGTACCGCCAACTTCCACAGACTCCCGTCGACCTCAAGTTCACTCCTACGCCAGTCCTACCGTCTCCCACCACTCTCCCACTGTTGTCCAACCATCTCCCACTCTTGTCCACCCTTCTCTCACTCTCTTCCACCACCCTTCTCCCATCGACTCCATTCCCACTGACTCTTACACTACGTCAGTCTCATCGTCTCCACCTCCTCCCATTGTCTTCATCCACTCCTATTAACGGACTTACACTTTCTTAACTTCCATATAGGGTTGCCAGGTGTTAGCCGGACATGTTTGGCTTTTTACCAGTGTGTCCGGCCAAATAATTCCTCGTCCGGCCTGTCCGGCTTTTGTTAGGCTTCTTTCTGACTTACGCTACGCGCCAGTCACGCCAGTGTCACGATTCGAAAGACCAGCGTAGCGTATGCAAAAAAGGCATGTCCGGCTTTTGGGATCAAATGTCCGGCTAAATTAAGCGGCTTTTTCATTTTTGGGCCTGGTAACCCTACTTCCATAGATTATGTTCCATTTTCTTTTTAGTTTCTCCAATATTTTAATAGTTATTCTGTTATTCGGGGTGGAGATATGTACATCGAAATATTTTTTAAGAAAAAAAAACCCGACTTCAATGGGGAAAGCTGGTGAAAGATTATTATGTAGATGGTGTACTCTTAGACTCCATACAATGAAATAACTTGCTTAACAAACACAGCGAAGAGGACAAATCGCCAAACGTGAACTATGCGTCGTTGAAGAGTTCCGTTCTGATCATCATCAGCAGTTCCACTTTATCAAATGTCACTCTTTTGAATGAAAATCTTGATTTGTTGAAAAAAATACAAAACTCACTATGTGTATGCCCTTAAGATTTGAGGAGTTCCCTCGATTCCTCATGGATCCCATAATCAGAACTTGAGGTTGACGAAAATTTGTCCTGACAATCAAACTTGCTTAACAAACACAGCGAAGAGGACAAATCGCCAAACGTGAACTATGCATCGTTGAAGAGTTCCATTCTGATCATCATCAGCAGATCTACTTCTTCAAATGATCTTCTTGAAAAAATGGTGAAATAAAAACTGAAGTTAACATTTTTTTTGGGTAAGGTTCACATGAAGTAGGGGTAATTTTTTTTTATCAGCTTCTAGTTTCTACCCTATTATATTTTAATACACAAATATGAAATTATAAATTTATAAAAGATGGTACAATTAATAATAAAACATCTTTAGAAAATAAATAAATAATTCTTGAAATGATTCACTGTTTTGAATGAAAATGATGGATTTCTTGATAAAAATATGTATATGTATGCCTTTAAAGTTTGAGGAGTTCCCTCGATTCCTCATGGATCCCATCATCTGAACTGCGTATTGACAAAAACGGGACCAATCTGTAATATATATATAAACTAAAAAAATAAACATACACGCCGAATTGAGAACATCCTCTTTTGAAATCTTGATGTCGGTTAAAAATCAAAGATCATGAAAATCGGGTCAGCCGTTCTTGAGTTATAAATGGTATATAGCGTTTTGTAATACCACGTTTTATGTCACGTTCCGCGGGAATGGGATAAAAAGTATCCTATGTCCGTCTTCTTGTTCTAAGCTACCGCCCCACCAATTTTCAGCCAAATTGGTTCAGCCATTCTTGTGTTATAAATAGTGTAACTAACACGATTTTCTTTTATATATATAATATAAAAGATTGTCTACGGACATAAGACATACAGCCTTGGCCAGAAGTGTTGAGCACCCTTGCGATTTTCATACAAAACTCGAAGCTTTAGTCCAGCGTTTCTATATTTTTAATTCAAACTGACCAGGCATGTTTTGTTGAAGTTAGTAGTAACTGCATAGAATATTTGCAATTTATCCCACCGACCTAAAGTCGCATTTTTGTGACCTTAAGTTTTCATGTTTTATATTTACCTTGAAATTGTTATTAAGTGAAGTTTTCTAGATATATAAATGAAATGTAACATTTTACGTCACCGTACATTGTTATTATTGGGAAATAATAGTTAACATCAAAACTGTAAACAAAAAACTGCTATGCTCAATACTTCTGGCCAAGGCTGTATACAGCGTAAGGACAACGTCGTTGCTGACGCTTTATCTAGAGTTGAGATAGTCGATTTTCAAAATATTGCAATAGACTTTTCTTTGATTGCGAAGGCACAACACAAATATGACGACTTGTAAACATTATTACAATTCACCATTAAATTATGACAGACAATGACAACAAACAGTTAAACACAAAAATAAAATAAAAGTTTATTTGAAAATGGTAATACAAACTCGGCTACCGGCGTTTATGTATTGATCTTGAACAGACTCGTCGTGCCAATGTTACGAATGCTTCAACTCAATTTTATAACTACCCTCATTTAAATATTGAGCTGCTACCCACTTTTAAATATTGAGCTCGAACAGGCTTGTCATATCAATGTCAATAAACAAAATGGCCGACATGGCCGGCTTTTAATTAAGGTCATATTTGTTCTTTGAAATCAAGGGTTTTGTGACTTTTTAATACTTATTCTGTTAACCAGGGCTGTGTCCATTCAAACTAATCCGAAATCATCTAAATCGGTTTAGCCGTTCTCGAGTTATAAACGGTCTTACTAACACCACTTTCTTTTATATATTTAGATTAAAGATGATGGATGTATTTTGTTTTTCAGTATTATTACACAAGTTTTAGAGGTCACTACCGCTTGCGAAAATTTGTCGTTCATCGATTAAGATTTAAAAAAATGTTTGCGTTAACTTTTGTTTTACTAGCGTCTGCTTTTGACATACATATGTCAATAAATGACATTAGTAATTTTTAACTGTTCTGAGGAAAAATTAATTGCAGAAATTCCTTGGAAACGTGCCACATAAAATCCGAATAAAAAATCTACAGTAATGACACTAATGACATACTTTTTATCATCATACTTTACAAAGACAGAGGCTATTACGTCTGCTAGCACTAAATAAAACTAAAAACAGTTTTTCTAAACTCTTAATAGGAGAATTACAATATATATATATATTTTTCTAAGCGGTCGACCTCTAAAACTTGTATAAAACATTGAAAAAAAAAAACAGCCAGCATCTTTAAGGCCAAATAATATACTGAGAGGGTGCCCCACAAAACATAAAAAAAATGTTAAAAAAGAACCACCACAGTAGACTTCATATAATTTTTTCTGTAATTCTAAAGAACAATTAAACAATTATTATTATATGTGAACTTCACGGAAAGTACCCTGTAGGTTTTGATTCCCTTGCGAGTTTCGAAAATTCGCAGAAATATGCGGCATAAACAGCTGTATCTTTTGATTGCGTTGGCTTAGAAGTTTAGTTTTTTCACAGCTCCAAGGGAAAGTAGACCTGAATATTTGATATAAATTTCAGCTCGATACCTCCACGACTTCCTGGGAAAAAGGGTCTTGAGAGACAGACGAACGGACGGACAACAAAGTGATCCTATAAGGGTTCCGTTTTTTCCTTTCGAGGTACGCAACCCTAAAAAACTAACCATATTACTGAACTACCAGTTAAGTCTTAGGGAGGTCGCGTATTTTAATTTTAATTTTATTTATTTAGAAACAAACAGTCGTATACATTTACATTAGGTACAACAGAGGGTTTTTAGGTTATAGACTTACAGTTTCCTCAATAAGAATAAATTAACCATAACATACTATAGGTATAAATAGCTTGACTAAGGGCCTGTTTCACAATCTCCAGATAAACTTATCTGCCAGTTAAAATTATTGCTATCCTTTTCTCCAGTCATATAAAAGAAAAGGACAGCAACCATTTATCTGACAGATATGCTTTAACTGGAGATTGTGAAACAGGCCATAAGGGTAATAAATATTAAAATACATATATCTTACAGAAACAGTGCCCAATAAGAACAGAAAAACAAAAGAGATACAATTATAATTATAAACATCTCATCAGTCTCTCTATATTGTTATAGTTCAAAATCTGTAAGAATGAACTTTTGACACTTCAGTATTGACGTCATTAGTGATGGGGCTAAGACGTATCCTTTGTCAAATTTAGCGATTATTTATGAATTGTTCGAATCGATTTTACTACAACCGATTTTTTCTTGTTATATGCCTATATATTTTGTATCACAAATCTTCTCAAATTATAACAATAAGAATAAGAGAATAAGAATAATGTTTATTGACTTAAACCTAATACAAGTATAAGTAATATTTGCACAGTAGGTACGCTAATAGCTTAAGAGAGACTTGTGTATTAGGTTTGAAACAGTTTCACCGGAACTGAGCCTCTGTCTCCCGAACTAGGCGGATGCCTGTGACTCGAAAGTCAGTGATTCCACCGAGAATATGAGTTGAGATGAGTTGTATGCAGTTATGCCTAATATACAAAAATAAATTAAAAAAGGAAAATTTAACTATAACAAAGCAGAAAATAAAATTATTTAGGAAATGATCATTTAATAATTATTATCTACTAATTATGTATGGCATTATAATTCCATAATTAATACAATATGATAAGAAAGTCTTATATTGTCTATTGATTACATAATCGATTTTATCGACTTACGGAAATGTTATATGAATCGGAACAGCAGACATGGTCACAACACTAAATTTAAAAAAAAGGAGGCGTAGACCGTAACTGTTTGCATGCTAAATTGTTATTGCAAAATATTCAATAACTAAGATATGAAAAAATTTACCATTAATGAAGTTATGTTTATAAAAAGTGAAATATTGTGTTTACGAACATGACAAGCTGTAAAATCATTATGGGATTTTGTTTATAATTTCAAAGTGTGTTGCGCGTTTACGTTCTACGGGCGTTGCGATGTGTCAAAAGTTCATTCTTACAGATTTTGAACTATAGTTATAGTACTTTTTTTATTTTTTTTTTATACCACGACGGTGGCAAACAAGCATACGGCCCGCCTGGTGGTAAGCAGTTACCGTAGCCTATGGACGCCTGCAACCCCAGAGGATTTACATGCGCGTTGCCTACCCTTTAGGAACCTATACACTCCTTTTTTGAAGAACCTCATACTGAGAACAATACTTATAGTATTGCTACGTTTTGTAGCGATACAGTCGATGCAGTAGCAAAGTGGTTGCGCTACTGTCGCGATGCAGTCGCTTGTCATATACCCACTATGCTAATTCGCGATCTCCGTTCTTCTTCTTCTTGTTAGGGGCTATGTAAGGCTCCCAAGCCTATGTATCAGTGCGACCATTACTGATCTATTGTGATCGCCACCTACTACAACTCTCGGTCTAACCCTGCAACTTCAAGCGTGTACATAAAAAAAAATTTGGGCGTTACTTGTTTTTTGACAAAAACTTATAGAACATTATGGTATCCTAAAAGACAGATAACAATCTGCGAATGCAACAGGTGGTATATAACTTATCGCGTCGTTATATTTGTTATTGTACCGTTATCGTGAGGGCGTGTTACATACAGATAGCCTCAATAGCATGTGAAGCGTAAACATAATCAAAGATTATTAAATTATTATATTAAATTGATATGTGATGTGTAGATTGGACAGAAATCATTTATCATTAGGCGGGTGCACACCTGACGCACCGCCTCGCGAGGAAATTAGGAACATGCATGATTTTTTTGGACGACGTCATTCGATTCTATTTCCCTGTAGATTCAAATGTCTCTAATAAACCTACTATCTATGATAGCCCTGAAACGCCAAAAATGTGAAAATACGTTAGGCGTCTGCGCCGCGCGTCAAAACGCCCCCCCATACAAAAAGTGTGAGGTTTGTGACGTCACCGACCTCAAAGTTGCAGAAAACTGTTTGGAAGGAACAAGTTTTTGGAAGATTTTTGTAATTTTAGGCACGAAAAAATGCGTTTAGCTATATAGTTGTCATACATAATTGTTCTTGTTAGAACATAAGTAATCGAACTGAGGTTTCGAAAATACATTTGAGGTATAAAAAAATGCCTAAAATTTTACGTTTTTAAACCGCAGTATCTTTAAAAAACTGTTAATTATTACGGATTTCCACTTCTTTATATTAATTTGGGGTTGTTGAACGTGTTTATTGAACAAATTCAATTAAATATTTTTCACGCATGTTCTCCATTGCCGCGCGAGGCGGCTCGGCTGGTGTGGACGTGCCTCGGCCGAGGCAAACGTACACGCAGCCGCAATGCCTCGCGCGGTCTAGTACAGTACGCGAACAGTTTTGAGCTTCGATAACTCACAAGTGCGATTTTCTTTTTTAGTTAGAGAATATGATATGATTACTTATAGTAAAAAATATTTTCTAACAGTTTTTGATGCCGCGCTAGGTATTATATAGATATTTGTTAATAACTACAAGAAAAGATTATACAAGATATATTTTCCTTTACCATACTATTGCATTCAACTATTTCAGCATCATCTGTCATTTTATAACAGTTTGGGCAGTAGATTATGTGAGCATAATCGAAAACAATTTGTCAAAATATAAGTGACCTTGAATTCTAAACGAATTACAAATGGCTAAGACGACATATGCTCTTGACAAAACCGTTATAAAATGTGAAGTTATGTTGCAATAGTAAAAAGCGATAGCCTGGTGGAGAAAAATAAAACTTAAATAATCTTTTCTATGTGTAGCAAACCAATACATGTATTATACCTAGCGCGATGCTAACAATTGTTAGAAAATATTTTTTATTATTAGTACTTAATGTATTCTAACAGGTCACAAAATAAAATCGGACTTGTGATTTATGTCATTTTTAGGGTTCCGTACCTCGAAAGGAAAAAACGGAACCCTTATAGGATCACTTTGTTGTCCGTCTGTCTGTCTGTCTGTCTGTCTGTCTGTCTGTCTGTCTGTCTGTCTGTCTGTCTGTCTGTCTGTCTGTCTGTCAAGACCATTGTCCCTTGGAGCTGTAAAAAAATCAAACTTAAAAACCAACGCAATCAAAAGATACAGTCGTTTATGCTGCAAATTTTAGAGTTTCGGCACTCGCAAAACCTATGGGGTACTTCCCGTGAACTCAGAAACTTGAAATATGGCACGAAGCAACGTCATATAGCATAGACAAAGGAAAAATTACAAAAACTTTTTAACAAAAAAATTGAACCGCCGAAAAGAAAAAAAAAAGCCAATAAAAAACCGTTAAAACGAAACGAATCGACCAACAAAAAAAAACAATAGCGCACTGAAAAGAAAAAAATAATAATTTGGTCTTCAATAACGCAAGTGCATACCTACCCTACAATTACAATTATAATCTATTTCTATACACTTTCTATATACCTAAAACAATCGCTAGGCTTATATCAATTTAATTACATCTAGAAAGTATGAACTATATACATACTTCTGAAATCAATCACACAAATCTGCGTATTTATATATTTACAATCAGTTATTTTTGGAGTCGGTGGCAGCCTCAAACAATCTTGAGCACCTTAGTGAAGAGTTGAACGCAACACATTATGTGGTTAAAGGTGCTCAAGTTTGTTTGAGGCTGGCACCGACTCCAAAAATAACTGATTGTAAATATATAAATACGCAGATTTGTGTGATTGATTTCAGAAGTATGTATATAGTTCATACTTTCTAGATGTAATTAAATTGATATAAGCCTAGCGATTGTTTTAGGTATATAGAAAGTGTATAGAAATAGATTATAATTGTAATTGTAGGGTAGGTATGCACTTGCGTTATTGAAGACCAAATTATTATTTTTTTCTTTTCAGTGCGCTATTGTTTTTTTTTGTTGGTCGATTCGTTTCGTTTTAACGGTTTTTTATTGGCTTTTTTTTTTCTTTTCGGCGGTTCAATTTTTTTGTTAAAAAGTTTTTATTTCATAATTTTCTGTGGCTATAATTTATAAAAATTGTTACATGCTTAATTTTTATTACTTTTAAAATAGCTACCTACCTTGCTTTAGCTATTAACTGTTATATTAATAAGCTTCTTTAACTATTATTTTGTTCTGTAATATAAATACTTAAAAAAGAACAGGCTTTATATACCAACATGGGTAGGCCTACAAAAAATTCTGCTCGAATGAGAAAAAGATATTTAGAAGAATCTAATAATGAGAAAAAAAAAGGATGGAAGCAAATAGAAAGAAGAGACTGGCAGGTCTAAAACTCATTGTCAAAACTCGTGAGGTTTTTTTTGTAAAAACTCTGCTTTAAAATCTGCGAGTGAACAATAAATTACCCCTATTTGCCCACCCTTAGGGTAAGATTTTTATCCAAAAAATCGGACTACTCTGTAAAAAGTTATGCGTGGCCATACGTTACAATCGGTGAGTGAAAAATCAATCATCCCCTTTTTTCCTACCCTTAAGGTTAGAATTTCCTTTTTCAAATTTATATGGGACCTATTTCGGGATATACCCTTTCCAATAAAAAAATTATTATCAAAATCGAACTACTCTGTAAAAAGTTATGCGTGGTCATACGTTACAATCGGTGAGTGAAAAATCAATCATCCCCTATTTTCCTACCCTAAAGGTTGGAATTTTCGTTTCAAATTTATATGGGACCAATTTCGGGGTATACCCTTTCCAATAAAAAAATAATTATCAAAATCGAACCACTCTGTAAAAAGTTATGCGTGATCATACATAAAAAAAAAAAAAAAAATATACGCGTCGACTTGAGAACCTCCTCCGTTTTTTTCGTCGGTTAAAAAGTAGACATTTTTAGTAAAATCATACAAAAACATATTTTTTTAAATTTTTAATTTACTACCTTTTCCTTCGTAAACGCGTGGATGTATTAAATTGAAATTCATGTCAAATACTCAGGGCTATAGGACCTTTCAGATGTAGCAAAACCAAACTTTTATATCAACGCAATCAAAAGAAATAGTTAAGTCGCATATTTTAAAACTGAGTACTCGCAAGAAACTCAAAACCTAAAGGGTACTTCCCGTAAACTCAGAAACTTGAAACTTGGCACGAAGAAACTACGTGCCAAGTTTCGAAAACGAAAAGTAGACATTTTTAGTAAAATCATACAAAAATTTTTTTTTTCAATTTTAAACTTACTACCTTTTTCCTCGTAAACGCGTAGAGGTATTAAATTGAAATTCATATCAAATACTCAGGTCTATAATACCTTTAAGTTGTAAAGGTACAAACCTTTACAACTTAAAGGTATTATAGACGGAACCCTCGGTGCGCGAGTCCGACTCGCACTTGGCCGGTTTTTATAGGTTAAAAAGGCGTGCCGTACTCCACTAGTCATTTCCTCGCGAGGCGGTGCGTCAGGTGTGGACCCGCCTATTTGAAATTTACACGCTTTGTATGACAGGATCTGTCATAATCATACGTCGTTATCGCGGGAGCAAAAACGATTTGACAGTAGTCAAAGATTATGACAAATAAGAAATAACAGAAGTGACAGTAGTATTAAAACGTTTGTAACTACAAGTTCAAAATTTATCGATGTTTTTTCTAATATCTAAACTTCGTAATCGACTTGATTTTAGTACATACTAAAAAGATTAGCCACGCAATCCTAACGACAACCTCTTCAGTCACCTGTTATTCGAAACATTTATCATTCATGTTCGATTTGTCTAGACTTGTAAATAAACGATTATTTTAGACACACGAAGAGTATTTTTTTCTCAAAAATCAACGTTAGGTACTCGTAATTTTGATAAAATTAATCTTCTGTTAAACGAAATTTCTACTCAAAAAGACGCACTTTAACGAACGTAGAAAAGGAGCAAGTCGAGTTTGATTGATCATTTCTAGCAAAAGCATTGTGCTAGATATGAAGAACTTCTTAGAGGCTAAGACGTGTAGGCATAATATTCTGTTTATGTTAAACGGACATTCTGTTATACATATTCGTCAACACATTTGTATTTGCTCCCGCGATAACGATGTATGGTCATAATACTCTACTGAATTATGAGTTCTACCTTAGTTGCTTTTCGGTAAAGGGAAACGTGAAGAAACCGGAGTTCATCCTGAGAAGTTTTTCCTTTGGGTTGGAAAATCTGATTGCATTCGCTTTCGCAGCTTTCGTAAACATCTTTCGTGTCTAGTCCATGTCTAATTTTGGGATTAGGTTGACGAGCGGACCTGAGGGTTCTGTTGAGCCGTGGCGCGAAAGGAAAAAATCGTGTACGCAATTAAATGCCGTTTTCAACCGACTGCACGATTTCGAAGGAGGAGGTTCTTAATTTGTCGGGATCTTTGTTTAAGCTATTTTTTTGTTCACCGATTATTCGAAGACGGCTGCACCGATATGGTTTTTTTTTGTTTGAAAGAGTATACTTGACAGTAACCATGTTAGGATCTGATGATGGGATCTTGGAGAAATCGAGGGAACTCTTCAAATATTATAGGCACACCTATAGTGATTTCAATATTTTTGAATGTGAGTTAAGAGTTCAAATTACTCGACAGCCGTGTAGGTAAGACAATAAACTAAATTGTCAATTCAAGGCTCGACCGTATATGCAAATGCAAAGCTAGTATATATCTGTCGTTAGACGCAGTATAGATGACGAACACTGTTAAGGATAAAAATAACTTATTATCATCGACATATAATATCAAGACGAGTAAAGGCAAGCCAAGTTCATGTGAAAACACGACCCATTTTCACGTTTACAAAACTAAAATGTCTTATGTCTTATTAACCAATCAAGTACTCATTATTTAAGCGTATTTTTTTGTGCTAACCTTAATTCCGCAAAGGTTTCATGCCATTTCACCAATAAGAAAAGTTGCCGTGTTGTGAGTGGTCAAAATCAATTTGACAATGAAGTTTAATTGGACAGGAGATACTCAAATGTAATGACTGAAATGTCAAGTTAACGTATAATAAATACGCCTAAGCTTGACGTGGATGGGTTCACGTGATAAATAATAATGCAATCAATTAACAATTTATTTTTAGTGCATTTTTCATTACTTATGTAATATACGTAAATTTAATCGTTCTTGGAATAAGGAATAATATGAAAGCCTTCTATTCATCTTTAATTCATTTAATAAAAGTGGTTAATTACAATAAAGGGACTTACATACTACAAAATAAGCATAAATTAACATAAAATAGTAAAGATTTTGAACTTTTTTACAATTTTATAAATCCGTTACATTAGGGAGACCCTCTTGGTCTCAAGCAACATATTGTTAAGCAATTAATGTTGATTATGTCAAAAAAAAACGTAATTTTTTAACTTTATTTATGACCAGACTAGAAAATAATAGCATACCTTCAATATAAATAGTTAAAATTCTCTTTGCTTCCTCGTTTTTTATAACTAAAAAAATAACGGATGAGTTCGTTATGTGTACTATTTATTTTAGCAGGCTTAGGGAAATACAAAGATAAATTAACATTTTGTATCAACTTTTTTATACTACAACGGTTGCAAACAGGTATTTAGCTCACCTGATGGTAAGCAGCTACCGTAGCCTATGGACGCCTGTAACTCCAGAGGTGTCTCATGTGCGTTGCCACCGCTTTCATATAAAAGAGGATTCACTGTGTTGACAGCTAAAGTGACAAGAGGATCCCCGTCGGCAACACACTGCATCCTCTGAGCTCTCTGGCCACCTTACTCACCGGCAGGAACATAACACTATGAGTAGGGTGTAGTGCTAATTGGCTGTGGTTTTCTGTAAGGTGGAGGTAGTTCCCTAGTCGGGCTCTGCTCTAGATTTGATAATTAAAGACTATGCTATGAAGGTATAGCATTAATTATTAATGAAAAATAAGAGTCATACCTATTAGTCAGTTGTACTAGAAATGGCACGGCCAGAATTGGTATGATTTTACCAGAGTAAGTATGGTAGGTACTAATTCGAAGGGTTTTGTTCTGTCGATTTCGTTGACTTTACTTAATATTAGTGATTTAAAAAAAAAAACTTTAAACATCATACTGTTGAAGTCATCATTATAACAGAATTTAAATTATATTTAGTAGGTAAGTAAAACCGACTGAGGTGGCATATTCAGATTGTTTATGAAGTACGTATCTCATATTCCCAATATATGAGTACAAGGGAGACATTTCAATATTATCAAAGTACCTAGTATAATATTGATAAAGATTTATTCCAAGGACCCATACTGTATATCGAAAAAAACGAACTGAAAAGATTCTTTGTTAACAACGGAAACCTAACTGCTATTACTACTAGGTAATACTTATAAATGAACATTCATTATACTTTTCCTCAAATGAGTTATGTTTACTTCTCCAAAACTTATATTGCATAACATCGACCAAGTCCGTAATGTATGAGAATATCTATGCGTGATTTACTTACCGATGAAAAGAAATATCATCATCTTTGGCGCCTGTGTGGCTCCTGCACCAATGCACGGCACAAGCCGGCATTTTAATACCGATATATTACCGAAATTTCATGGGCCGAAAAATTTAATATTTTGACGACATGACAATTTCAAAATGTTTGACATGACATTAGGGCACCGATGTCACAAGCTCCGCCCACTTTGGCACCAGGAAAGTGGAGCACATTTTGAGCGTTGATTACGCTTCCTTACTTATTATTCTTCCAAGCTTATTATATATAAAAGTATGACGTCTGTCACAACATGTATGAACCGGATATCCCCTTCTATTGTCAAGCAATCGCTTTCAAATATATATTTGAGATAAACACAACGTATTATTTAAAATATTAGACACATAGAATAATGTAGCGTAACTGATAAATGCATGGTAAATAGCCCGTTTTCAACCGACTTCAAGATTTCGAAGGAGGAGTTTCTCAATTCGTCGGGGTCTTTGTTTGTTTTATGTAATGTTCACTGATTATTGGAAGAAGGCTGGAGCGATTAGGAAGAAACTTTTTTTGTTTGAAAGAGTGTACTTCACAGTTGGTCCCATTATCATCAGGTCAGGATCTGATTCATCTGATGATGGGATCCTGGAGAAATCGAGGGAACTCTTTAACAATTTTTTGAAAAAATAAGTCTCGTCGAGTTTCTTGCAGGTTATAATACTTCTCGGGTCAGAGGTGTAGATAGTTTTTTTCTCTCTGACGTTCATAAGTGCATTGTAATATGCCTAAATTGAAGAAAATTATAGGCACGCCTATAGTGATGTGGATTTTTTTCGGCTTTTTTCTTTTGGCAAGGTGAAGGCTAATAAGTGTAGTCGGTTCTTTTTTGTTTAAAATTAATAGTTCGTTGTAGTATAAAACGCGACCCGATAGTATTACCAATATTTGCTATTGAATATGTGGTCAATAGGTAAATATTTTGCAGTTGATCTCATGTTTAATGTTTATGTTGTTATGGTATATGATAATTTGATTGACAGTTTTAAATTTACTTAGCACTTATACATAAAGAATACGCAAATAGTGTATTTGTATATATGAAAGATGTCAATAAAAAAAGCCTTTATGAATTCCCTACGAATATACAATTACTTAATGTTTGAAATAAAACAGTAAATAAATGATAACATTTAAACGAATCCGTAGAGGCCCACTTCGTGTGAAGGCCTCCTCCAGTTTCATCCTGGCTGAAAAATGACAATAATATTGCCAAAATCATTGAGGTAGTTAAAAAGAAAACGGTGGCCTAAATGGTTTATTTTACTAGTGAAGTTATTGCAGAAATACAAGTCCGGAGCACTTTACTGTTAGAATGCTCCCGAATGGCGACTGAATTTTAGTATGGAGCCACAGACAAAATTAAGCCGGGAGTTAGATTTTTTTCCGACTTTGACTTCGATTTTCCGACTTGATTTTAGTCTATGATCGACTGAATTCCGCTCAAGTGTGTGGAGCGCCTAAGTAATTTATTGAAATAAAAAAACCGGCCAAGAGCGTGTCGGGCCACGCTCAGTGTAGTTTTCCGTCCGTCACAGTAAGTGTCCCCACTTAAAAATAATACCGCCATGTAGGATATGATATGAGCGTTCCACGTACAGCGACATCTATCGGCAAATTAAGTAAACTATTGCACGCGAGCTTAAAGTATGGAAGATGATTTTTATGGGATAATTCATTGCGTGAACCGATTTTCACGGTTTTTACTTTATTTGGTTACAAAAACAACAGTAATTTTAAGCTATCTGCGACAGTTCTCCCCCACGTGCGTCAGCACAGTCTATTGGTGTGGAGCAGGTGAGGATGAGTCTGGAAGCCGGGCGGTGGACATTTTCTACGTGAGTTTATATATATATACAATGGCTACTCTTATTGGTCATCGGGACCGGGAAAGAGTTGTGCGATTTCGCCTCTAGACCATGTAACTCGTGGCGTAGTACCGGCGGCTATGTCGCCTACGTGTAGCTTCGTAGACCTTTGTTGAGCACTGGATCGCTGCATCAAGTTGAGGCGATATTCTCGTATCCAGCGCTTCCATACGTGGTCGTCAGGCGGGATCTTCTTCTGGATCAGGCGCCGTTCTGTCATTGGATGTGTGAGACTATCGGGCAGAAAGTAATTGCCTCGGATAGCTCCCGTTCTGTGCCAAAAAGGTTCGTGGCATCGTCTGAATTTAGAACGGTAGGCGCACGGCTCTGAGATATCATTTTACGTAGCGGTAGGGAGGTAGAGGGCGGCGGGCTCTAGGTACATCGCTCGTGTGATGAGACGTGTGTACAGTACGTTCCCTCGCTTTTCCCTGCGGTGGCCGTCATTTTCAGCTGCGGCGGTAAGCGGCGGTTGATTCGCTATGAGCCTCTCTTGCGGTAAGTCGCCTACGGGAACCGTGAGGTTGGCCCCGTTACAGGTCCGACACCTTTGGCACTTATTCGTCAGATAACGAATGCTACCGCGCAGTCTGACAATGCAGTATTTTTGCTTCAACTCGTCGAAAATGGTCGCGTGATCGTCATGGTTGCACACTTCGTGGAAATGGCGGATCAATAATTTTGTGAATCCATCTTCAGCATGCAGGACGGGTATATGTGTTCCGTCTCTGTCTGTCACTATCACGCCATCTCTATCCAATTTCACGTCGACTCGATGTAGTGAAGACTTCTCAGGCAGCGCGCGCCCGACTTCCAGCCGTCGTATTTCTTCGGCGTACGATTCATTCTGGCTCCGTTTGATCAATAAAGTTTCTGCCAAACTTATGTGATTGTCGTTCATTTCTGTATCTGGATTTCTAACAGACAATCTGGCTTTGAAAACCTCGGCGGCAACCAAAACTCGGGCCGTAGCGCGGACTAACCTCGCATATTTCGAAAACCTACTTACGTCGGGTAGGTATTCTGACCTTTTTTGCACGTTATATACGGAACAAACCGGTTTGTTGACGCGTTCTGTGCTCGTTTTCGCGACGGGTTCTACAGATTCTACTGGCGGCAAACCTATTGTGCGTTCGCTTTCGCCTCCCCCGCTGAGGGACGTACCCTCTTTACACTGGACTAAACTTACGTCCGAGATTACGTTCGGGTTGTCGGAGGCGAATCCGTTTCTAACTATGTCTGATTTTGTATCCTGCTCATTTACGGGAGCTAGGACTTCGTCGTCCGTCGTTCGCGGCACCATGTAGCCTACGGACGCTACAGTCGGATCCGACGATTGATGTGGTGTATCTAGCGGCCGTGTCGCATCTATGGACACTTCCCCCAAATACGTAGGCGGGATGGCAATTGTGTTAATATTGCTAGTAATATTTTCCACGGGCGCAGTTGCGTTCAAACCGTGTAGCAATTTATGGTGCCCAGCTTCGCATCCCTTGACGCCACAAGCTACGTATTTGCACTTGAAGCGACCATAGTGCGACGCGTCCAGACACTTATAACACAACTTTACATTTTTAACCCAATCCCAACGTTCGGCTACCGATGCATTCAAAAATTTAGTACACGCTTCTACTTTGTGTTCGTGATTATGACATATTAAACACTTATTGCGAGACGTAAACCGTGCTGGCACCGAATGTTGTTTGGGCTTTGTTCCCGTATACGCGGGCTCTTTAGCCTCGCGGGGCTTTGTTTGAGCTACCGTCGGCGACCTATGCTCCGACACGCGAGCTTCGACTTCATCGCTTCGCGGGCGAGTGCTCTGGTAGCTATAATTTGAGTCCGAATCGCTCGAAGAATCGCGGGAAAACACGGGAGCGGGAGCGTGGGCGGGGGCGTCACGACGCCCTGACCTGCTTTCCGGCTCAAAGGATATCGAGTTTACGCGCGACTTCGTATATCTACTTCGATTCGTTCTTTTAAGGCGACGATATATGCAAACACGTCAAATCGAGGTGTTTTCGTGCAAGGTTTTTGAAGAAAACAAACCACGTTGGAGCATGTATGTTACATTTTCTGTAGGGGCATATAGTTGGGTTCGATCTACCGATACGTGCTTGGTCTTGTATAACATAATTAGGTATATATATCATCGTTATGAAACTGGTTTGGAGAAAACTTGTCGCAAGTTTTATTTCGGTCAGAAATAATTCTATGTTGCGAAATTAAACATAATTACTTCTTAGCACATTACTAATGTTCTACCGATAACTATAGTCATATTAAGCGCTTAATAAAGGTTTTAGACGCAAAACCTTGTAGAGCCTGTAATAATCAGAACTATGCAATTGCTGCAGTAAAACTTATAGGCGTTTATTCTATTGCAGCCAGAGACATGTTTCATGTGTCAAATTTGAGTAATATGATTAGTAATTTTGAGTGCGGAAATTCGTTCCACATAGCTAAGGTTATAGTACGCTTGCTTACTAAGTAGATATGTCCGATTTCAAATCTAGGCTGATGTTAACTTTTTTGTTTATTTTTTTATCTCATTTCTCATTTATATTTTCAATCCTGATCCTAAGCGATTTATAGGTATTTTTGGACAAAAAAAAGTCAAATCATACTATAGTCAAGTTAGTAGTTAGTTTAATCTTTTTATTTTGACTTTTTTACCCAATATATTTAAACTACCAACTTATTAAAGAGACTAATTCATTATTCAATTTTTACAGTGGGTATGGGTACTTTTTACCATAGACGGCTTCGTCCATGTTTTTACCATAATTTATATTACAAGAGTGCGTTTGTTCGAGCAGTTTCCATCCGAGGCGACGTTGCCAGCTTACTCTCATTTGCTCATTTCGCTTCTTGCTTTGCGCTGTTGCAAGCTAGATCTATATTATGATATGAATGACGGATACATTGAATACATTCAAATGCGCTTGAAGTTGAAACACATTCGTGCATTTGTCAGTGATTTGTCCACATCATCGTGTTAGGTTGTATATCTCTCTCTTTACTATGGAATAAGAAAGAAACAATCGGCTCGGCTGTCCCGGCACTCTGCGATGTCTGGTCGCGCCATTAGGTTTATATGGTTTATTGCATGTTCGTTTTCGTACGATTTAAAAGATATGGTGAATTATTAATATTATTATTAGGTAGGTAAGTAGATATGGAATTAATTTAATCGTATAAGTATATATACCAATATAATTTCTCACAATCCCTAAAATGAAAAAAACAATAAGTAAGGTACGATGGGGTAAGACCGGACCATTTTTGAACTAGTTGGTCAGCTTTCAGGGCTGACTTTTATGCTTTACCTTTGTAAAAATTTCTCGAAATATTAATCCTTGTTTCAAATCAGTATGAAGTGTACCTAAGCTGTTTTTCCTGTATAAATTTTCAAAATCTACTCCTACTTAAGATTGGACTATTGAATAAAATGTACTCTTAGTAAGTTTTTAGGTGCTAGTTTTCTCCCACTTATCGATTTTGCCAGCTTTGTAATGCAATAATAAATTTTGAAGTGCCCTTACTTATCGTTCTAGAGCTTATATGGTCTTGTTTAGATTAATATTATACGAGAATAAATCATACTCGAAAGGTTTTTTTATAATAAAACATTTTTTGTAAAAGTGGAGTATGTGTCAGTTTTCCGTCCATACTTATTGATATATTGATATTCAAGTTTTTGAAATAAAAGCTTATAATTAAAATATCAATTAAAGAATAAATAATTATTATCAATGGCAAATTTGACCTCAAAAAGTTTTTTCCATGTAGACGGAGAGCTGGCCACGTCAGATATGACACAATAGTCAGGTTTTATTGCTCTCATTATTGTGTCATATCTGACGTGGCCAGCTCTTAGTCCAATAAATTTGTAGCAGTTTAATCAGGTGGACGGCAACCCGGACGGGAAACTAGCATAACCACCCTATGCACGGTTTCAAATAATAGATATAATTATAAACCGCCTTTATTATGTTAATTCATAATAATTCAAAAACGAGTGAGTTAAAAATATTGAGAGTGGAAAGACAAGATGTTTCAAACCTTTGAAGCAAGATGTTTCAAAATTTAAAAATTTTAAAAAACGCTTTTGGCTATAATTCTTTTTTTTTCCCCAGCCTACTTGAAGAGATATAATACGTATCCATACTAATACATATTATAGTGTGTCTGTCTGTTAACTCTTCACGCTTAAACCGCTCAACTGATTTAGATGAAATTTGGTATGTATAAGGGGATGAAAACGGCATGGAAGTTTATACGGAATTGTTGCTCCCTGTTGACTTGAAATAGCATACGTGCTAGTTTTATATTTGCTCTTAGATTTTACTAACTAGTAACTTTTATTTTGCGTTTTATTATGTAATTCCATATGGCTCATGTTAATTTCGCGCAGACGAAGTCGCGGGTAAAAGCTAGTATTTTAATATTGTAATGGATTTTGATATGATAAAACTTTTGAAATAGATGGCAATTAACCAAAACTAACCCAAAAATGTACCCAAAAAACCGTGACGACCCTATACACGACACGATACAACTAATCCATACTAATATTATAAATGGGAAAGTGTATGTGTGTTTGTTTCTTTGTTTGTCCGTCTTTCACGGCAAAACGGGGCGACGAATTGAAGTGATTTTTTAAATGGAGATAGTTGAAGGGATGGAGAGTGACATAGGCTACTTTTTGTCTCTTTTTAACCCCCCACTTCCCTAAAATGGGGGGTGAAAGTTTGTATGGTTTGTTACCCCGAATTTAACGCGAGTGAAGCCGCGGGCAAAAGCTTTTATATGTTATTAACTTACTCGTGCTGACTTTTCGTGTTTTTAAATCATTTGTGTAATTTCAATTTATAATTCTTATGTGAGACGACAAACGCTTTTATATTTGTCAATATTTTTAGTAAAAAACACTTATGGTATATAAATGAAAATGGTTAAAACATGTTAAAAAATTAATCTTAAACTTTAGGTTGAATTAAGTTATTTGCTTTTTAGCTATGGTTTTCTGTAAGGTACTTCCCCAGTCGAGCTCTGAGCCAGGTCCAGATTTGAGCGTGATAACATTCGCTGAACTGTGCCTTACCACAGTTAGCGAGATAACATTCGGAGTGCCCATACCTCCCTTTTGGACATAACATACCCGTGTCTAAACCTGTTCCTAGTAACCAACTAGGTACCAATTTAAAAAAATGTTCACAGCAACAATTAATTGGATCCAGTCTTAAATGCCACGCAAAAACAAATCAAACCATTTTTTGTGACAAACAATTGAATTTATAGAACGAAACTTTTTTGTCTATAAAGATCACATGTATGCGCGACTTCGGCAGCAGATAGCATACATCCTCCATACTACCCTCTTGAACCTGATGTTTATTCAGTGTTGGGCGTAATTTATTAGATGGTACCTACTTTTGTAATTAATTAAATTGCTAATTAAATTACATGAAAATCAATTATATTAATTAATTGAAATTGCTTGTAATTGAGATTACATGTCAGTAGTATTCCCGATTACATATAATTTGTAATTGCAATTACTTTTATCTTAACTACTTTTACTTGTAACTTCGATAATTTGAAATAATATACAAGTTCAATTTCTTTTTGGGTCAGTGGGGGCAGCTACCAGATCCCTCGCTGCAACGCGAAAATGGTCTTAGAAGACCTTCCCTCAATTTCAAATTAATCAATCTTCATTAATTTGAAATTGAGGGAAGGTCTTCTACGGATTTTGGAAAAAAACATACAGGTTGCGAGATGAGGTCACATTTGGTAAACTTCTTTTTGATGCCAATCGATCCCATTCTTGTATGGGATCAAAAATAATTTGCGGCTAGAAAAGCCACAAATTGAGAAAAACTTTTCCTATACTTTATGAAAATTGTTTTTTTTATTTTTCACATGCTGCTTTTTTATGCCAATCGATTCTATTCCTATCGTTTCTAATAGTTTCCTATTATTAGGTATTGTACTAAAAAGCCACAAATTAAATATTTTCCATACATTTACTATAAATAATAAATAAATATTATACGACAATCTTACACAAATCGACCTAGGCCCACAGTAAGCTCAATAAGGCTTGGGTTATGGGTACTAGACGACGATATATATAATAGATAAATATGGATAAATACTTAAATACAAAGAAAACATCCATAACTCAGGAACAAATATCTGCGATCAACACACAAATAAATGCCCTGACCAGGATTCGAACCTGGGACCTCCTGCTTCGTAGGCAGGGTCACTACCGACAGGGCTAGGAGATCGTCAAATAAAGAATAAGTGATTTTTAGGGTTCCGTAGCCAAATGGCAAAAAACGGAACCCTTATGGATTCGTCACGTCTGTCTGTATGTCTGCCCGTCCGTATGTCACAGCCATTTTACTCGAAAACTATACGACGTATCTGAATAAAATTTACACATAAGGTGTATTCTGTATGCCGCTACTTAGTTATGTATTTAAATAAAATAAAAAAAAATTTTAAGGGGGGGCGCTCGATACATGTATCTAAATTTCAAAAAAATTGTTTTTACCATATATCAACATGTGATACATCAATCGATAGGTCTTTAAAAATAATATTGAAGTTTTTTTGATCATTTTGTGATTAAGTAAATATTTTTTGATATAATCGCTTCGAAAGTCAGAAAAATTTTGTAGCCCCCCCTGTAACTTTTGAACCGTAAGTCCAAAAAATATGAAAAAATTTGAGAAGATGCGCCTTATTATATACTTGCTACGAAAATTGTTTTGAACATTATCGGTTTAGCCATTTTTGAGCCATTTCCAAAAAACTTCTTCCATAGGCATCAGATACGACCTTTTGCTATTAGTTTGGTTCTTATTCCATTGAAGGTACGGAACCCTCCTATGCGTGGTCCGACACGCACTTGGCCGGTTTTTAAACTTTTCACTTAAACAACAGTCGTTTTTATTAAGCATACCTACCGGAAGAAACATTTAAGTAAAATGTTAATGTACCTGAAAAAAGCGGCATCGCCATTATATCAAAATGCAACTAGGTACAGGTACACAATAGTGTTGGAGGATGTGTGGTTTGTATTTGCAACTAAAGGATAATTTTCCAGATAGGTAATTGAATTATCCGATGTTCTCCCGATGCGGTCTTATCCCAACGCACTTTACCGTCCTCATTGAAAGCGATTTTGACCATCTCTAATTTCGTTATAGATACTAAAAACCTGGATTTTTCAGAGCAGAAGAGGACATAAAACAAATTAGTTACAAATAATATTATCTTCAGTTAAGTACATTTTATTTGAACTTTTATTTTGAAAGACTTGACACGTACTTGACACATAGAAATATAACCGCCATGATGAATGCTTATTTTGGATATTTAGAATAAAACATTATAATTGTGCGATTATGATACTGTAGGTAATGGCGTGCGTTGGTCAAGTAGTTTTATATTATAGGTAACTTTAATTATTTCGTCATTGATTACCTACATACAATAGTAACTTTAATTAAGTAAGTACACATAAAATGGAATCATTATCAAAGCGCCATCTTACTGTAAAAGACCGCGATTGCTTGACTATTTAAACATGTCAACATTGAATTGTCATAGTTCATCTCAAGTATACTAGATGGCAGAAGCGGAAGCTGCGATTATAAAAACGCAAAATGCAGTCGTCAACCGCGATACCCGTCACCTTAACCGCGAAACTGATTTCTAACAGAAATTCTGAGATCGCGACTAAATCGGGCGAGTCCAAATTAGCTTGTTTGAACTTGCCCCATTCGTACCTAACAATAAGGTTCAATTTATCGACGATCTTGTTGACTAGCTCTGGCGCATACAAATATTTTTCTTGTTTTAATGATTTAATCGTCGCTACTGCATTTGCGACGTGCGCAGCAAAAGACACAATATTGCTGTTATCTTCAGCTAGGCGCGGCATGCGTTTAACATTATGTAGCTCAGTCAACACGATCTCTTCAGGATCCCCGAACTGCCTTTCTAAGGCTTCCATTATTTCGTACGGGTCCTTGACGGTATACACGATGGATTTTACCGCGGTACGCGCCTCGCCTTTTAACGCACGCCTAAGCCTACTGACGTTATTCACGTGACTAAACATCGGCGCGGTATCTTCAAATTCGGCACGGAATGCGATCCACTCGGTGATATTACCGTCGAAAGTGGGTAATTCTGGGGGCCTATGCAAAATGGGAGCGTAATGAGTTGGAACTTCCAGCCGCTCGGGCGGCAGACGTGTGCTTATATGCGACTCGCGGGGCGCGAAATTACGCGTAGCGTGTGCGGCGGACGCTTCAATTTTAGTTATATAATTGCTTTGATCTAGCTGGGACTGTCGTTCTACCCAATTTCTCACACGTTGCTCGTCTTTATCGACTACAGATTCGGTCTTACCGCTAACAGATTGCGCCTCCTGCTGGGCAATCTGTAGCCTTAACTTGGCAGTTTCCGACTGTTTATTAGCAACGGCGAGAGCGGCTTTATGAACCTCGAGTTCCGCTAGTAACAAAGCTAACTTTTCGTCGCACTTTACACTACTCGCACTACGATTTTCGTGCACTTCACTATTAACGCGGTCGCGGCACTGAGAAACGCGGTCCTTTTCACGGACGGACGTGTTAACTTTACACAATGTCCCCGGAGGACTCCTATCTGGCGTTTTTCCTACTTCGTCTCCCGATATATCCGAATACGCGGGCGCTGGCGCCTGTGCCGGCGGCGGCTCGACGATATGGCCGTCGTTATGGTTGCCGCTGGTGCCTATGTCCCATGTATTAGTTTCGCCGGAGGTTGTTTTACCAGACGGCGGGGTAATGGTTCTGGCAGGTTGTCCCTTGTGTGAGCGAAGAGACATCTTGATTGTATGGTCGGACATCTTCTTTTTTCTTCTTGACGCACGTGGGGTTCCCTAACCTTACCTACCTAAAACCTAATGGCTGACACTGCCTAGTGCAGTGAAAGCGGCCCTACGTTCACTTTACTTACTCTTGGGCGTAAATCCCTGATGCACTGAATCTCGCGCAAAGGCTAAGTGCAAGTGCCAGAGCGTCCGAAAGCAGTGTGAAGACGTCAACCATGTGACGTTGCAACGAAAGTTGCCAGGACACGAACGTGGAGTATGGCCTCTACACGAGCGGTCCGTCCAGCAAGCTGGTAAATAGCACAGGGCTCTTCCGCGAAAGCGGGCAGGTGTATCAGCGGTTAAGCCGGACACCGTATGGAGATTCTGAGCGAAATTAATCCAGCTCAGCGCGTACTTGTTTCTTTCTTCAATTGGCCGCAGTTTTCTGATATCCGGAGCTCGAAGGACCAGCTGTTGTGTGCAGACCGGATTACCACGTCGAACCAAGCAGCGCTGACCCGCTGTACCATTTACCAGGTCATGTAGGGAGATGAATAAAAACACTTATTTAGAATTGTAAAACATTTGAGCAGTGTAGTTGCAGGTGTTTCCCCGCTGGGAGTAGTTGTAGAAGTGAGCGGTGAGAAGTGAATGAGCAACGAGTACGAGTGCTGACCTCTTTTATGGGTTTTCTAGCGTGCTCGTACTAGTGGCTGGTATGTGCCGTGTAAGTCCTTCGTTTATTTGCCAATAATCTTAAACTATTACATGGTTGTAGGAGGGTGTAAATCTATATTATTATGGGACATTTCTTCGTAGTTAAGTACAAAATTCTTACAATCTAGACATTTTGGGTATTACGACACAATTTCAATAAAATTAGACACAGATAATACTTAGGAACTAGACATAGAAACACAATATTTATACACGTTATTAAAACAAACAAATTGGTATAAATCGAGAAAATGATTAACTTAATCTAGTTACACAAAAACAACAGTAATTTTAAGCTATCTGCGACACTGGGGATCCCTACTGGATCTCGGGTTTGGCGCATCATAGACTCATGCTGTTTGGGCTCATTCGACTTGTACTGATGAGCAGATGGTACCGGTATCAAAATCTGGAGCTCATGCTGGACCCTGGGGATCCCTACTGGATCTCGGGTTTGGCGCATCATAGACTCATGCTGTTTGGGCTCATTCGACTTGTACTGATGGTATGGTATGGTATGGTATGGTATGGTAAGGTATGGTATGGTATGGTAAGGTATGGTATGGTAAAGTATGGTATGGTAAAGTATGGTATGGTAAAGTATGGTATGGTCTGGTAAAGTATGGTATAATGGTAAAGTATGGTATGGTAAAGTATGGTAAAGTATGGTATGGTAAGGTATGGTAAAGTATGGTATGGTAAAGTATGGTATGGTAAGGTAAGGTATGGTAAAGTATGGTAAGGTATGGTATGGTATGGAAAATTATGGTATGGAAAAGTATGGTATGGTAAAGTATGGTATGGTAAGGTATACCATACTTCACCATGCCATACTTTACCATACCATACCGTACTTTACCATACCATACTTTACCATACCATACTTTACCATACCATACTTTTCCTTACCATACCATACCATACTTTACCATACCATACTTTACCAGACCATACTTTACCATACCATACCTTACTTTACCATACCTTACCATACCATACCTTACCATACCATACTTTACCATACCATACAATACCATACCATACTTTACCATGCCATACTTTTCCTTACCATACCATACTTTACCATACCATACTTTACCAAACCATACTTTACCATACCATACTTTACCATACCATACTTTACCATACCTTACCATACCATACTTTACCATACCATACTTTACCATACCATACCTTACCATACCTTACCATACCATACTTTACCATACCATACTTTTAAATACTTTACCATATCATACCGTACCATACTTTACCATACCATACTTTACCATACCTTACCATACCATACCATACTTTACCATACCATACATTACCATACCATACTATACCATACCATACTTTACCATACCATACCTTACCATACCATACTTTACCATACCATACTTTACCATACCATACCATACCATACCATACCATAACATCAGTACACGTCGAATGAGCTCAAACAGCATGAGTCTATGATGCGCCAAACCCGAGATCCAGTAGGGATCCCCAGGGTCCAACATGAGCTCCAGATTTTGATACCGGTACCATCTGCTCATCAGTACAAGTCGAATGAGCCCAAACAGCATGAGTCTATGATGCGTCAAACCCGAGATCCAGTAGGAATCCCCAGGGTCCAGAATGACCTCCATCTTAGGATACCGGTCCCATTGCTTATTAATACAAGCCCCCGAGGCCAGAGTCAAAATCAAAACCTTGTAGCTTAACCTAAATTCGCGTTTTGTTAGGTAAATTATTAATGTCAATTACCAATTCAATCTACACTAAAAATTAAATTAATTTTTCAATTTTTGAGAAAGACTAACCATTAAATATCTTCAATTATTAGTTATTCGCAAAGGATTAACACGTTAGTTACAATTAATTTCAATTCTAATTGAAATCAATTTGCATTAAACTATTAGTGTTCTATGACTCTCCATACTTCAGGAGCGACTCGAAGTATGCAGTCGCGCGCGACAATGCATGTTATGCTTACCCGCCTGGTCAGGGCATTTATTTGTGTGTTTATCACGGATATTTGTTCCTGAGTTATGTATGTTTTCTATATATTTAAGTATTTTTATGTATATATCTACTATATATATCGTTGCTTCGTACCCATAACACAAGCCTTATTGAGCTTACTGTGGGGTTAGGTTGATAATATTTATTTTATCAATCGACTTCAAGATTTCGAAGGAGGAGGTTATCAATTCGTCGGGATCTTTGTTTTTTTGCTATTTTATTTTTTATTTATGTATAACTGAAGAACAAATCAAATTATTTTTAATAAATATTTTGATTTGTTTATTTTAAGTAGACACACTACTATATAAATCATAAACTTATATAGATGTCATTGTTGGGAATTGTTGAAGGACCAGGCAGAATGAAACTAATATTTTAAATAGAAATGTACTGTATTCTGCCTCTACACGTACATACAAAATTACATAACTACAAATTCAAAGATGCTGTGTCACAGCGAATAATAGAAGACCGGTGGACGCCCTCCGTCCCTCCTCAGTCCCCGCTCAAGCCCTGCGTTTCGTTCCAACATGCCCGCCCACGTTGAAAGGCTGGTCTTTCAACCGAAGAATTACTTCTCGATCGGTAATGGACATATTTTGCTGAACGCACGACGAATAATTCCAGTAGACGTCCGGATGTCGGCCACGCGACTGATTCCATCAGGTCCGGGGATGACGCTAACGATGCGGCCGAGCTTCCATTTTAGTGGAGGCAAGTTCTCGTCCTTGATGACAACCATAGTGTCAGTTGTGAGTTGACCCTTGGCTTGTCTCCATTTGGTTCGCTCCTGGAGTTCAGAGATATATTCTTTGTGCCAGCGAATCCAATAGTGTTGTCTTAACTGTTCGATCCTCTGGTATCTGGTTAGTCTTGAAGGAGGAGTCTCTGTCAGACAGGGTGTCGGAAGAGCTGTGAGTGGTCGTCCGATCAAAAAATGACCCGGAGTCAGTGGTAGCAGATCAGAAGGATCGCTAGATAAAGGTGTAAGGGGGCGCGAGTTCAAAATAGCCTCTATAAGACACAGCGTCGAATATATCTCAACAAAAGTTAAATGACAGTTACTCAAGACTCTAACTAAATGGTGTTTAGTGGATTTCACTCCAGCTTCCCACAAACCGCCGAAATGTGGTGAATATGGTGGAACAAAGTGAAACCTTATGCCGTCATTGGCTGCGGACTCAGATAACGTCTTCGCATGACTGGTGAGAAATCTTTTCAGATCATTATACGCCCCGACGAACTGGGTTCCATTGTCAGAGTATATGTCCGAGGGTAGACCGCGGCGACTAATGAACCGCTTCAAAGATGCCATATAGCCTTCTGCAGACAGGTCGCTACATAGCTCAAGGTGTACACATTTAGTTTTAAAACACACGAAAATGACAATATAAACCTTTATGGTTTGACTGCCACGACCTTTGCGAGACGCGGCTAAGATTGGACCGGCGTAATCCACACCGACAACCTCGAAAGGGAAACCTGGAGTTACGCGCGGCGATGGTAAGTTGCCCATGAGTGGCGTTATGGTTGCACCCCGCATACGGGTACACAGAACACATTTATGATACGTTGTCCTAGCTTGGGCACGACCTCCGATTGGCCAATAAGCAGATTTTATATATGCTAGCATGGCTTGAGGTCCGGCATGCAATAAAACGATGTGAACGAAATTGAAATACGTCACGGTTATAAAATGTTGTTTTGGTAAAATCGGGGGGTGTTTTTTATTAAAATTAAAAGGCGCATTTTGAAGTCTTCCGCCTACACGCATGAGTCCATCAGAATCTATAAAAGGATTCAGTTTTGTAAGCGGGTCTTTGGCCTTGAGCGCAGTTTTGTTTTTAATGTCGTCGTAAGAATAAAATGATTCTTTTTGTGCTAATTTTACTAAGGTGTTCATAGCAGTTTGTAGTTCTTTAGTACTAAGGAATCCTGAACACTTGACACTACCAGGACGTGTGTTGTTGATGAACCGCAAAATATAAGCGGTGACACGTTTAAGTTTGGTAAAACTAGAAAACTTTATTAAGTTTAATGCAGCTAGAGGGGATAGTATAGGTTCGCACACTGCATTAACCGGGATTAACTCGGTCTGTAATTGGTCACTATCCTTGCTTGCGTAGTGGTTTTTGGGCCAGTCTTGTTCGTTATTATGTAGGAATGCTGGTCCATTCCACCAAATATCAGCAGTAGCAATTGAACCCGCATCAAGTCCACGCGAGACCAGATCGGCTGGATTGTCATTAGTAGGTACGTGGCGCCAAGGCCAACTGCCACTGATTTCGAGTATATCGGCCACTCGATTTCGTACAAAAATCTTCAGTTGGGTTGGTAGCATCCTGAGCCATCCTAACACGATCATAGAATCACTCCAAAATGTACAGCTATCCGCTTTCATGCGCAGTGAAGTCAGCGCTTTTTGGTATAGCTGCGCTCCGATCAAAGCTCCGCACAATTCCAGGCGGGGAATAGTAACCGGTTTAAGTGGGGCTACTCTACTTTTCGCCATGAGTAACCGAGTGCTTACCCCTAAGCTAGTAATCGTACGTACGTACAAGCAAGCTCCGTACGCAGTTTGAGACGCATCCGTAAAAATATGAAATTCTACTCGCGATGCGTGGATCCCTACAACGCTACGAGGGATGCTTAATTTATTTAATTCCGGTAGAGACATAGTCAGATGTTGCCACCTTTCGGATATATCTTGGGGAACTTCATCATCCCAAGAAACTTGTGACAACCACAGGAGCTGCAACAATACTTTACCCTGTACAACAACTGGTGATAAAAGGCCTAGGGGGTCGAATATCTTGGCTATAGTGGAGAGAATAAACCGCTTTGTTAATTTTTCGGGTGTTTTTTCTAAGTCGATGGTAAAATACAAGACATCAGCTCCACTTTTCCAACCTAGCCCTAGCGTCTTAGTTTCATCTAAGTTACCTAGATTAAGATTCCTAGATTCGTCGTAATGTTCACTGATAAGCCTATGCTCATTTGAACGCCACTTACGTAAATTCATACCGGCACCTTTAAGCACTTCGCTGACTCGTGCTATTACGCTGACGGACTCCTGTTCAGTATCAGACCCTGACAAAAAATCATCCATGTAAAAGTCATGTGTAATAATTTCAGAAAGTTGAGGGTCTGAACAGTCTAACGATAACTGCTTAAGGCATCTAACTGCTAAAAATGGGGCACTCGCTGTACCGTAAGTGACCGTGTTTAATTTGTACGTGCACAGAGGTTCAGAGGGATCCTGGCGCCAAATTATTTGTTGCAGGTGTCTATCGTCAGGATGCATTACTATCCTCCTGTACATTTTCTCAACATCAGCCGTGTACACAAAGCGGTATTGTCTAAACCGTAACAAGATAGCTATGAGATCGTCCTGAATTGTAGGTCCTACATGCTGAATGTCGTTCAGCGTCACTCCGGTTGACGTGCGTGAGCTCGCGTTGAAAACTACGCGTAGTTTTGTCGTAACACTCGAAAGCCGGAGCACGCCATGAAATGGCAAAAAGTTTCCTACAGTCTCGTTGCACGTGACCTTGGACATGTCTCCCAAAGTCTCATATTCGTTCATGAACTCTGTATACATGGATTTTAATTGAGTCTGCCGTTCTAACCTACGCTCTAACGACAGAAAACATTGTTTTGCCCGCTCGTAAGAATCGCCTAATGAAGAGGAAGACTGCTTTAAAGGATATCGTACCATGAACCTACCATCTGGTAACCGAGATGTATTTTGAACAAAGTGTTCCTCGCATGCCCGTTCATTATTAGTATAGTAAGCCGACGCGGGTTTTATTGTTGCTTCGTCTAACTTCCAAAAGCGCGTTAATTCGTCATCACTATTGTTCAATTGGACAAAGTGGCAAGGCATGCTTTTAGAGTTAGGATTATATGCATTAGGACCAGACACTACCCAACCTAGCTTGGTTTCGTACACCCAGGGCTTGTTTCGTCCCAACTTCAATCTTTCACTACCTAATAGTTCCCAAAAGACTTCGGCGCTAAAAAGAATGTCGATTGCTGCCGGCACATTGAACTTAGGATCAGCTAAGACTAAGTGTTTAGGTATGTCTAGCATTGGTACATTTACCTCATGCAATGGTAAGTCGCATGTAACTTGTGGAAGTACGTAGAATGACCTTTCCATATTAAATTTTTTATCAAACACTGATGTAAATTTCGCGTTGCACAATTTATGTACAGAAGACTTCATGTTTTTAATACCCGTTAATGACGCATTTACCTGCCTAGTAGGTAAGTTAAGTTTTTCCAAGAAGTCAGATCTTATTAAATTACACGCAGCACCAGGGTCCAAAAACGCGCGTGCCACATGTGTTTTACCGTCGCGATCGTATACTTCTACTAACGCAGTAGACAGTAAGACTTGACCTTGCAAAACAGCATGGGCCGGTAACATTATGCTGCCGTCAGCACTGCAGCCGGGGTCAGGTGTAGACTCGTCGTGCTCGATCGGGGTACTAGGAGTAACTTCAATTACTGGCATTGCTACTGGAGCCTTCGAAAGCAACCTATCCACATGTAAAATCGAGTTATGACGGAATGAGCACGACTTGCATGGAGCACGCCTACAATACTTCGCGATATGATTCGGCTTTAGACAGTTCAGACATACTTTCATCCCTTTAACTTTATCTGCACGTTCCTTGTTAGATAACGCGAGAAAGTCGGGGCACTCAAATAACCAATGACCACGCTTACATAACGGACACTCATATGTAAAAAGTGGGCTACTCACAGTATTGTTTTCACGTTCATCTAGTGCTACGAAACAATTCTCCTTTACCCGTCGCGCAGCGGAGCGCCCGTGCGCCGCGGTAGCAGCGCCGGCGCCAGGAGCGAGCGGCCAGGACGCGCGGCGTCCGGGGCCATCCATCGCCATAGTCTCCAATAGATCCGCACGATCGCTGAGGAAGTTTATGATGGCATCGAAAGTAATTGTTTCGCAACTAGGCACAAACTCCTCCCACTCTCGTCTCGTAACACTGTCTAGTTTTTGACATATGATATATACTAACAATGTGTCCCAATGGGTGGTCGGTTCGTTAAGGGTTGCTAATGCACGTATGTTTTTACATAGCGTGTCAATAAGATGTCGAATCGCAGTCGGCGATTCCTTAGTAATTGGAGTTAAATTAAATATTGCTTTGATATGATTATTTACCAATAACCGTTTGTTATTGTACCTATCGCATAATAACTGCCAAGCTATTTTATAGTTACTACTTGATATCGCTAATGATTGTACAATTACCGCGGCACTGCCTTCTAACGACGCCCGCAAATAATGAAACTTGTTTACATCATCGATCGAGTCGTCATTATTTATCAAACTATTAAATGTATCGCGAAACTCAAGCCATGTATCATACGAGCCTCCAAATTTTGGTAATGAAATCGTAGGTAACTTACATTTTACATGCGGATGACGTCGTGTATTGTTTTCGGAACCCCCATCACTAGAAGCGACCTTTGTATGCATGGTTACCAGTTCCGTAGCCGCCGCCACTGACGAGTAGTATAAATCTTCGAAATCCGACCGCTCCTCTAATTGAGCCTCGTCATCCTCCATCATATACTCCAACTTGGTCTGAATCTCATCGTAGGTATTGTAAACACTTTCCAATTTAGCAATCCGAAGTTGAAGTTCCGTCACCTGAGCCGCACACAATGATTTATCGGCTAATTCTCGTATATAACCTGAAAATTTAGTTAATCTCGCCTTAATATGACCCCTTTTTTTAATTAACTCCTTAATTACGGCTTCGGTCATCTTTAATTGCACTTGGTATTTACCTTTTTAACACCAATCAACACTTTGTTCCACTAAAAACACCAACACAATTAACTAACAACGTACTATAGCACTTTTTCTTAAATATGTAATGTTAATTATTCCAATGTTGTTTACGAAATGCAGGCCGGCTGAGTTATGACGATAAGTACCTATGGCGATGCCGGCCGGGCGACCCGTTAGATATGGCAAAAAAAACGTTTACGTAATATCAGCGCCGATGCACTTTTATGTAATTGAAGTTTTGATTTTAGTTTAATGGTATGATTAGTTGTAACGTATAGGCTTATGTATATCGTTGTATTAAGAAATATAAGGATTATTTTTGACACTGTGTCTAATAGAAGTATATTGAAATGTAACTTGACACGATCACGGAAAAATTAGAAAATATAATGATAATAAGGAACGGACTCACTTTTAACTTTCAACCTGCTCACTCCTTATAGACTTCGTCGGATTGTAGTTTTCCGGAATAACGGTAAAACGGTTGAGTTGACTACTTCGTAGCTGATGGATCAAGAATTGAAGAGATAGCCGCCTCGGGTTGTTTCAAGCTGCACTCCTCACTGGATCTCCGGGATCTTGGATGCGCAGGAAACAATCCACACGATGCGTTTCTCCTTTATCTCAGCTGTAGTGGAGCTCCTTGGTCCTTATTATTCCGTAGCTCGCTGGTTCATTTAATTATCGGTCTCGAAGACCATGTTGGGAATTGTTGAAGGACCAGGCAGAATGAAACTAATATTTTAAATAGAAATGTACTGTATTCTGCCTCTACACGTACATACAAAATTACATAACTACAAATTCAAAGATGCTGTGTCACAGCGAATAATAGAAGACCGGTGGACGCCCTCCGTCCCTCCTCAGTCCCCGCTCAAGCCCTGCGTTTCGTTCCAACAGTCATATACAAAGGAAAAAGTGACCTAGGCCTCCGGTGCCCAGGGCTGGGATCGAACCAGCGTCTCGATCCCAGCCCTGGGCACCGGAGGCCTAGGTCACTTTTTCCTTTGTATATGACATCTATATAAGTTTATTATTTATGTATGTTCACCGATTATTCGAAGACGGCTGGACGGATTTGGAAAATTCTTTTTTGTTTGAAAGAGTATACTTCACAGTTGGTCCCATTGTAACTAGGTCAGGATCTGATGATGGGATCCTGGAGAAATCGAGGGAACTCTTCAACTATTATAGGCACACCTATAGTGATACGAGTATTTTTTACAGCAGCTCAAGCATTTACTTTTGGAATGGTGGAGGCTAAGTGAAGTCGGTTCTTTTTTGTTTAAAATTATTTATTTATTTATTCTGATTGAAAATCGCACACCTGACCGATAGGCCACCAAGGCTTTTATCGTGAAGCAAGTACCTATTGTATGTAAATATATTAATGATGTTATGCATTATGTTTTGACTAGTTTCGCACAGAGTTATGACTATTCAGCACGCTATGCTAGCTAGTATTGAGGAAAAAACACAAATAGCGAAATCGGATCGATCATAAACTACGAAGTCAGTAGGTCAGTACATACATTTGAAGAACAAATTAAATTATCAACCGACTTCAAGATTTCGAAGCAGGCGGTTATCAATACATCGGGTTTTTCTTTTTTTGTATTTTTTTTTTAATGTATGTTCACCGATTATTCGAAGACGGCTGGACCGATTTTTAAAATTATTTTTTTGTTTGAAAGAGTATACTTCACAGTTGGTCCCATTGTATTGTAACCAGGTCAGGATCTGATGATCCTGGAGAAATGGAGGGAACTCTTCAACTACTATAGGCACACCTATAGTGATTTGAGTATTTTTTACAGCAGCTCGAGCATTTGCTTTTGGAAAGGTGGAGGCTAAGTGAAGTCGGTTCTTTTTTGTTTAAAATAATTATATTATAAGTATATTTTATAATAGTTAAATACGCGATTAAAATAAAACTTCGATTTAAGGCAATAGGTTATCTATCACGCATTTCGGTACCGTTCAAGACCTGCCACATTAACTACTGCAAAACCAACCTTATGGCGTATGCAGGAAAGATGTTATTTGAATAGTACCCATGTGTTTGATTAGTCAATACATCTTGGTTGTTTCTTAATCATTAAAATTAACTTTTGACTCTTTGTAAACTTCCTTTCGATCAAGCCTTATCATTTTTAGGGTTCCGTAGTCAACTAGAAACCCTTATAGTTTCGCCATGTCTGCCCGTCCGTCCGTCCGTCCGCGGATAATCTCAGTGAACGTTAGCACTAGAAAGCTGTAATTTGGTACTAATATGTATTTCAATCACGCCAACAAAGTGGTAAAATAAAAAGTGGAAAAATAGTAGTTTATGCAACAGTTGTATAAGAGGGGTCAAAAAAGGTGAGTGGCGTGGGTAACAATTTGAGCCGTAGGCGAAAATTGTTAAGAAAAACGCCACGAACATTTTTTTACCTACTTATACGACGTTGCATACAATACTTTTTCTACGAATACACTTACTTTTACATAAAATGCGAAGTTGAAATCTTCATGGATATCGCAGTTATTTTGTCAACATAATCAACAATAATTTAAGTTTTACCTTTTAAAACACTATTTTTCAATAATACTAACATTACTAACACAAATACACACCGTCGTTATTTGATCAATTATTAAAGAGCTACAGAGATTAGTAAAAATACCTAAATTACTTTCAAAGTTTGCAATTCGCCCCAACAAACGAACGGGAAACGTAAAAAACTACGAAGTAGGTCTGTGGTTCTTATATTTTTTTCTTTTTTAAAGTTTTTTTTTTTCTAAAAACGCTGCGTTTATTTAGGTTTCTTAGGTTGACAGTAATTTATTTTATATTAATAGCCGTGTTTGCACGCGATTCCGCGATACTATTTTGGCGCTTTTATAGAACAAGTGTTATTTTGGGGAATAGACTAGATAGACTTTTCATCGAGTGTATTATCTATGTTCTTATAAAGGTGTTAACGAATGTATAAATGACAGATAAAAGTACAGGAGTAGAAAAAAATGTTTTATTAGGGTACATCCCTTATACGTAAGGTGGGGAGTGATTTTTTTTTTTCATTTCAACCCTTACGTGTGATATATTGTTGGATAGGTATTTAAAAATGAATAGGGGTTTACTAAAACAGTGTTGGCCGAACGTTAGTGTAATTGAAAATTAAAAATTGAAGATTGAAACACGTTAGTTAAAATTGAACACTAATAGTTTAATGCAAATTGATTTCAATTAGACTTGAAATTAATTGTAACTAACGTGTTAATCCTTTGCGAATAACTAATAATTGAAGATATTTAATGGTTAGTCTTTCTCAAAAATTGAAAAATTAATTTAATTTTTAGTGTAGATTGAATTGGTAATTGACATTAATAATTTACCTAACAAAACGCGAATTTAGGTTAAGCTACAAGGTTTTGATTTTGACTCTGGCCTCGGGGGCTTGTATTAATAAGCAATGGGACCGGTATCCTAAGATGGAGGTCATTCTGGACCCTGGGGATCCCTACTGGATCTCGGGTTTGACGCATCATAGACTCATGCTGTTTGGGCTCATTCGACTTGTACTGATGAGCAGATGGTACCGGTATCAAAATCTGGAGCTCATGTTGGACCCTGGGGATCCCTACTGGATCTCGGGTTTGGCGCATCATAGACTCATGCTGTTTGAGCTCATTCGACGTGTACTGATGTTATGGTATGGTATGGTATGGTATGGCATGGTATGGTATGGTATGGTAAAGTATGGTATGGTAAAGTATGGTATGGTATGGTAAAGTATGGTATAGTATGGTATGGTAATGTATGGTATGGTAAAGTATGGTATGGTATGGTAAGGTATGGTAAAGTATGGTATGGTAAAGTATGGTACGGTATGATATGGTAAAGTATTTAAAAGTATGGTATGGTAAAGTATGGTATGGTAAGGTATGGTATGGTAAAGTATGGTATGGTAAAGTATGGTATGGTAAGGTATGGTAAAGTATGGTATGGTAAAGTATGGTTTGGTAAAGTATGGTATGGTAAAGTATGGTATGGTAAAGTATGGTATGGTAAGGAAAAGTATGGCATGGTAAAGTATGGTATGGTATTGTATGGTATGTTAAAGTATGGTATGGTAAGGTATGGTATGGTAAGGTATGGTAAAGTGTGGTATGGTATGGTAAAGTATGGTATGGTAAAGTATGGTCTGGTAAAGTATGGTATGGTAAAGTATGGTATGGTATGGTAAGGAAAAGTATGGTATGGTAAAGTATGGTATGGTAAAATATGGTATGGTAAAGTATGGTATGGTAAAGTACGGTATGGTATGGTAAAGTATGGCATGGTAAAGTATGGTATACCTTACCATACCATACTTTACCATACCATACTTTTCCATACCATAATTTTCCATACCATACCATACCTTTGGACCCGGGGTATGTCCTTAAACTACGTCCGGACCTGGGTATGTCCTTAAACTACGTCCGGACCTGGGTATGTCCTTAAACTACGCCAAAAAGAGAGGTATGGGCACTGCGAATGGCATCTCGCTAAGTGTGGTAGGGCACGTTCAGCGAATGTCATCGCTCAAATCTGGAGCAGAGCCCGACTGGGGAAGTACCTCCACCTTACAGAAAACCACAGCCAAATAGCACTAGACCCTACTCATAGTGTTGTGTTCCTGCTGGTGAGTAAGGTTGCCAAAGAGCTCAAAGAGGACCCAGTGTGTTAACGATGAGGGACCTTCTTGTTCCTTTAGTCGTCAACACAGTGAATCCTCCTTTTTGTAAAGGGTCGGCAACGCGCATGTGACTCCTTTGGAGTAGCAGGCGTCCATAGGTTACGGTAGCTGCTTACCATCAGGCGGGCCGTATGCTTGTTTGCCACCGTCGTGGTATAAAAAAAAAAAAAAAATACCTTACCATACTTTACCATACCTTACCTTACCATACCATACTTTACCATACCATACTTTACCATACCTTACCATACCATACTTTACCATACCATACCATACTTTACCATACCTTACCATACCATACCTTACCATACCATACTTTACCATACCATACAATACCATACCATACTTTACCATGCCATACTTTTCCTTACCATACCATACTTTACCATACCATACCATACTTTACCATACCATACCATACTTTACCATACCATACTTTACCAAACCATACTTTACCATACCATACTTTACCATACCATACTTTACCATACCTTACCATACCATACTTTACCATACCATACTTTACCATACCATACCTTACCATACCTTACCATACTATACTTTACCATACCATACTTTTAAATACTTTACCATATCATACCGTACCATACTTTACCATACCATACTTTACCATACCTTACCATACCATACCATACTTTACCATACCATACGTTACCATACCATACTATACCATACCATACTTTACCATACCATACCTTACCATACCATACTTTACCATACCATACTTTACCATACCATACCATACCATGCCATACCATACCATACCATACCATACCATAACATCAGTACACGTCGAATGAGCTCAAACAGCATGAGTCTATGATGCGCCAAACCCGAGATCCAGTAGGGATCCCCAGGGTCCAACATGAGCTCCAGATTTTGATACCGGTACCATCTGCTCATCAGTACAAGTCGAATGAGCCCAAACAGCATGAGTCTATGATGCGTCAAACCCGAGATCCAGTAGGGATCCCCAGGGTCCAGAATGACCTCCATCTTAGGATACCGGTCCCATTGCTTATTAATACAAGCCCCCGAGGCCAGAGTCAAAATCAAAGCCTTGTAGCTTAACCTAAATTCGCGTTTTGTTAGGTAAATTATTAATGTTAATTACCAATTCAATCTACACTAAAAATTAAATTAATTTTTCAATTTTTGAGAAAGACTAACCATTAAATATCTTCAATTATTAGTTATTCGCAAAGGATTAACACGTTAGTTACAATTAATTTCAATTCTAATTGAAATCAATTTGCATTAAACTATTAGTGTTCAATTTTAACTAACGTGTTTCAATCTTCAATTTTTAATTTTCAATTACACTAACGTTCGGCCAACACTGTTTTAGTAAACCCCTATTCATTTTTAAATACCTATCCAACAATATATCACACGTAAGGGTTGAAATGAAAAAAAAAATCACTCCCCACCTTACGTATAGGGGATGTACCCTAATAAAACATTTTTTTCTACTCCTGTACTTTTATCTGTCATTTATACATTCGTTAACACCTTTATAAGAACATAGATAATACACTCGATGAAAAGTCTATCTAGTCTATTCCCCAAAATAACACTTGTTCTATAAAAGCGCCAAAATAGTATCGCGGAATCGCGTGCAAACACGGCTATTAATATAAAATAAATTACTGTCAACCTAAGAAACCTAAATAAACGCAGCGTTTTTAGAAAAAAAAAACTTTAAAAAAGAAAAAAATATAAGAACCACAGACCTACTTCGTAGTTTTTTACGTTTCCCGTTCGTTTGTTGGGGCGAATTGCAAACTTTGAAAGTAATTTAGGTATTTTTACTAATCTCTGTAGCTCTTTAATAATTGATCAAATAACGACGGTGTGTATTTGTGTTAGTAATGTTAGTATTATTGAAAAATAGTGTTTTAAAAGGTAAAACTTAAATGATTGTTGATTATGTTGACAAAATAACTGCGATATCCATGAAGATTTCAACTTCGCATTTTATGTAAAAGTAAGTGTATTCGTAGAAAAAGTATTGTATGCAACGTCGTATAAGTAGGTAAAAAAATGTTCGTGGCGTTTTTCTTAACAATTTTCGCCTACGGCTCAAATTGTTACCCACGCCACTCACCTTTTTTGACCCCTCTTATACAACTGTTGCATAAACTACTATTTTTCCACTTTTTATTTTACCACTTTGTTGGCGTGATTGAAATACATATTAGTACCAAATTACAGCTTTCTAGTGCTAACGTTCACTGAGATTATCCGCGGACGGACGGACGGACGGGCAGACATGGCGAAACTATAAGGGTTTCTAGTTGACTACGGAACCCTAAAAATGATAAGGCTTGATCGAAAGGAAGTTTACAAAGAGTCAAAAGTTAATTTTAATGATTAAGAAACAACCAAGATGTATTGACTAATCAAACACATGGGTACTATTCAAATAACATCTTTCCTGCATACGCCATAAGGTTGGTTTTGCAGTAGTTAATGTGGCAGGTCTTGAACGGTACCGAAATGCGTGATAGATAACCTATTGCCTTAAATCGAAGTTTTATTTTAATCGCGTATTTAACTATTATAAAATATACTTATAATATAATTATTTTAAACAAAAAAGAACCGACTTCACTTAGCCTCCACCTTTCCAAAAGCAAATGCTCGAGCTGCTGTAAAAAATACTCAAATCACTATAGGTGTGCCTATAGTAGTTGAAGAGTTCCCTCCATTTCTCCAGGATCATCAGATCCTGACCTGGTTACAATACAATGGGACCAACTGTGAAGTATACTCTTTCAAACAAAAAAATAATTTTAAAAATCGGTCCAGCCGTCTTCGAATAATCGGTGAACATACATTAAAAAAAAAATACAAAAAAAGAAAAACCCGATGTATTGATAACCGCCTGCTTCGAAATCTTGAAGTCGGTTGATAATTTAATTTGTTCTTCAAATGTATGTACTGACCTACTGACTTCGTAGTTTATGATCGATCCGATTTCGCTATTTGTGTTTTTTCCTCAATACTAGCTAGCATAGCGTGCTGAATAGTCATAACTCTGTGCGAAACTAGTCAAAACATAATGCATAACATCATTAATATATTTACATACAATAGGTACTTGCTTCACGATAAAAGCCTTGGTGGCCTATCGGTCAGGTGTGCGATTTTCAATCAGAATAAATAAATAAATAATTTTAAACAAAAAAGAACCGACTTCACTTAGCCTCCACCATTCCAAAAGTAAATGCTTGAGCTGCTGTAAAAAATACTCGTATCACTATAGGTGTGCCTATAATAGTTGAAGAGTTGCCTCGATTTCTCCAGGATCCCATCATCAGATCCTGACCTAGTTACAATGGGACCAACTGTGAAGTATACTCTTTCAAACAAAAAAGAATTTTCCAAATCCGTCCAGCCGTCTTCGAATAATCGGTGAACATACATAAATAAAAAATAAAATAGCAAAAAAACAAAGATCCCGACGAATTGATAACCTCCTCCTTCGAAATCTTGAAGTCGATTGATAAAATAAATATTATCAACCTAACCCCACAGTAAGCTCAATAAGGCTTGTGTTATGGGTACGAAGCAACGATATATATAGTAGATATATACATAAAAATACTTAAATATATAGAAAACATACATAACTCAGGAACAAATATCCGTGATAAACACACAAATAAATGCCCTGACCAGGCGGGTAAGCATAACATGCATTGTCGCGCGCGACTGCATACTTCGAGTCGCTCCTGAAGTATGGAGAGTCGCGCGACAACGTAAGTCATGCTAGCAGGGCAGGATTCGAACCCGGGACCTCCTGCTTCGTAGGCAGGGTCACTACCGACAAGGCTAAGAGGTCGTTATTATATTAGAAATGCTGATTGTCTCTCTCTATATATTTTCCCACTGCTGGGCAAAAACCTCCGCCTTTTTTCCCTTTTCGACCCTGGTTGAAATTTTCGACCATTTTCTATATGGTACAGTCAAGTGTAAAAATATGGGTGTACTCATCTTACTCAAAAATATATCCCATAGTATCTTATTCCGTTGTAATAAGTGCGTAGTGCCATATTTATGAGACGATTTTTTCGATACGTATTTTTGCACTTGACTGTACTTCAATGATACGTAACAATTTATTTTGGGCAAAAACCTCCCCCTTTTTTCCCCTCTCGACCCTGTTGGTTGAAATTTTCGACCATTCTCGATATGGTACTTCAATGATACGTAACAATTTATTTTGTTCGAAAACATCGTGAGTAAACCGGTGAAAAGAAACAATAGATTATGCGTCTCTTTTAACCTATTTGACATCAACGACAGATATATCCGTCATTCATAAAATACCCAACGTTTTACTCTAAACCCATTCTTGGATTGGCTAAGGCTTTATGTAAATCTATACTAATGTTATAAATGCGAAAGTTTGTCTGTCTGTCTGTCTATCTGTTACCTCATCAGGCATAACCCTTTGATCGCAAACCATCGGACGGAAAACCACGGTTATATATTGGACGTGATATCACGGACTGGCGCTGAGGGCACGACTTTCTGTGAGCGTGATTTGACGTCTTTGGCGGTCATAGAGTTAAACCACAACTGATTTAGATGAAATTTGGTGTGAAGATAGTTTGAGTCCCGGGGAAGGACATACGATATTTTTTATCCCAGAAATCAGCCTTTAAGGGGTGAAAAGGGGGTGGAAGTTTGTATGAAATTGTTGCTTACTGTTGACTTGAAATAGCACATGCGTTAAAGTAATATTTGCTCTTAGATTCACTAAGGCGTTTTATTTATTCCATATGGTGAATGTTAATTCCACGCAGACAAAGTCGCAGGCAAAAGCTAGTAGTAAATAAATTCTAATTCTTGGGATTCGATTGGGACTCCATTGAGCAAAAGGCCGGAACATACACTAGATAATTTTAAACAAAAAAGAACGACATCACTTAGCCTCCACCATTCCAAAAGTAAATGCTTGAGCTGCTGTAAAAAATACTCGAATCACTATAGGTGTGCCTATAATAGTTGAAGAGTTCCCTCGATTTCTCCAGGATCCCATCATCAGACCTGACCTGGTTACACTGGGACCAACTGTGAAGTATACTCTTTCAAACAAAAAAATAATTTTCCAAATCGGTCCGTCGTGATTTTTTTTAAATTATTTTCCAAACTAATGACGTAATGATCCAACCGTCTTCGAATAATCGGAAAAATCATTCACTCAATCATTTAAAAAAATCATAGATCCCGACGAATTGACAACCTCCTCCTTCGAAATCTTGAAGTCTGTTGAAAATGATGATAATTATACTTAACGTCAATAAACTGATTGTCGCTTCTCGCTGTAACTCATCTTTGGCACATGTTTATCATGCTATCTGATAATGATATCTCATGATAAGTTGATAACAGAACTCTAATCAGCTGTCTTCGGTGTGCATGAAAGTATTCGTCAGTTTTGTAGTGATAATGATAGTAAATCTTTACTTTAATTTTTAATTCTGAAAGTTAGTCATTGTTTATTTATATACCGGGTGGAAAGCGATTCATTTTTCGCCTTAGGGAGTTTCAGTTTTCAAGTAGGTGTGTATTTATTTAATCTTAATTCAAACGGCTAGCGATGAAATTCCGGCACAAAATGAAATTGTGTTATGATTTATATTCTAATATTTAACTTTATAAATGAAGATCCTACTGACACGTACGGTTGCACTCTTAAGAACTCTCCGATACTTCCTGCCCTGGCCTGGACTTACTGAATGCGCTCCTGGTATCAGCACCAGAGTGTGACCTGGTGGCGTGGCGATGGGCGAATGTGTGTCATGAGTGTTTGAGATTTTGCGAGCTGATGGACAATAGGCAGTCAAGTGTGTTAGTATGATAATTTTGATTAACTAATAGTAGATATCTATATATGTACGTGGTAGGTCCCATAATGACTTGGCCTAACCCAAATATTGATATGCTAGGGAAATAAAACTATGATTACTTTTCAATATAGTCGCCTTTAATGTCAACACACTTTTGACATCTTTGAACAAGCATCTCTATACGTTTGTAAAAGTACGATGAATGTTTGTCTTCAAAATGACCTAAAACGGCCACTTCTAGCTCTTCGTCACTAGAAAAAAATTTTCCTCGCAAGTCTCGCTTTAGGTTTGGGAACAAAAAGTAGTCACTTGGGGCCATGTCCGGACTATACGGCGGATGGTCAACCTCAGTGAAGCCACAATCGCTAACTGCAGCCTTGGCCACGAAGGCAGTGTGCTCAGGAGCATTGTTGTGCAGCAGAAGTACTCCTTTGGCTAGTTTGCCTCGTCGATTTTCTTTTATTGCAGTCCGCAATTTGTGGATCAAAGATGCGTAGTATTCGCCATTTATAACTGTGTTACGTTCTTTAAAATCAACTATCAGGATACCTTCGCAATCCCAAAAGATTGTGCACATCAGCTTTTTGCTGGACTGTTGCACCTTTGCTTTAATAGGTGGCTTTTCGTTTTTAAAACGCCACTCCATCGACTCGCGTCTACTCTCAGGATCATAATAAAGCACCATGGTTTCGTCTCTAGTAACCAACCTTTCTATTATTTTTTTAGGGTTTTCGCCACAGAGCTCCAAAAAGTTCGAAGCACATTTCACTCCTTCATCTTTTTGAACCGCTGATAGAAGTTTAGGCACCCACCTTGCACTGACCATGTGAAGATGATCGTGGATTATACGGTGGACGGTGCTCTTAGAAAGTCCTAGTCTTGCTGCTATTTCCCTTAAAACTTCCTCCTTGACGCTGGTGATATTTTCAGGAGTGAGGACCTCCACTGGTCTTCCATCATATCCCAGATCTTCGACAGCTTCCCGGCCAAATCGAAACTCTTTTACCCACTTGTTCACGGTGCTATACGAAGGAGAAGACTCACTGTATACGCGATCTAAACGATCTTTAATTTGAGTGGGTGATAATCCTTCTTTGAATAGGAATTTTATGACGCTTCCGTACTAAATTTTCAACATTGTTAAAAATCTTGCTACAACCTTGGCTCAACATGCTCTAAATCAGCAAAAGATGCAAACATGTTGACGCTTGTCCGTTTTATAATAGAAAAATAAATGGGCATTAAAATAGTGTATAACATGTCATGACATGTTGCCCGAAAGTGGGTCAGGCCAGGTCATTATGGGACAGCCTGGTAGTTTCACAGTGTATTAGTGATAATACTGTAATGCTGTATAAACTTAAATAAATAAACAATAAACAATTGTTTAATGAAAGTTAACTCAATGTATGTGATATATATATAGTCACGTGTATGTTGCACCGCCTGCAACTTATCTGCTTTGCCCGAAGGTAGAGAATGCTCTTTAACATTAAATCCGCCTGTTGTAAGAATTAATAAATGAATGCTTGTTTGTACACCTCAAAAATTACAACACAGTAGAAAATAGGTACATAGTGAAGATAAAAAAAAAAAAAAATAATAAGCAATCTCTTCCAGACAACTTTAGGGTAGCGGAGAAAATAATGCAGAAAAAATCAATAGGAAGTGCAAAAATTTTATTATGAAAACACGAACATTGAAATACTAATCAGATACATAAATAAATACGAAAGTATTCATATATTAAGTTTGAGTTTTCTTTCTTTATTAAATAAATAAATAGTCTGTCCGGAAAGAGAAATGTCGTAGAATGTATTAGTTAATGCAATGGCGCGTAGTTTCAGTGTCCGAGAGGCAACCGGATGGCTCGCGGTATTTAAGCTCCCTACGTGTTGTGGAACCAGCCTGTGCAGCCCGAAATGACCCACGTTGGATTTTGTTTTCATCTCCTACCCTCATGTTTTTCCGGCTTCCAGCTTTGACGGGTCGATAACCGACAAGCTGGTGTGAATGGCAATTTGCATGCTCGTTCTTCATCACATAAAGATACTGGAAATTGAGGGGGGGAGGATGAAAATCCAAGTCCAACGTGGGTCACAGCAGTTCGAGCTGCACAGTGTGGTTCCGCAACACGTAAACAAACCGGCCAAGTGGTTGGTGGAACTGACCCTTAGTGTCACCGGTAGTCACAGAGAACCTCCTATAGAGTAATAATGTTGATCATTTTGTTCGCGCCGCGAGTCACCAAATCTTGCGGAAGACGTGAGAGGCGGGTGGGTGATAGCGGCGCTGCGATTGGTCGATTCAAGGACCGCGCGCTATCACCACGCTATCACGTGGTTGCGTAGTGATGGAACATGTGTACTACAAGTAAACGGTACTGTACCGTACCGTACCGTAATTTGTTGTTGTTGATTGAGGTATTTACTGTTTACTAAATTGATAACAAATAACAATAATGCAATATGTATATGCCTACTTTAAGAACGTATTACCATTAAATTTTACCTAGTCGCCTTATAGACTAATCTAAAATTACCTTATCTGTGCATTGAAAGTACTTTTAGAAGCGACTCCCATGTGACACCCAATAATAGTTGCTTAAAGCCACTCCTATGTGACACCTATTGAAAGCGCCTTATAGAAGAAACGCTCGTGTGACACCCATTGAAAGCGTCTTATAGAAGCAACGCTCATGTGACACCCATGGAAAGCGTCTTATAGAAGCAACGCTCATGTGACACCCATCAAAACCGTTTTATAGAAGCAACGCCCATGTGACACCCATTGAAAGCGTCTTATAGAAGCAACACTCATATAACACCCATTGAAAGCATCTTATAGAAGCAACGCACATGTGACACCTATTGAACTTGTCTCATAGCAGTAACGCTCATGTGACACCAATTAAAAGTTCCTTAAAACAAATCTCATGTGACACCCATTGAAAGTATCTTATAGAAGCAACGCTCATGTGGCACCCTTAATACCCATTTGTTATAACTACATATATGAAAAGAAAAACTACCGACAGAATAAATCTTTAAATTCTACCAACTACTCAAACTAAAAGATAAAAGAAAATAAAACAAAGATCTTCTGTTTTCTATTGTACTTCGTATATTTGTTAAGTCGAAAGTACGTGGTGCCGGTATATAAGTCCGGTACACATCATCCGCACATCACTATCCTACACGTGCTTCCGTAAGAAGGGAATATCACATTGCATTATTAACATGATAAAAAGAGACGGGCATACTAACTACTTCTCAATTGACTAATTCAAAATGAACTCCGCTGGCTAGAAACATATTAAAGTAAAAAAAATATTTTGAAGTAAAAGTGGAATGTAACTACAACTCTTTTGTTTCTTAACGTTTAAAAACATTTGCCACACCACCTTACACTACAATATGCCAGAATTTGGAATAGTTTTCATACGTATTTTAAAAAAAAACTTGCATACACGCACACTACGTGCAGGTCTAAAATATGGTCGCAACACTCGCAACTGAACGGCACGGCGGACGCCCGCGCAATGTATTAGTCGTTTTACTCCAACAAGTGGTGACCCCAAGTCGCCTTGTAAGGCTTATCTAGTGGTTACCTTATCTGTGCCGGTAGCCCGGTAGTACTACCGGTTATTAGTTATTCTGTGGTGTCACTATGACAATTTTCAATTTCAATTGGATAAAGGATTAATCGTTGGAGCTTCAAGATGGCTGCGTCGTTTTTGGAATAGTTTTTTGTTTTTTTGCTCATTTACGTAGTTCAGTGTGTAATATTGATAGCTTATTGTGCGGTGACCTAACGAACAAGTGTGCAGCTAATGAACAAATAGTCTCAAAACGCGCGTAACCTCCCTTTAGTTGAACAAACGGTTATCCGGGGTCTCGGCCACCCACGTGTTTGTAAGGAGGCTATCTCTTTACAATCAAAAAGGCCTTAACCGAACAACGTTGCTTTTATTTTGTTTTACCAAAAACGAATAAAACCATAAGTCCACCCTGTCATTGGCAGAGTTCACCTCGCTAAAATAGGCGAGGAGCCGAGGAGTAAAAGCCATTAATTAAAAAAAAATTGGATAAAAGTGAAACATAGAACCCTGTAATATTGGGCTATCTATCTTTATGCTTAGTTTTGTTTTATATCTGCAGACTACCATGTACCGTGTTGTTTAATACAATGTGTGCTGTTGTCCCCAGCTCTGAAGTATGACGTCAGCCCGGTGACACCCCGACCATGTCAATACCCTGCTTGCTGGGTGTGCGATGCTGTTAGGTAAGTACAGTTGGATGTTTTTATCGGGTTAGTTGTTTCTCGAACTATATTAGGTTAATCTTGACAATGACATGTTTATCTGTCTATCCCGTGACCACGAGCGCTGTGAGCTCGAAACGTTGGAAGAATTAAAAATAAATGATAACACGCGATTAATCCTTTTAATTACAACAACCATAATGAATAATCTTCGCGGCAACATAAGACAATATTAAATATAGGTTAAGATAGAAATTAAGGTTGTTAGTAGTCATAATAAGGTTAATTTATTTTTGACATATAAATTCACGTATAAAACTATTTGCACGCCTCTTTTTAGGCCAGGCAATAGAGGGGTTGACCTCGCATTAACTCCTCAGTCCAAAAAAACTTTACAGCATGATAAAGTGTCAGGAGTAGATGGTATATATATATTTTTCCAAAAAAAAACTATTGTCCTTCTTAGGTTTTTTTATCTAAACTCTTATATCGTCTATATTTACGTTTGGAAAAATGCTCAGTCTAATTTTATTGCACTAGAAATATTGACTTGATGTATGTCACCGATGTTAAGAATATCAAAAAAAAAATCCATAACTGAACATATTTTTTTATAAAAAAAAATTTTTTTGTGTAACTCACGCCGGAAATTTGCTCCGTCTTTTTTTTACTGAAGTGACATTAAATTATGTATTCATTCTACGTATGACAAAAAAAAATCCAAAAATAGAGTGCGCCGAATATTCGGTAATTATTCGGTATTCGGCATATTCGGCATGTTTTTCAATGTTTGGTATTCGGCCGAATTATTCGGTAAAACTGCCGAATATTTACCGAATAAACATATGATATTTATCTAATAATAAATAAATCATTCATACTATTTATCGCTCTTAAAAGTTAAGTTATATATTTATTGTTTTTACTTATTTTATTAGGCATATAATAAAGCAAGAAAACTTGATTTTAGTAAGCTTAATTATTCAGTTCGCACCATATCAACGTCTGTCATCAATTCACCATCAATAACAATTGCAAATGTTGACATTGACAATGCCAAGGTCCCATACACATATTATTTTACTAGAAATAAGGGCGAGCGAGAGGGGCCGAATTCGCGCTCAGTGAGCCGCGCGGACCTGCATAAACCTGTTTAGTTTTACCGAATAATTCGGCCGAATATTCGGTTCGGTAAGATCTGAACCGAATTTTCGGCCGAATATTCGTATTCGGTAAAGTCTATATTCGGCGCATCACTAAAAAATGTCATCATCAAACTTTTTCAGTATAAAAATTTGCTTATTATTCGCAGTAGAATATTGCTCCGTCAATATTTTTTTTAAATTATATTTCCTTTAAGAGTTTTCTCAAAAATCCAAAAAAATATCCTGCGTATTAAAAAGTTAAATCATGTCACAAATAAAGATACCTAATATTTCACTCGTTAGTGGAATGCGCACGTGCAGGACGCGGGACGCGGGAGCGGGGATGCGAGGGGCCATGCACGGCGTTCTCGTTATCTTCTTTAATAAACTCAAAGAAAAAGTTTACTTTCATGGTTTTGCACGTTACTAAAATATACATTAACACCACATTAATACCCCCATACTGTTAGTAATTTTATCTTAATTGATATAATTTGTAGTGGTGCTAAACGCCTAGTCACAGTGTAAATAAAAAAGTACGCCAGTTGTAATATATTTGACACATTTTTAAAATGCATGCGTGTTGTGTAAATGTGTCATATGCAGACTCCGTTATCAGTGGTGAAAATTTAATGATATCGAATCATAGGGTTGTCACACAATATTCTATTTCGAGTGTACTCGTCACACTTCTCATAATTGTTTTGAATACTGTGACCATTTCATCCTAGGAACCGTCATATATATTCGATTTAACACGTTTTAACACGAATCTTAGTCATCTTACTTTAAAATGTATAAGCATTTGCACAATTGTATCATGTTACTGAAAAAAAAAAACAAATTTATTTATTTATTAGAAAACTATAATCTAATAGGTACGCTTACCAGGCTTACCTATTCGAAAAAAATGGTATTTATTGCACAGTTATAATAAATTTAGTAACCATTTCCGCGTCGCTGAGACTGAGAAACTGAGAAAATTTAGCAAGATTATTCAGGAAATCCATACTTTTACTGAATAAACAATTAAGTGATTAAGATGACATCAATCATAATTGCCGAAAAAAATACAATTAAGTAACTATTATGGAGTTTATATACCAAATTAAACCTCGTTAAAGTCCTTATACAGGATGGAAAGATAAATCGGGCCCTGGAGGAAAACTACCTTAAAACGTTGAGATAGCTCAATTCACTGAAAGGAAACATTCTTTAATTTCTTTAAAGGGACATAACTTCATTTACAAATTTTCGGAAAAGAGTACAGTTTTCGAAAAACGTATTTATTTTGTAATTTTTGCCATAAATAATTTTTATGACAATTGATGCCAATCGATCCTGTTTCCAACGAGGATAAACACTTCTAAATACCAACCAAGTTTAGGGCACAAGAGAACACATAAATAATAATAATAATAATATTTTTCATACAATTAGTATGGAACAAAGTGAAAATTAAGAAAAAAACTGTGAATGCAGTTTTAGTTTTTAGGAAAAATATAAGAATGTTTCCTTTGAGCGAATTAAGCTATCTCAAGGTTTTAAGATAGTTTCCCTCCAGGGCCTGACTTATCTTTCCACCCAGTATAAATAAAATAAGTATATAGCTTACATCAAAATATATATATGTCATGTTAAGAATATTAAAATGTGCTATGCCAACCCTAGCATTTTCATTAAAATTTCACCACTGAAAACGGGGTCTAGTCATATGGAACAATTGGAACAAATAAAACTATTTTGTAAATTTTTGGAAATTGTGATTTTCTTTAAGTTGAAACAGATTTTTACAAAAAGATTTATTCAATCGGTCACTAATGTAACTGTGGTGACGAAAATTTGTTCCTGTTGTCCCTCATTAGGGACATAGGGCTCGCATAAAAGTTTTGCACTTGCCACGATCTTAAACGGCAACTTCTAGCCGAGACCGGCTTAGGCTACATCTGTCTCAACTTATCGCCTCTTTGTATTGCGGGTTTGGGGGGGGGGGGGGGGGGGGGGGGCGACCCGACATCCTACTGCCAGTAGATTGCCAGCGGAGACTATGTGGATAAGTGGTTATCCGGTCTTCGGAGTAAGTATTTATTCGCTTCGATCCATACAGATACAAATAATTTATTGTACCTACGAAACAACACATGACAATGGCCAGTGTTTGGCGTACATTAATGTTGATTCTATTGCATGTTATGTCATTGAATGTCTAATAATGTTTATCGAACGAGCGAAGTGAGTTCTTACAAACAACTTCGGCTTACTGGGACGCCTCGGCATTTCGATGGCTTTTTGATTTTGAGAGTTTGTTCCGCGATAACTTTAGTAATGTTTTTCGGATCTTTATGAAATTTGCTGGGGTTGTAGCAGATATACATATAATTTGAGAGTTTGTATCTGAGCAGGATGGATCAAGGGGTTGTTGAGCTAGAAGTCGAAAAAAAATCTTAAGCAGTGTCTTGTTATATTGATCATCTCGTTTGCAAGTAAATCGCGAGTCCTCAGTTCGAGGCGGACTACTAGTAGTTATATCAACCATAGGTAGATGCCAAAAAAAAAGATGCTGCCTGCTGGCCTCGCCTCGGATACCGGAGGACTTGGTCACTTTTTCTAAAGCATATGACATCTACTCGTATTTCGACTTATAACAAAAGAAATAATTAAATATTACACACAGAGAAAAAAATACAGCTGTCACAGGTAAATTACACAACAGACATAAATCTTATTTAAGCGTCATTTATAAGTACAACTTATGTTTAAATTTGGGTAAAATAAAAAGTTTAAGTCTGGCAAATGCGCTGTTTCGCATATGTCTTCATATACCCGTTATGAAGAAATCTACCGTTATCGTTCTAGCGGGGTGGCGGGGGCGACGACAAAAAGTCGCGCGTACCAGATCAGTGGGCACGGCAGTTCCCCTGTCAAGTCGAGCAAAACAAAGGCACGGCCGAACCATCCTTTTTCCGAAGCCATTCAGGCCATTTTCGGCCCCCCTCTGATTCTGTTATCGATAAAGCTAGAAGGCTGAAATTTCAGTGACAAAGAGGCCATAACACAAGGAAGATCCCAATATCATTGAATTTCACTATATACTTTAAGAACTATTGCAAGTCAAAATTCCTTAATTTTGTCACTGACTCACTGATTACGATCGTCGTATATTTAAAATACTTCTAGCAGTCCCACAAGCTCCAAATTTTGAACACTTCTAACTTCTGGTGTTAACTCTTAGACTATAAAGCCACTGAAAATTAAAACATACCGCAATATCCCGGGTTCTCTAGTTTTACAAACCGCAAGTTAACATTGTAATCCCATATAAATATATGCAGAAACAAAGTTATTTTTTCTGTTTCTTTTTATTATAAAAATATAAACATCTAATATTCAAAAGATCACAATGACATGTTGTTAGTAAACTCCGGCACACCGGCTTGGTTTTACATTAGACCTCATTACTTTTTGAAGTAGGAGAACTGCGTTGCGAGGCTGGCATTATTGTACATGTAATGTTTTTGATGGGATACAATTTATTGCTTTAGAAATTTACATGTACTCTCTTCTATCTAGTGATTACTTGCCGAGTACTACCCAGCTAGGTAGATGTGTACCAGGCCAGTAATTTGTCCTAAGGGTGTGCTCTTAGGACAAATTACTGGCCTAGTGGCTTAGTGTCACAACACTAAAATGCTCAAAGTTGGTTGAGGCATATAGCATGACCTTGAGACCGGTAGGGCGTTTCTCAAAAAGTCCTCGGCAATGCGCCGAGGGTCATGTTTATGCGTTGAACAAACGTTAGCGGCACTATATAACTCGATCAATGTATCATCTGTTGGTAGGTGGCGTGACTAGTGTCGAAGCGTAGTTGTATCGGTGCATGCGGCTGCATTGCGTGCATTATGACACTACAAGCGTCATCTGTTGGCGAGTAGTGGTGATGGTGTTCTATTTAGTGAGGCAATGATACTCTGATGCTTTAATTAAATACTAAATTGTTTAATTAATAATACGCCATCAAAATATTTATTAAAATTATAATGACACGAGTTAAGTACAAATATGAAATTAGACAATTATATAATTGAAGTAACTTACTCCACTTTTTTCACTATGACGCAAGCATAGCTGAGTCGTAGCCGCGCATGCTAAACTGGAGTCAATAGCTGAAGCACGATGACATATTACTGCTCTCTCGCTTTAAAAGGCTATACAAATTTTTCATTTCGAGATTTGACGTATTGTATGTGGAATATTTTTTGGAAATTTCGGTTGTGGCTGTTGAATTGACTACCTTACGTGAATAAGAAACGAAACCAGGATGAGGAATTTTCCATAAAGTTTATGAAATATACTGTAATAACAATTTTATTTTTAGAATTTTTTTTTTGATATTCGTAAATATTATGCTAAAATAAGATTAACGTAACACCCACTGTTACAAAACTGACTGAGAAATTTTCCAAACAAAATGACGAGTGTTACCAATTACTTTTGAATAAAAGTGACAGTTTTATTTGAATTTTTTTTTTACTTTTGACAGTATCTGTCAGTAATCAAAATAATTTGTTTAGTGAAAAAAATATACCCTGAGAAAAATTCCAGTACAAAGTATTAAGCTTTTTGTACATTTTTGTAAAAATACCAAAACTGACATACTTTTTATTTTGGAAAAATAGTGTTTTGTGTTTGTTATGACCTATACTACATCCTAGCAAAAGAATAATAGACTGAGGAATTAAGGCGCTAGGCGCTGATTGTGGCTGAAAACTGTTACTTTCTAAGGGATATCAATAACGGGTCATGCAAAAATTTTGAAAAAAATATATGTTATTTACCATTTCATGTACAACATTGTCAACGTTTGAATAACTCGTGTAACGTATAGTTTCTCTGTTATGTAAATGTAACTAAATGTCGTTTTACGGTTAATTTTGCTTATATCTACTGAACGGCTCATTCGATTTAAAATATTGTTGAACTAAAAAATATGTACTACAGAAAACCACAAACTCAACGTAGGATATTTAAATTGATTAAATTTTCTTAAACAACTTGATCATAATTCCACATCTCGTGCGTTATTAGCTCGAAAACGGCGTTGCTGGCAGTCGTGAGCTAGCTTTGAGACGAGGAGGCTGTGTCGCTCGTCGCTCCGTGCTTCCCTTGTACTACATATACTTGTGCTTGGCCCGTGAGCAATAATATCGGACTTACTGTGCCTAAAGACTAAATAACTGCAGAGGGTTCATGCGGTGCGGATATAACGTGTCTTCCCGGAATCAATAATGTATAGACGTTTTATCTTTTAAGATAATGTACTCGTATGCATGTTTATGTACGTTCGTATAAAAAGTGTATTTTATTTAGATTATAATACAAGTAAAAAACAAATGAAATAAAAATGGAGAAAAAACAAAAATCATGTATCTCACATTGCTCTGAAAACAAATTTGGTCATGTAGTAGTAAACTAAAATTAGTATGTTTTAGTAGACGCATGCATCACTCAAAATAGGCATTAGTCGTCAAGTTGCGGAAATCTGCTAGTACTGCAATACAATAGACTAATAATTAATTTAATAAAAAACTCCAAAGAACCGAATTTATTTAAACATATTTGTTTAAGAATACCGTGTTCTAAACGAATGTAATATGCGTTATTTTAAGATTAAACACAATCATTAATGTTATACTTTATACTAATTTCTCAAATCTAGAAATTGCGAAGTAAACTGCAAAGGATTGCAGATAAACTGGCCAAGAGAATATCGGGCTATGCTCAGTGTAGGGATCCGTAGTTGCCGGCCTGTTACAATACATCCATTCAAAAGGTAGTTTATAAAGAAATATTTTGTGGCACTTACGTTATTTTACTATAGGCATAACTCAAAAACGGCTCAACCGATTTTATTCCATATAGTTTTTATTGAAAATACGTGATAAGTATTTCAATGGCCTCACTTCCAGGAATTTTCCCAATTTTTTTGGACCCACGGTTCAAAAATCAAAGAGCATTTTAACTTTCGAAGCTATTATTTACGAATGTATTCGTTTTATCCAAAATTATTAAGGCATATTCTTCTTGAAAGGCCTATCCAACAATGGGTTTCAGATACTTATTGTTTTACCACTTTGTAGGCGTAATTAAAACACATAATTACTCATACCAAATTTCAGTCTACTAACTATCACTGAGCAAATCCTGATTGAGAATCTAATAAAAAATTGCTGATATTTAAGAGTTCAGTGTATGTAAGAATAAAGGAAAGAAAACCGGCCAAGTGCGAGTCGGACTCGCGCACCGAGGGTTCCGTACAAACCTGTAGGTATATAGGGGTAGTAACTTTAAAATTATTAAAAATATTTTTATTACATGATGTAACTAAAAATTTACGGTTTTCGCAATTTTTCCTTTATCTGTGCTATAAGACGTTCCTTCGTACCAAATTTCAAGATTCTGAGTTCACGGGAAGTACCCTGTAGGTTTTGATTCCCTTGCGAGCGAAAATTTGCGGCATAAACGGCTGTATCTTTTGATTGCGTTGGTTTAGAAGTCTGATTTTTTCATAGCTCCAAGGGACAGTAGACTTGAGTATTTGATATAAATTTCAGCCTGATACCTCTACGCGTTCCTGAGAAAAATGGTCTTGACAGACAGACAGACAGACAGACAGACAGACAGACAGACAGACAGACAGACGGACAACAAAGTGATCCTATAAGGGTTCCGTTTTTTCCTTTCGAGGTACGGAACCCTAAAAAAGCTTTTATTTTATACCACGACGCTGGCAAACAAGCATACGACCCGCCTGATTGAAAGCAGTTATAAAGCCTATGGACGCATGCAACCCCCAGAAGATTCACATGCGCGTTGACTACCGTAAAAAAAACTACTATGTCGGTGAAATGCAAATAAATACAAATTTTATATTAATTATCAACACAAGTGAATAAATAAATTAATACTAAGGGTTAAATACTACCTATCAAATATCTTTAAAAGAACGGCCAAGTTTGTATCGGACCATGTATAATGTAGGGTTCCGTAGAAAGTAGTTTCTTGGAGATAACTCAAAAACGGATGAACCGATAATATGTGAAATAATTTTCGTAGAAAATTAAGTACTGAGCCTTCTTGGTATTTTTTCATATTTTTTAGACTTACGGATTAAAAGTTAGATGGGGGCTATTATATTTAGACTTTCGAAGCAATTATTTCTGAAAATATTGAATTAATAAATAAGTTTTAAAAATACTCTATATATATATATATACAGGGTGTCTCATTCAAATCGGTCAGTATGGGAAAGTCTGAAATTATAAGACATACGTAGATCTGTTCTGAGGAACCATGTCATCGATTTTAATAACAAGAAAAACTGCATTCATACATTTTAAAAAAACATCTGTACTCCGTTCGGGAATCGAACCCGGTTGTTTTGAAAAAAAAACCTACACTATTTCTATTTAGATATCGATTGTGTAGGTCTTAAGCAGTAAATGTCTGTATGAAACATGATGTCTAAAATGAATTAAATGCATTTTATTATATGAAGATACAAAATGCAATTGTAAGATCGTTACCTAAACGTGTTGAATATTGTATTGAAAAAGGCGGTGGTCACTTCGAGCACCTACTAAAATAAATTAAAGTATGTGGAAACAATGCATTTTATTCATTTTAGACATCATGTTTCATACAGACATTTACTGCTTAAAACCTACACAATCGATATCTAAATAGAAATAGTGTAGGTTTTTTTTTTCAAAACAACCGGGTTCGATTCCCGAACGGAGTACAGATGTTTTTTAAAATGTATGAATGCAGTTTTTCTTGTTATTAAAATCGATGACATGGTTCCTCAGAACAGATCTTCGTATGTCTTATAGTTTCAGACTTTCCCATACTGACCGATTTGAATGAGACACCCAGTATATAAGATATTTTTAAAGCCGTATACGTACAACATGTTCATATTTACAAAAAAAATATTTTTGACATTTAGTTTGGCATACCTATGTATGGAGTGCCTCACCTAAGAGATTTTTTTAGCAATTTAGCCAGAAAACTAAGTAGCGGCACATGAAACACACCTCTAGATAAAATTTCAGTAATATATGTTTTATAATAAAAATGGCTGTGACATACGGACGGACAGACGGACATGTTTCAAAAAACTTTTAAGGGTTCCGTTTTTACCATTTTGGGTATGGAACCCTAGAAGTGTTTGCGCTGTGTTATATTTTAAAGATCTAAATTTAATGGGCTTACAGCTTTCATTTGTATGACGATTTCGTGCACAAATACCGCTCCTTACATGTGCATTTTCACTATTCCCAAGTTGCAACAGCCTTAGTTTTGTTAATTTATCGTAATTAAGTGAATTTTTACGGTTAATATTTTAAATCGCAACAAAAAAATAACCATCTATTAAGCTCACTTGCACAGCAAAAAAAATCCAAATTCACATGAAAACACCGCTTTGATGTGCATTCAGTTTTTTTTGCTGTACTAGTCAGTATTTTTTTCTAATATGCGGAATATTTTTAACCATATTTCGTAAATTCATAAATATTTTGCCGCTCACTGTACTTCAAATTGAAAATCTAGGTTTTCATTTTTTAGGGTTCCGTACCTCGAAAGGAAAAAACGGAACCCTTATAGGATCACTTTGTTGTCCGTCTGTCTGTCTGTCTGTCTGTCTGTCTGTCTGTCTGTCTGTCTGTCTGTCGGTCAAGACCATTTTTCTCAGGAACGCGTGGAGGTATCAAGCTGAAATTTATACCAAATACTCAAGTCTATTGTCCCTTGGAGCTGTGAAAAAATCAAACTTAAAAACCAACGCAATCAAAAGATACAGTTGTTTATGCTGCAAATTTTAGAGTTTTTCGGCACTCGCAAAACCTACGGGGTACTTCCCGTGAACTCAGAAACTTGAAATTTGGCACGAAGCAACGTCATATAGCATAGACAATGGAAAAATTACAAAAAGCAGACATTTTTAGTAAAATCATACAAAAAATATTTTTTTAAATTTTAAACTTACTATCTTTTTCCTCGTAAACGCGTGGAGGTATTAAATTGAAATTCATGTCAAATACTCAGGGCTATAGGACCTTTCAGATGTAGCAAAACCAAACTTTTATGTCAACGCAATCAAAAGAAATAGCAATTTAAGTCGCATATTTTGAAACTGAGTACTCGCAAGAAACTCAAAACCTGAAGGGTACTTCCCGTAAACTCAGAAACTTGAAACTTGGCACGAAGAAACTTCATATAGCACAGACAAAGGAAAAATTACGAAGAGTAGACATTTTTAGTAAATTCATGCAAAAAATTTTTTTTTAAAGTTTTAACTTACTACCTTTTTCCTCGTAAACGCGTAGAGGTTTTTGCTTGTTATAGGTGTTTACGGAACCCTCGGTGCGCGAGTTGGACTCGCACTTGGCCGGTTTTTTACATAAAAATCTACTAATCGAGATCGTTATTACTTATCTTATTTAGTAGCATTCCTAAAAAATGTCACAGTAGTACTTAATCACAGTATTCAAATCACAAAACATCCACAAAAGGATTAGGTATGATTATTATAAATCTGCCCGCGCGCCTCTGAGTAAAGTCATATTCTTTGAACATTATTGCGGTGGACCTTTCAGATGTAGCAAAACCAAACTTTTATGTCAACGCAATCAAAAGAAATAGCAATTTAAGTCGCATATTTTGAAACTGAGTACTCGCAAGAAACTCAAAACCTGAAGGGTACTTCCCGTAAACTCAGAAACTTGAAACTTGGCACGAAGAAACTTCATATAGCACAGACAAAGGAAAAATTACTAAAAGTAGACATTTTTAGTAAATTCATGCAAAAAATTTTTTTTTAAAGTTTTAACTTACTACCTTTTTCCTCGTAAACGCGTAGAGGTTTTTGCTTGTTATAGGTGTTTACGGAACTCTCGGTGCGCGAGTTGGACTCGCACTTGGCCGGTTTTTTACATAAAAATCTACTAATCGAGATCGTTATTACTTATCTTATTTAGTAGCATTCCTAAAAAATGTCACAGTAGTACTTAATCACAGTATTCAAATCACAAAACATCCACAAAAGGATTAGGTATGATTATTATAAATCTGCCCGCGCGCCTCTGAGTAAAGTCATATTCCTTGAACATTATTGCGGTGCATCGCGGCGGATTTACGCACGATCGCAATGAGAAGGGTACGCGAGTGGCGCGGGTAGAGAGCGCCCAAACGCTCAAGGACACTCCGGCGACAATCGTCTTAATGCGAGGTCTCCATACAACGACCCGGTAGATTTCCCACACTATTTGGCGGAATACATGATACAATGTAGTGTAATAAGTACCACCATAATGAGATTCTAGCAAATATACGAATAATAGTAATACAATATTTCCGTTACAAATGAAAAAATAACTGCGAAAGACTCAAAAACCGCAGGATTCGAACCCGCCTTCTCAGATTACTACTCTCTAAACTCTCACCTCTCTCTCCCAGTTATTACGAAAACTAAACTATCAATATTCTTAATTAAAATAATTTAATGAGGGGTTTCCGCGTTCGAGATTTTCACTAGATGGCAGCACCGTGACGAGAAGTCTTTTTGACGGCAGCTGTCAAAATCCACTCAAAAAAAATTATTAAACATGATTGGATACCCGTTTTAGCTCAACCCGTTTAGAATAGTTTTTTGCTCATTTACGTAGTTCAGTGTGTAATATTGATAGCTTATTGTGCGGCGACCTAACGAACAAGTGTGCGGCTAATGAAAAATTAGTTTCAAAACGCGCGTACCCTCCCTTTAGTTGAACAAACGGTTATCCGGGGTCCCGGCCACCCACGTGTTTGTAGGGAGGCTATCACCTTACAATCAGCAAGGCCTCAACCGAACAACGTTGCTTTTATTTATATTACTAAAGATTAATAAAATCAAAAATATACACCTCGACATTGGCAGAATTCACCTCGCCAAAATCGGCGAGGAGTAAAAGCCATATAATAAATAAATAAATAAAACCGGCCAAGAGCGTGTCGGGCCACGCTCAGTGTAGGGTTCCGTAGTTTTCCGTCCGTCACAGTAAGTGTCCCCACTTAAGAGTTAAAAAACTTTATTGGAAAGCACGTCATTTCATTGTGTGTGTGTGTGTGTGTTTTGTAGAAATTACAGGTACAATAAACACCTGCTTATATTATACGGTTAAATTACAAACTTAGTTCAGAAATTATTTTGTAATTTTTGTTCAAAAACTATTCAACCTATCAAGTTCAAAATATTTTTTCTAGAAAGTTTGTATAAAGTTCTGCTTTTGAGATTTTTTTCATATTTTTAAAACTTATGGTTCAAAAGTTAGAGGGGGGGACACTTTTTTTACTCTTGGAGCGATTATTTCCGAAAATATTTACATTATCAAAAAATGATTTTACTAAACTCCTATTCATTTTATATCCAACCTACCTATCCTATCCAACAATATATCACACGTTAGGGTTGAAATGAAAAAAAAAATCACTCCCCACTTTACGTATAGGGGAGGTACCCTAATAAAACATTTTTTCCACTTTTTATTTTACCACTTTGTCGGCGTAATTGATATACATATTAGTACCAAATTTCAGCTTTCTAGTGCTAACGGTCACTGAGATTATCCGCGGACGGACGGACGGACGGGCAGACATGGCGAAACTATAAGGGTTCCTAGTTCGCTACGGAACCCTAAAAAAAGATTGGTGTATTATGAGTTATGACAGCTAGACCTCTCGCCACGGCGCTGCCATCTAATGAAAAACTCGATCGTATGTTTGCTATTATTTGCCAAATTAATACATCATATGGCAGACCTTACAACGGTTCAGGTCACATAAGGCCACATTTATCACACGGACAATCATTATGAAGCTTACCTTTAAGGGCCACTTCCAGACCACTTTGCTCTAAGGGCCGGGCCACCTTCCTTGAACGACCATTTCCCCGATTGTCACATTTCTGAACGGCCACCTCCCTGAAAGGACACCTTCCTGAAACCACTTCTCTGAAAGACCATTATCCATGAACAGCTACTTCCCTGAACGGCTACATCTCTGAACGAATATTTAGGAAATAATATTTAAAGCGGAGCCACGGGTGCAGCTAGGGCAAGTATCACTTGCAAAATTGCAAATGTGTGTGCGTGAAGTGAACTGGGGACATCCACTAATTTAGTTAGTTAAAACTACCCCAATATCACAGGGCGGACACGACATACAAAAAAACTCGTTTGGGCGCCTTTATGTGCACGACACATCTGTACACGCTTCAATGTGTGCGTGCGTCTTAGGGCGCTGTTTCCGCTGTCGTAAATGACGTTTGACAATACACCGCCATATTTCTTTTTATCTATGCGCTGCCAACCTGACGGATTAGCAATCGGCCGCCGGAGGGTATTTCCGATCGGGGCGGGGCGTAGCGTGGCCATTAAATTATATATGAAATACTATTTATTTATTCCGTGCCAATATTTAAAGTTTGTTCATCAAAGTGGTGTCTGTCTTCTTCAAGTTCATGTTTTGCTCACTGTACAAAATGCTCCAAGTTTGGCTATGTATCGGAGCGGCCAAGGTGGTCACAAATATCTGAACATGCATTTTAACGCCTTGGCAATAGAGGCGTTGTTCAGATATTTATGAAACTCCGAGATATCTGATGGCGACTGTACTAGAAATTAGAATACATAACTTTTTACCGTGCATTACCCTAGATAGGCCGAATCCTGCTAGTCGATAAGGTAGGGTTGGCAACGGAGTTCAGCTGTCAAGCTTGAGGCACGAATGAGGCTTTCCGCGATCGAGTTTTTCACTAGATGGCAGCACCGTGGCGAGAGGCCTTTTTGACAGCAGCTGTCAAAATTCACCAATCAAAAAAATATGATTAAACATGATTGGTGGATTATGACAGCTAGAACTCTCGCCACGGCGCTGACATCTAGTAATTATCGCGATTGCGGAAACTCTAATTCTCTTTAACTTAGGTTCGTGAGACTAATTTAAAAATAACACAGTACCCTTTAAACCGGATTGCTGCCAAAATGTCAAGTATCAAGATTAGATATGTATGATACGAGTATAGATCGCTCTTTGGACTAATTTTAGCACCTTTAATACCGGAAAGGAAACGTAATGTGTCACCTTTAACAGGAAAGGATATTTACACTAACTATTAGTCAGCTTACACCACTAGTTAAAGCAATGACGCGTAGGCAGAGTGACCGCGAGGCAACTGGATGGCTCGCGGTATTTAAGCTCCTTAAGTGATGAGGAACCGCCCTGTGCAACCCGAATTGACCCAACTTGGTCTGGGGCGGAAATAGAGGGGGGGGGGGCGAATTTTTTTTATCGCGAGGCAACCGATTGAAACTGCGGTTGCCAGAAAGTGCGTACGCTGGTTATAATTTAAATGCCATCCCTCCAGGTGCGACTGGCGCCCTGTACAAGGGCGAGGAAAAAAAAATGCACGTACAATAATTGAAATCGGATGGTATTTGTTTTTTTTAGTTTTGTATGATCTGATATGCGATATGTACAAATGCAATCCCTCTCCTATGAAATTTCGTCCCCCTGTGGCCACCCCATTCATTGGAGTATTCCAATGAATGCACTAAAATGTTTTCACGGAAAGAAAAAATTCCAACAATACTACCAGAACGATTAGTAAAATAGATTTATTGTAACGGATACTACAATCTTGTAAGGAAAACTACCCTATATATTTACTATATATTGAATTCAATAGAACTATTCAAACATTAATATGCACTAAATAGTTCTGTTTAATGATATTTACGAGAAGTCTAGTTTTTTTTACAATTCATTGAATAAACGTTACAATAATTATATTTACAAGAAGCTTCTTGTAATGCTAAAAAACTAAAAATTATCTTTACAATCTTCATCGTAGTGAATACTATGACAGTATACTTGTTGTAACTTTTTTATAAGTTGGCATTACTTTATAGCTCTTGTAAAAAACCTAAATAATATTCTTGTAATGTATACTCAACACAGAGTTCTGTTTAAAAATATTAAGTTTGTATAAATATGTGTGCATAGTCGTCAACTCAACGCAGTCGCGGAGCGCTTTACTAATTGTATCGTAGTGAATGTTATCGCAGTATAGTTTATATGACTGGTTTATAAGTTGGTATTACTTTGCATCTCTTGTAAAGAAATGACAATAATATTCTTGTAATGTCTACTGGTGAACAAATAGTTCTGTTTAAAAAATATTTAGTTAGCATAAATTTGTGTTTCGTTTGTGTAACGAAACGCCATGTCGGAGCGCTTTAAGCACCATTTTGTATCGTAGCGAATGCTAGTTGATATAGCTGGCGTTACTTTGCGGTTCTTGTATAAATATTGCAATAATATACTCGTAATATATATCGAACAAATAATTCAGTTCAAAAAATTTTAGTTCGTATTAGACGTGTGCGCCGCCATAAAAATCCGCGGCGGCGGCGCGCCGGGAATTTTTGGCGGCGTGGCTGCGCCACGCCGGCGTCAAGGTCTCTTTTGGCTGCACTCGCAAGGCTCACGTTTCGCATTAAAAATATGTTACATATCAAAAACTTTTTAGGAACAAGGAACATAAAACGATATATAAGGCCGTTTGCTTATTTAAGGGTGTTTTTTTTTTCTAGTACACTTCAGTCCTGCCTATATTTCGGAAATCGCTTTTATGTTGATGTTTTTCATAATTGTGAAAAATTAAGATTCTTTTAAAGCCAACTCCATCTAAAGAGTGTACCAAGGCCAGCTACCAAGAAGTGTCTTGGTAGCTGGCCCGTTATAAGGGGGAGGATGGAATGGCTTCAAGGCGGTTGAGTCCGAAACAGCTAAAGAAGTCATCCCCACTCCTGGGAGCCAAGCAAGACGGAAGCCCTGGATTTCTGATGCTACCTGGGAACTTATTGAGCGACAACGGACTATCAAAGAACAAGGCCTTAACACAGACATAGCAAGAAAGGAGTATTCCAGGCTACACACTTGCGTGAAAAGGGCACGCAGACGCGATAACAATAATTCAATCCATGCTTTGTGTGACGAAATGGAAAAACTTGTTCCAGAAAGTCAAACTTCTCACCCGCGACTACAAACCTGGTAGATAGCGGATACTGATGGAAACACTTTATCAGACCTGGGAAAAGTGTTGGCTAGATGGAGAGACTATTCGGAACAACTCTATTGAGAAGTTCCGGGACATCTTTTAGTGCGAAATGACGTTGTGCATCCACTAAAGACAGACATATTTATTTCCGAAGTGGAAGACGATCAGACGTCTAAAAGTTAATGCCGTCGGTACTGATGGTATATGCTCTAGTATCCTAAAGAATATAGGTGGCGAAGGTACACAGTTCTTACACTAGATTTGCTGCAAAGTGTGGAGAACTGGGCAGTGGTCGAGAGACTAGACTGAATCCATGGTTATACCTCTCCATAAAAAAAGGCTCGACGCTAAAATGTAACAACTATAGAACTCTGTCTATTATATCGCATGCCAGTAAAGTATTTATTTACATCATCGAGAGATGTCGTGAATGGAACAAGCCATTAGTCGTATGCTTCATAGGTTACGCCAAAGCATTCGACTGTGTTAGATGGAAAAACATGCTGTACGTGCTCCTGAAGATGGGTGTCCCTGCTCATTTAGCTCACCTTATTGAGAACTTGTATGCCGAAAGTACTGCCAGAGTGCGCATTGAGAACACCTTGTCGGACAGTTCAAGCCGGAAAGAGGAGTAAGACAGCGCTGTATATTGTGTCCGAAGCTCTTTAATATCTACGGCGAATACATCTCACGTAAGGTCACCGAGAACTAGGACGGTGGTATATCAATTGGTGGCAAAACGATCAGCAACCTACGCTATGTTAATGAAATAACGCTCTTGGCTTCCAATGAGGAGATGTGTATTGTGTTCCGGCGAATAGAAGCTGAGAACATCGAATTAGGACTTCACGTCAACCATGCCAAAACCAATGTTCGTGCACCGGAAACAGTCTCCTCCACGAAGCCTAGCACTGAAAGACCTAGAATGCATCAGCGCCTTCACCTAACTCGACTCACTTCTATCTAGCGATGGTAGGTGTGAACGTGAAACCATCCGGAGGATTCAAATAGCGAAGGGTGCTATGATTCGGTTAGATAGGATCTGGAGAGATCACGGCATACAGAGGCAGATTAAGGTTAGACTTATGCCTTCCCTGGTGTTTTCAATTTTCCTATACGGTTCTGAAACTTGGACTATCAAGGCACATCTGAAAAGCCGTATCGACGCGTATGTGGTGTTGGCGAGGGCTTTTACGGATACCTTGGACTGCGATGCGTACTAATCAGTCCATACTAGAGGAGCTACGCATAAAATGCTGGTAGTCTACGACGTGCCAGGACCACATACTTCGGAGACCTCTCTCGACGCTCCTCGGATAGCCTGGAGAGGATCATCATGACGGGAAAAGTTGAAGGCACAAGACTAAGAGAGGTCCTCCCCCTGCAAGATGGTGTGCCCAAATCACTTCACCCATGCAATTAAAACTGCAAGAAGCCATGCGCTAAGCGAGGGATAGAAGCCTATGGTGGAACCTGGTCTTCAACTGAAGGACATGATCCTCAGCTGACTACATCACGACTGAGTGACGACTAGTGATGATGAAGATCCTTTTTTGACTCGCAGTAGGTCCAAACATACTGTTCAGTATTAAGGATCAATCCTGCCACCGAAAACACTTCTTTTCTCATGATAATTTAGTTGGTGGTACAATTTTGATGGCAGATTTATTATGTTCGTTACCAATCTTATTAAAAAGACCATCGACTTTATATTTGTTCGGTGAGCGGATAAATCATACTCATTTATTAATCTCCCGAAAGAGAAGGAATTGACCAAACCCAAACTATTTCAATGCGTACATGTTTTCATGGTTTAATTCGTCAATATACGTTGTTAAATTTTCAACTGACTTTCCTTCATCGGTAATTGTCATTGGTTAATTTCTGCCGAATTCTGAAATTTTGGCTAACGGCGTGGATTTTGAAATCCGCGGCGGCGGCGGCGGCGTGGGTCCCACGGCGCGGCTACGCCACGCCGGCGCGGCGCACACGTCTAGTTCGTATAAATAAATGTTTCACTTGTGTAACGAAACGCAATGTTAATGTCAGCGCGCGCGGCGTTGCAGTCGGCGGCCATTATCGTGATTAACTGATTATCGTCATCGTGCGTGGATCGTGCAAAGAACTAGGACCAAGTTTAGTGAAAAAAGAGACATTAAAAGATTTTATTTGAATTGGAGATAAATTGTTTAAATAAGTCCAAGTCGTTTCTATAGAAATGTTTTTTTTTCTTTTTAAGTGGGTTCTGACCAGTAGTGCCGTAATAAGTTTATTAATTATTTGTTTTATAAAGAAAAGGGGTATTCCCACCCGGTACCACCACTTTGTTATGGGTGGTAATTACGGTAAGCCTCAACTACAGAGAGCATCTAAGCAGCCTGTCGGCAAAACTGAAGGCCCGGAACAGCATTATTCAGAAGCTCACTGGTACCATCTGGGGTACCAACGCAGCCACACTCCGAACAACTGCGCTTTCACTAGTGTACTCGTCTGCTGAGTACTGCTCAGCAGTGTGGCTGAACAGCACACATACCTCTGCCGTCGACGTCCAGCAGAACCACACGTTGCGCCTTATCAGCGGATGCCTCAAATCCACTCCCACTCACTGGCTACCAGCGCTCAGTCACATCCTAGCGTCAAACTGCCGACGAGAAAAGTGCACAAGCTAACCCGATAATACAGGGTGTTTGGTAACCGGATGCAAAGCCGAAAGTAGGAGATAGCCTAGGTCATGTAGAACATTTTTAGCCATACTTGTCTTAGACAAATGTTATTAGTTTTTTTTAAATTTAAATTTAAAAATTTGTCGGAGAAAACTGCAAAACTTCAGACTAAATCGATAATTAGTACTTTTTTTACTGCAGGTAGATTTTTTTTTGTTTTATTTCGTATTGTGCAATGTCTATCAAACACTAGAAAAGTGATTTCAAACATCTGTGTCTAAAGAAAACAAGTTGACAGCGATTTAAAATTTTTGTTACATGAAAATGTAAACGATTTAAGTGATTTCAAAGTACGAAAAAAAAAAACTAAAATAGCCACGAATTTTCAAACCATTTTAAAAACATGCTTGGCTTTTACCCTTTTATTTAAGCTATCAAACACGACTGTAGCTACTGTATCCTTGAAAATAAGCCACCTAAACCAACTGGGTAGCTAAAATGTTTCACTCTACTTGTGATACTTGTGGTAGTTGTGGTGACGAATCTCATTATGATTTTACAATAAAACATTGGTTCTGAATACTAAGTTGGCGTTGACTTGACATTTGACTTGTTTTAAAAGGGTTAAGTGTACTGGACAAAACTACCACATGCAATTTTAACAAACAAAGGCTTGCGGCGGTGAGAGACAAAAGGGACTGATAGCGGCAGGCGGCGGGCGATAAGACAATCATGTCTCAAGCCATTTTATCTTTGAAAATAGGCTACCTGTACTAATAAGAGGGAATGTTTAGGGTAAATTAAAATAAAACCCCACACATTGACGGAAAACCTTCTTTGGAAGGACACTTGCTTTTTCCAATGTGGATTGTTGTTTTTGTCAGCCCATTGGTGTAGGTTATGGAAATTTGTGATCCCCTCCCGGGAAAATTTCGATTCATCGGTCCAAAGAATGCTTCGCAAAAAACGTCGGTCTTCGATATCCGCATTGAGTAAAAATCGGCAGAAGTCCACTCGGCGTGCAGGATCTCCTTCGTCCAAACCTTGAACTCCGATGCCGCGAAAAGGATATTTTCCCTCACGATTCATTGTGGCCCATACTTTCCATGTGGACAAGTTCAGATTACGAGCTACCACTCTGATGCTCGTATTCGGATCCTCTGCAAATGCCTGTAGAACGTCTTCCTCCACTTCAGGGCGATTACGTCCTGGATTCCCTCCATGTTGCACAGCAATACCATTCTCACGTAGCCTTCGGAATGAATTGTAAAACACTCTCACATTAGGCAATCTCCGGTTTGGAAAACGCTCTTGGTACATCCGTCGGGCCATCGCTCCATTACTGTCAGCTTTGCAGTACATGTAGATAATGTCGGCGTATTCTTCGTTCGTAAACTCCATGTTTACAATGAAGAAGTCGTAATTACACATGAAGGAGCGCCTACGGCAGCTACAACTTGACACGGTAAATTGAGATGAGAGCGGGAAATTAAACCACAATGAACGTCTAATCGCAACTGAAGTTGTAACTAGACTAAATTACTAGTTTTTGCACAAATACTCATGTAGCTAATCAGTTTATCTTTGTCAATAAAGCACAAAACCGATCATCTTTGTTTAACGCCGCTCACCGCCTGCCGCTATCAGTCTCTTTTGTCTCTCACCGCCGCAAGCCTTTGTTTGTTAAAATTGCATGTGGTAGTTTTGTCCAGTACACTTAACCCTTTTAAAACAAGTCAAATGTCAAGTCAACGCCAACTTAGTATTCAGAACCAATGTTTTATTGTAAAATCATAATGAGATTCGTCACCACAACTACCACAAGTATCACAAGTAGAGTGAAACATTTTAGCTACCCAGTTGGTTTAGGTGGCTTATTTTCAAGGATACAGTAGCTACAGTCGTGTTTGATAGCTTAAATAAAAGGGTAAAAGCCAAGCATGTTTTTAAAATGGTTTGAAAATTCGTGGCTATTTTAGTTTTTTTTTATCGTACTTTGAAATCACTTAAATCGTTTACATTTTCATGTAACTAAAATTTTAAATCGCTGTCAACTTGTTTTCTTTAGACACAGATGTTTGAAATCACTTTTCTAGTGTTTGATAGACATTGCACAATAAGAAATAAAACAAAAAAAAATCTACCTGCAGTAAAAAAAGTACTAATTATCGATTTAGTCTGAAGTTTTGCAGTTTTCTCCGACAAATCTTAAAATTTAAATTAAAAAAAAACTAATAACATTTGTCTAAGACAAGTATGGCTAAAAATGTTCTACATGACCTAGACTATCTCCTACTTTCGGCTTTGCATCCGGTTACCAAACACCCTGTATAATCGTGGATAGCTGAATGGGATGCCAGGCTCAATACAGGGGCCCGTATCAATCAGAAGGGTTTGAGGAACGTCGACGGATATGGTCCATTTTAAACCGGGTTTTTGTATAACTTTTAATATTTATACCAAGATAAAGCATACACATTATATAAATATTTTATTTACTTCCAGATCACTCAACTCTCAACTCTAGCTAGTCTGTCTCCTGGAACTGGTCCTAGCAACTTGCATCCCGCCTAAAAGCCGAGCCACTACGGATGCGTGTGCGTGACGTGCACGTAGACGTGCGCGTGGCGTGCGCGTTGTAAAAGACGAATCCGCATAAGAGATGACACCGCATGGGAGACGTGTTACCTGTGCGCGTCAAGCGGTGTGGCATCTCTTATAAGGATTCGTACTTTACAACGCGCACGCCACGCGCACGTCTACGTGCACATCACGCACACGCATCTGGCGTGGCTCAGCCTTAAATCCTTACTATACCACCTTGTATAGACAACGAACCTTTTTTTAAATTAACAAGAAATGTTAGTTGTCTATACGGTGCACACACAAATTAATAGGTACCGATAAACAATATAACACGTTAACGCAATTGTATATTTATTAGCTATGTACAGATACAATACAATACAACTACAATTTATTTATACAATTAAATCTTAAAAATCCCTTAAACCCCTCGCTTAAATCTGGAGCAGAGCCCGACTGGGGAAGAACCTCCACCTTACCGAAAACAAATAGCACTAGTGCTGGTGAGCAAAGTTGCCAAAGAGCTCAAAGAGGACGCAGTGTGTTGACGACCAGGAACCCTCTTGTTCCTTTAGCCGTCAACTCAGTGAATCCTCCTTTTTCTAAAAGGTCGGCAACACGCAACGCGGTGGCTGCTTACCACCAGGCGGGCCGTATGATTGTTTGCCACCGTTATGGTTTAAAAAAAAATTACAATTGACTGTAAAGGACTATTTGGTGCCTTATAAAGTCGTATAATAAAATATAAAAATACAGAATTTGCCAGTACAAAATTGATAATTTCAGCGCCATTATTTCAAAGGTACCCAATGTATTTCTATTAATAATGTATGTTTATGTATGTTAATGTATGGTCATAATTTACAATCCTCTCTCACCAACCCTACTTCAAAATAAAAGAGGAAGTCTGCCTTCAAATAACAGTACCCCAGTAAAGATACGGTTGCGTCAAACATTAATTTATAATAGCCTGATTTTTTTATTTTTCATACTTATGGGATATTTAAAGATAACATGCAAAAATCCTACAAATTTTTCACCCGGAAGTAGTTAAAAAGGTAAAAAAATATGTATAAAAATTTCTTTTGGTGAGCTATTATTAATTATTTCCAATTCGCCGTACTAGCCGACCGTAAAATGACTGTTCTACAGTACAAAGGCATCAACCCCCTAACCTAAGCCTTCTTGTACCCTAATCCTGACCTATCCTCTCCAGGTACGCCCTGCATCTCAAGGCAGATCCAGAAAGCGCCTAGCCTCCTAACCCTTGTAAGCCTTACTTATAGACCCTTTCAAACGAAGTGGACGAAAGCCTTCGCAAACGTCCGTTTTCGATATTTTATTTAAATAATTATATGCAATGAGGAAGTTAACTGTCAAAGTGACATCTCCAACATTGGTCCTTAGAAAAGCTAAATTTGTACGGCGCGAAGTAGTTTTTATTTATTTTTGCGAAACTGACTCAATGGTTTGTCTCGAATTGCTCCGAAATCGAAATCCACCGGTTTCTGAAATACACTAAAATTAAAATGCTGTAGATTAACGTCATAGGGAAGTTTTTTGCCTAAGATAAGCTTTTTGACTGCATACTAGTTAAGGACCATTCATCTTCTGTCTCTTTCTCGTATTGTACGTGTCTTTCTCTTATTGTATGGAATCTGAAACAGCGCCCTCTACAAAAAGTTTCCACCGGCCTTCCCCATTGAAGGACCTTTTTCTTCAATTTAGGCACATTACAATGCACTTATGAACGTTAGAGAAAATAAAGACTACCACCGGTTCTAACCCTACACCTCTGACCCGAGAAGTATCATGAATTCATGACCGGCAAGAAACTCGGTGGGACTTATTTTTTTAAAACAGTAATACATTGGATCTTAAAGATACATAGTAATGCGTAGTTCTTTAAGAAGACATATCAAAACAGCTTGAGAGACAGACAATGTACCTATTGTTTGTTGCTTCCGTAATACCCGTTAATCACGTCCTTATAATTTTTTCTACTATATCTAATAGATATTATATAATGTTACTGTTTTTTTATACCAAATTAATATCAAGCAAGTACAAATAATCATAAAATAATAGTTCACTGCAAAGTGGATCTTAACGTAAAACTAAGTTCATTTTGCATGTATGCGTCAAAGCACAGCACGTGCAATCCAATGTTAGGGTCACTCAAACTACACTACTCCATTTTCAACTCTATTTCGAAACGAATAAGGCCGCATTTTCAACGCATTTATATTCACATGTTAACATCCACCTTTATAGCAACCGTGTCATTCTATTTTAAACTCTATTAGTGACTATTTGAGTGTAATGTCGCCTGTATGTAAGGTCACATGTGACAGCTGACTGTGTCGACCGATAGCGCGTCCTAGACCTGACTTTGACAGTTGACCTTAATGACGAGGGCGTGGCCGGGACGGTCAGCTTCTAAACGTCTGTTCAGATTTATAGTCTACCTATCTTTTATGGACATGAGAACTCAGAAAAAGGTACGTATAAATGTCTAAAAGACTAGTGCTACCGCAAATTCAAGGGAAAGGTTACTGAGCGGACCTCAGGCTCCATAGTGGCAAAAAGCCCAGATAAACGCTAGGAAGGTGATGGTGGCCTACTTGTTGCATGATCGTAAATATGGATTAAGAGCTGGCCACGTCAGATATGACAGAATAATGAGAGCAACAAAACCCGTCTAGTTATGCTATACTCTCCTTATTGCTAGATCCAGGCATCTGGCATCTTTTAATGGGTGGAGATCAGAGTGACAGACAAGCAAAATTTTTGAATTGGAAAATAGTAATATCAAAATAGGTAAAAACTGCCGAAGTCTCAAGTATAAAGGGCAGGGCCTATATTTTAACATTAGAACAAAAAACATTGCGTATTATTTCGGAATCAGAAAGGCGACAAACTGTGAATTACATTATACGTCGTTTTGGACTACTTTCCACCATGAGAAAGTTTTGACAATGATATAATCTAATTATTTTTATAATTTGTCATACATATTAATACTGCATCAAAACCAGATCTAGGATCTGTATTCTTAAAGTGGTTTGCATTCTTCGACCTCCACCACTTTACAGCTGCCAGATGTCCGGATCTAGAAATAAGCACTAATATCCAAAATCATGCGGGTATTCGCGAATAGTCGTTACATCCATAAGCAAGAGAGGTATGGGCACTGCGAATGGCACCTCGCTAAGTGTGGTAGGGCACGTTCAGCGAATGTCATCGCTCAAATCTGGAGCAGAGCCCGATTGGGGAAGTACCTCCACCTTACAGAAAACCACAGCCAAATAGCACTAGACCCTACTCATAGTGTTGTGTTCCTGCTGGTGAGTAAGGTTGCCAAAGAGCTCAAAGAGGACCCAATGTGTTGACGATGAGGGACCTTCTTGTTCCTTTAGTCGTCAACACAGTGAATCCTCCTTTTTGTAAAGGGTCGGCAACGCGCATGTGACTCCTTTGGAGTTGCAGGCGTCCATAGGTTACGGTAGCTGCTTACCATCAGGCGGGCCGTATGCTTGTTTGCCACCGTCGTGGTATAAAAAAAAAAAAAAAAAAAAAGTTCATCCACAGAACATCGTAAGTTAGAACATCGGGATAAGTTCGCCATTGTACGTATATGTTTTGTTATATGTCTTTCGTTGTGTTTTCTTGTACAATAATAGTAGTTTATCTACACTCATATTGTAAGTTCTCTAAAACGTGTTCAAAAACGTAGGCAATGGCTAGCATTACCACGACCGATTTTACTATGATAAGCTTTTTATCTGTGGCAGTAACGTAATTTTAACTTTACATGCTCAACTATTGATGTGTTATGAGTTTTGATAACATAATGTACACCTGCACGCTCCCGCGCGACCGCCGACACGCGCCTCCCCGACCGCCGGCACAACCGAGTTGGCCATGGCGGTGCAATAGCGGCCATTCTATGGCTTCCGAATACGGCATTTTGGATAAATAATATGAGTGTAGATAAAGCAGTGTATGCAACTGTACGTAATTAGGCCTTAAAACACTCGTGTGATCTTATTATGAAACTCGCCTGCGGCTCATTTCATAAAACCACACTCATGTTTTAAGGACCCTTATTACGTAACAGTTACATAAACTACTATTATGTAACTGTTACGTAATAAGGCCTAATTACGTACAGTTGCATACACTGCTTTATCTACACTCATATTATACATATTAAATTAAGTGTTCGGAAACCATAGAATGACCGCCATTGCACCGCCATGGCCAACTCGATTGTGCCGGCGGTCGGGGAGGCGCGTGCCGTTGGTCAGCACAGGATTTACATTATCTTATCAAATTCGATGTTTGGAATTTTAAACTCATGACGTATCAATATATGAGCATGTAAAGTTAAAATTACGTTACTGCCACAGATAAAAAGCTTATCATAGTAAAATCGGTTGTAGTAATGCTAGCCATTGCCTACCGTTTTTGACCACGTTTTAGAGGACTTACAGTGTGAGTGTAGATAAAGTGTTTTACTACTACTACTGCATCCCTAATAATAGGCTTCATTCTACCACTGCACCGCTCGCCATCGGCAGGGCGGCGGTCATCCTCGCATCTTGGAGCCTAAATGTTCGCGTACTGTAAGGTTTCAGAGGGATTCCCTGCTGCGAAGCTGCGGCTGTGAAATCAGCTCCCTGCCGAGGTTTTCTTGATGCACTACAGTATGGGGGTTTTTCAAAAAAGGAGTGTATTTTTAATAGGTCTGCAACGCACATGTGACGCCTTGCAGGCTTAGCAAGAGGCGTGCTGTTATGTATGCTTGTTTACCACCAATGTGATATTAAAAAAGAACACCCCGTAGACTTGCATGTGACGGTATAGAATTGATTTAGAGTAAATAAACTTGAGATCAACACCTCGTCAACATATAACATTGCTTTGTCAATACTTACTAACATAAATACAGTTTTGACCTTCTAAAGGTCAAGTTGTGTTTCCCTTACTAACGTCATGCACAAGGCGGTTTTTCCATACACTTAAGGCGCATCACACATTTGAGCGCAATTCAGACATTATAGAAAAAGTAGGAAATTTGTCTATGGTAACTGAATTTTTTAATGGAAACAGACAATTCTCAGCTGGATATCCGTCTACTCTGTTTTTTTCTCTATAGCTGTTGCATTCCGCTAAAAGCCCTGTTACACTTTACTTTTTTTAGTGTCTTAATTAGTATCCTAATTAGGATCCTAACTTTTTTCAATAGTAAATTTACTTGCTAAATGCGGTTAGACTTGACTAAATTTAGAAACTAAATCATTCAGGAAGCTAACTAACTAGGACAAGTGTAACAGGGCTATAAGTGTGTGGAGCGCCTAAACCCAGCTTAAAGCGGCCCATGAAATATGAATAATTTAAAACAAAAAAGAACCGACTTCACTTATCAAAGTGAAACTTGAGCTATCACCTTTCCAAAGTCAAAAGCTACTATAAAAAATACTCAGATCTCACTGCTAGGGTGAACTGCAGTTTTAATAGCCTAAGTAAGCTAATTCAGATCATTCAGTCGGTTGTTCAGCGCAAATTTGAGAAAAATCCATTCGCCTTGTTCTAGCATATTTAGTAGAGATATAATTTAACCAATATCCGTATTCGCATTCGCGAATGTCAGAGAAAATACATTCGTGACATGCCTAGTGGATACATAGCAATTATATAATAACTGATAACTAATTAACAAATAATTAATTGTTGATTTAATGACAATAATTATGTTACGTTTAAATCCTACATTAAGGGCCTGTTTCTCAATCTCCAGATAAACTTATCTGCCAGTTAAAATTATTGCTATCCTTTTCTCCAGTCATATAAAAGAAAAGGACAGCAAACATTTATCTGACTGATATGCTTTAACTGGAGATTGTGAAACAGGCCATAAGTATCCTATAGCATGTAAGTCCCTAGTAAATAGGGTAGGCCGAGGCAAATCGGATCGCAGGGCGAAATAATCACCAAATCGCCTCCGCGGCGTGTGGGAATGGTTAAGTCCAACCCGGGACGCTGATTGGTTGTCCAGGTTAACCGCGATCTTCTGTATATTATTAATATTATTATATATATTATTTATAAACAAAACATTATGAGTAGGCTTTAGTTGCTATTTGGTGTTGTGTTCTGTAAGGTGGAGGTACTTCCCCAATAGGGCTCTGCTCTGAGCGAGTCCTAACGATCGCTGAAGTAAGCTGCGGATGGACAGACAGACGGACATGGTGGAACAATAAGGTAGCCTAGTTGACTACGGAACCCTAAAAAACCATACTTTAGGTATAGTACGAATTCCGCAAGATATTCGAATGTTACTTAAGAGCTCAAATAACATACGGAATTAAAAAACTTACTACTTAGCTTAGGGGTAACTAACTTAAGAACATAAAACAAATCAAGTTACATAATTCAGTATTAAACTCTAGTATTTTATACCACGACGGTGGCAAACAAGCATACGGCCCGCCTGATGGTAAGTAGCTACCGTAGCGTATGGACGCCTGCAACTCCAGAGGTGTCACATGAACGTTGTCGACCCTATACAAAAAGGAATATGGAATATGGAAGGAGTATGGAATTATAAACTGAAATAAATGTCATATTCGAAAGAAAATGTGACCAAGCCAAGTCCTCTCTTGCGCTTCCAGTTGCTAAGACCGCAGAAGACGCTTTTTTTAATCGTCTGCATTCAGACTAGTAATAGGTACAAACAGACAGTCACATTCAGACCATGCCGAGTGATCACGCTTGATCTCATACTCCATCCATAGTAAATAAAGCTATAAAGCATGCACAATTTTGCCCACTGATAAGTAATTATACATCCCGTGTCCACCACGTGTAAACAAATAAACTCTTGCCCTGCGCGACCTGCGCGTGCGCCTCTAAACACGCAGAAACAGTCCAAAACGCTCAGTCGCTTTTCGGCCGTCGCGGCGAGCGCACGCATGCCCGACCCGCGTCTCGTAATACAAGTAACATACATATTTGTTTACTACAACTTTTTTCTATGCAAAATTCTAAATTATATCCTAAAAAAACTTTTGAGGAGTTTAGTTGATGCCTTTGAGTTGGATTTGGAGGATGAGTGACTTGTGATAATTGTGGTGTTATTTATTCAATCTGTGATATTAGTGTTATTTTGTTATTTATTGTTAATTTATTCGAAATGAAGCAGCAAACTGGAGTTATAACTATTCATCAAGTAAGTTGTTAGGCCTTATTGTTAGTTCTTATTATAAATGCGTAACAAATATTATTTACTTACCAAATTATCAGTGTTAATCGTAACTATTGGTTTATAATTTATCTAATAAGAAAAAGTTATGAGACTTCAGAGAATATAAAGCCGATTTGTGCTCAGAGCCTAATCAGTAAAATAAACAAACCAAATTGCAAATAAAATCCAAACTATCCAAACTTAGATTCTCGTTGGCAATTGAAACCAAAACTCAAAAATCGTGAACTTTGATTTTTTTTTTATATCATGACTGTGGCAAACAAGCATACGGCCCGCCTGATGGTAAGCAGCTACCGTAGCCCACGGATGCCTGCAACTTCCGAGATGTCACATGCGCGTTGCCGACCTTTTAATATAAAGGATTCACTGTGTTGACAGCTAAAGGGAAAAAAGGGTCCCCCGTCGTCAACACACTGCATCCTCTTTGAGCTCTCTGGCAACCTTACTCACCAGCAGGAACACAACACTATGAGCAGGGTCTAGTTCTATTTGGCTGTGGTTTCCTCTAAGGTGGGGGAGCCTTCCCCATTCGCACTCGGCTCTAGATTCCGGTTTTTTGTTAAAAAAAAAATTTAAGTTCGGTGAAAGTGGGTTAATATTTTGTTTTCAAGTTTGTAAAAAGATTCTATTTTGTTACATTTAAAATGATGATAAAAGATGACTTAATTAATGTTTTAAGTCTTTGAAAATATATAAAAAGTTGATTTATGACATTTTGAACAGTCTTTATTATACTGACTTCGTTTAAAAAAAAATCTGTTGACATGTCCGGGTTCTTGGGGCTCTAAAATCCGAAGTTTTCACGCATCCTATCCTGGTTGCTAAATTTTAGAGATGGCAACCCTACACATAAATACTGCGACCTGGTTCCACGGTAAGCTCAATAAGGCTTGTAAATAAATGCCCTTACCAGGATCCGAACCCGGAACCTCCTGCATCGTAGGCAGGGTCACTACCGACTAGGCTAGGAGGTCGTTAAATGCGTTTGGTAATGACAATGAAAGCAATTAGAATTCTATTATTTTTAGAAGGGCATCGACCTATAATGTCATATCATATGTATGTTAAGTTGAAATTTTATTATTTTTAAAGAAAAAACCGACTCCAATGGGGGCGGCAGGTGAATGATTATTGTAGATGGTGCACTCTTAGATTCTAGAGAAATAACTTGCTTAACAAACACAGCGAAGAGGACAAATCGCCAAACGTGTTCACGTTGCGTCGTTGAAGAGTAACGTTCTGATTATCATCAGCAGTTCCACTTCATCAAATGTCACTTTTAGGGTTCCGTAGTCAACTAGGAACCCTTATAGTTTCGCCATGTCTGCCCGTCCGTCCATCTGTCCGCGCATAATCTCAGTGACCGTTAGCACTAGAAATCTGAAATTTGGTACTAATATATATATCAATCACGCCGACAATGTGATAAAATAAAAAGTGGAAAAAAATGGTTTATTGGGGTACCTCCCCTATACGGAGGAGTGGTTTTTTTGGTAAATATTTTCGGAAATAATCGCGCCAGAATTTAAAAAAAATGTGTCCCCCCCCTCTCTAACTTTTGAACCATAAGTTTCAAAAATATGAAAAAAAAATCTGAAAAGTAGAACTTTATAAAAACTTTCTAGGAAAATTATTTTGAACTTGATAGGTTGAATAGTTTTTGAAAAAAATTACAAAATAATTTCTGAACTAAGTTTGTAATTTAACCGTATAAGCAGGTGTTTATTGTACCTGTAATTTCTACAAAATCACAATGAAATGACGTGCTTTCAAATAAAGTAAAAACGGTGAAAATCGGTTCACGCAATAAAGAATTATCCCATAAAAATCATCTTCCATACTTTAAGCTCGCGCGCAATAGTTTACTTAATTTGCCGATAGATGTCGCTGTACGTGGAACGCTCATATCATATCCTACATGGCGGTGTTATTTTATCTCTTAAGTGGGGACACTTACTGTGACGGACGGAGAACTACGGAACCCTACACTGAGCGTGGCCCGACACGCTCTTGGCCGGTTTTTTTAAATGAAAATGCTCGATTTAAAAATAAATAAATAAATAAATATTATGGGACAATCTTACACAAATCGACTCAATTTAGGCTTGTGTTGTGGGTACTAGACGATGATATAGATAAATACTTAATCAATACATAAAAAAACATCCATAACTCAGAAACAAATATCTGTGATAAACACACAAATAAATGCCCTGACCAGGATTCGAACCAGGGACCTCCTGCTTCATAGTCATAGGGTCACTAGGTCACTACCGACTGGGCTAGTTAAACGATAAAAACACAAAAATAACTGCAAATCATCAGAACTGCATTTTGACAAAAACGGGACCAATCTGTATTTATCAACCGACTTCAAGATTTCGAAGGGGGAGGTTATCAATTCGTCGGGATCTTTGTTTTTGCTATTTTTTTTTTTTTTTTTTATGTATGTTCACCGATTATTCGAAGACGGCTGGACCGATTTGGAAAATTCTTTTTTTGTTTGAAAGCGTATACTTCACAGTTGGTCCCATTGTAACCATGTCAGGATCTGATGATGGGATCCTGGAGAAATCGAGGGAACTCTTCAACTATTATAGGCACACCTATGGTGATTTGAGTATTTTTTACAGCAGATCGAACATTTGGTGTTGGAAAGGTGGATGCTTAGTGAAGTCGGTTCTTTTTTGTTTAAAATTATATACATACTTACATACAATCAAATAAATAATTTTCTAAATTTGTTCAGACGTGACGGAGTTATGGAGTAACAAACATTTAAAAAATACAGCCGAATTAAAAACCTCTTCCTTTTAAAATCTTGAAGTCGTTTAAAAAATGTACATGTATACTGTCGCCGCTTTGTACGTAATATAGAAGAGGTCACAGGTTCAAACCCGGCACAGTAACAATGTAATTTGTATATTTATCAAGTTATTCAAGTACGACGCTGAGGGCAGAGTCCAAACATTCTGTCTCCTTTTACTGGTTTCACTGCTAAAGTGTGGATGAGAGGGATTGATTAGAATTGACGTTTTCTAGAACGTTTATGAATGTGGTGAAAAATCAAAGCATATTTGATTTTCGGCCTCTGGCTTTTGGACTAAGAGCTGGCCACGTCAGATATGAATATGACACAATAATGAGAGCAACGAAACTCGCCTAGTAAAATTGCAAAACTATCCTTATTGCTAGATCCGGGAATCTGGCAGCTTTTAATGGGTGGAAGTCAGAGTGACAGACTTGCAAAATTTTTCAGTAGGAAAAAAGTAATAAAATAGGTAAAAACTGCCGAAGTTGTCTTATTTATAGAGCACGGGGCCTTTATTTTACCACTTTGACTACCGAGAACCCGCCTGGTAGGCACTCGTAATGTTTGCCCAGATGCCAGGCACGCGGCGTGCGGCATTGCGTTGCACGTCGTGGCCCGCCTGGCGGGTTCTGTCGATTTCTGGGTTATTGTTCAAAATTTTACCCGGTTGCCAAAGTGTTAACATTAGAACAAAAAACATTGCGTATTATTTCGGAAACAGAAATAGTGGGCAACAAACTATGAATTACAATATACATCGTTTTGGACTACTTTGCCCCAACAGAAAGTTTTGGCAATGATATAATATTTTTTTTAAATATAATTTCTCATAATACTGCATCAAAACCAGAACTCTAGGATTTGTATTTTTAAAGTGGTTTGCATTCTTTGACCTCCACCAGTTTACAGCTGCCAGATGTCCGGATCTAGAAATAAGCATAGTATAACGAACTACCACAACTAGTCGCAACTAGATTGTGATTAGGATGATTTAAATTTTAAATGGATTTTAGTTTTCAGGCGGCATAGTTGAAAAGGGAAGACTTGCGAGTCCTCATCTTTGAGATCTAAGTAGATTTTTACCCCCATATTACGGCCCCACAAGGCCTTTATAGCCCAGATACGAACTGGGGTTCTGGGTAGGATAATCTCCAAAAAAATATTTATGTTTTAACACAATAAATTTAGCACATTAAAATATCTAATTCATTGAGTTAATATTTTTACCACCGTATTATGTTAAAGGTCTGAAATGTACATAGACATAAATACTAGCCATGGACTGGACCTGTCATGGTAATAATGTACCAAGATTGAACGGGATGGTCTTATTGAACTTTCAACAGGTATGACAGAGAAGGCGCTATTATCGTTGGTCCTTGTTATAGTCTCACAATGTGATTATTGCTTACTTTCAAAAGGCCCTAAGTACAATATAAACGCTTATTACTAGACCCCGTTATCGGAGGTGCAATTTGGTAGCTTGTCATTCTTAGGGATGGGTAAAAATTAATACCAGCTGTATGTCGATATTTTTCCTTTACCATAATAAGAGTCTTAAGACTTTAATTAAACGTCTTTATTTTGTAAAACATGACTAAATATAACTGAATATTAACAATTATAATTTTTATAAATATCAATTTTCAATTTTAATTTTTTTGGAGTTCAGGGAATGCTGCGAGAAGTGACTTTATTTTCAATATTATGAAATATTACATACGAATAAAATATGCTCGTAAATACAGCTAAATAATCGGAAATATTGTTGTGAGATGACATTGACTATCTATTGACGTAAATAATTTATTTTCAGTATAGGTGGCCAGTATTATACCTCTATGGGTAAGGTTTCTCAAGAGCGTTCAGGCTCAAGAGCGTTCAGGCACGGCACGGCCCTGCAACTCGAAACATTCGAAAAGTAAAATAGCAACCATATCGTTATTGATCTACTGATAATGGCTTCTACTTCTGATGACAATTATTATCATGGGTAACAAAAATAAACATGGGAAATTTTATTCTAAAAATGGTATATAAAACTAATTGCCAAGAAAAGGAAGAGTATCGATATCGACATCATAAATATTTTTACCGATCCCTAAGAACGTCAAGCTACCAAGTTGCACCTCCGATAACGGGGTCTACTTATTACCCTCCACCGGTTTTTGAAGGGACAAAGAAACCGACTAAATTATGTAGGCTAGTTTCGGTATGCTATCAGCCGACTTGAACGTGTTTTAAAATTAGTCGCGTTGCGTATATTCTGTCCTTGGGGGTACGCGTGTTTCAACTCTAGAGATACTTGCTTTGAGGAAATGTAGCAAAAATTTAATAAAACCGTAAGTTGCAACTAAAATGGTTAATTGTATTTTAATTTAAGGAAATGTCATAAATATTTCTGTTTACCTAAACATTTGAAGGCTATGCGGATATAACAAGATAGCACGTACCTAATATAACAGGTTAATATGCGATTGATAACATTTACAAGCTAGATATTACGTAATGAAGCCTTTTATCAACTCTTCTATCAATAACCTTTTTTATGGTATTAATCATCACTAAATATGAGAGAGTGCTCGATTTAATATAATTGTGTGATTTTCAAACAAGAGGTTACAGTATTGTCGGTATTGAGTTATTGATACCTGAGTATATTTAGTATATAATTATAAACAAAAAAGAACCGACTTAGCCTCCACCTTTCCAACTGCTGTAAAAAATACTCAAATCACTATAGGTGTGTCTATAATAGTTGAAGAGTTCCCTCGATTTCACCAGGATACCATCGTCAGATCTTGATCTGATGACAATAGGACCAACTGTAAAGTATGCTCTTTCAAACAAAAATAAAATATTTTCCAAATCGGTCCAGTCGTCTTCGAGTAATCGGTGAACATACATTTAAAAAAAATTGCAAAACAAAGATACTTCACAGTTGGTCCCATTGTCATCAGGCCAGGATCTGATGATGGTATCCTGGAGAAATCAAGGGAACTCTCCAACTATTATAGGCACACCCATAGTGATTTGAGTATATTTACAGCAGCTCGAGGATTTACTTTTGGAAAGGTGGAGGCTAAGTGAAGTTGGTTATTTTTTGTTTATAATTATTTATGAACCAATCCTAGAGCTGCGCTCACAGAGGATAAATAAAGTGATTCTATTGGTGCTTAACAAACACATTCCTCGCAACGCATCCTCGCTCATCTCAGGTGGAAACGCAGCCTAACTGTCAACAACATGTAACATACTGCTGTCACAGTTTCGCAAACTAGCACAGCCAACAAATAATCCGATATGTACGTTACATAACAATCGCATACGCACTTTTTGCAATAACTGAACTTACACCAAACTATAGTCAAAAGTACCATTGCGCTGCACATAATAATAGACTCTACTTCTATTGGCATTAAGTTCAAAATGCAACGGCAGGAATTCATGACATTAGCGAAGTCAATGAACTTTGATCTACTTTCCAAATATTAAGTGTCGTGCGCGAAGGGTTATCGACTCATTAACTTTATTGACGTGAACCTTATGTCGAGGTGTTAAGAATGATAAATTGATAAGTTCAAAATAAGTGCTTTTATTGATCATTAATTCATTAGCTTTTGCCAGCGATTTTTTCTGCGTGAAATTAGTAATCGACTCTCTTTTTTACCCCCTTCAGGGCTGACTTCGGGGATAAACACTATTCTATATCCTTCCCCGGAACTCCAACTATGTCCATAGGATAAGGTACTAAATTTCATCTAAATCGGTTTAGCGGTAATTGATTCCCCATACAAACTTGCATCCCTCTTCACCCCCTTAAGGGATGATTTCTGGAATTAAAACCAGAGCAGACCAAACATAGTTTATCTTCATACCTAATTGCATCTAAATTAGTTCAGTTCAGGTAACCCTATTGATTCCCCATACAAACATCCACCCCCCTTTTCAACTCCCTTTGGCCCCTTTTCACGGATCATTTGTGAACTAATTGTGAGATTTTTTCATAATTTGTAAGCATTTAAGTCATGCTTATATCTCCTTGAAGAGCTGGTGGCCTGGCGATAAGACATCGGACTTTCAATCAAGGGGGTCTCGGCTTCAAACTCCGGCTCGTACCACTGAGTTTTTCGGAACTTATGTACCAAACATCATTTGATATTTACCAGTCGGTTTTCGGTGAAGGAAAACATCGTGAGGAAACCGGACCTAATGCCAACAATCCATCTGGGTTGGAAGGTCAGATGGCAGTCGCTTTCGTAAAAACTAGTGCCAACGCCAATTCCTAGGATTAGATTGTCGAGCGGACCCCAGGCTCGATAGAGCCGTAGCAAAAAGCCGGGACAAATGCTAGAAGGATGATAAAGATAAAAAATAAAGATAATTTATGGTCAAAACTGTGTACAGAGGTTACCATGTCTTATATTTACAATATGGGTTAGATGACAACAGTTTGCCCATTTCGAGCGACGTACAATGGCTGGTTTGTGTGTGGTTTTACTAATTTGTAACGAAAGAGATAATTCTTGCAGCATCTAGACAGAAACTTATTTATAACCATTTGTATAATGTAACTAATGTGCTCAACAGAAGTGTTGAGCACCCTTGCGATTTTCACACAAAACTCGAAACTTTAGTCGAGCGTTTCTATCTTTTTTGAAGTTATTTTATCAATTAATTCAAACTGAACAGGCATGTTTTGTTGAAGTTAGTAGTCACTGCATAGAATATTTGTAATTTGTCGCACCGACTTAAAAATCGCATTTTTTTTACCTCCACTTTTCTTATTTTATAGGTACCTTGAAAATGTTATTAGGCGAAGTTTTCTAGATATACCAATAAAATATAACATTTTACGTCATCGTACATTGTTATGATAGGGAATTAATACTTAACATCAAAATTGTAAACAAAAAACTGCTATGCTCAACACTTCTGGCCAAGGCTGTATGTAACAATAGCATGCAGCATTAATACATTTGACTAGCATCGAGTAGGTATCCGTATCCGAGGTAGGTAGACTTTTAAAACTTACAGTTCACATGAGTAGTCAAGTAAAAAAAAAATGGATTAATGATGATGCTTAAATTTATCTCCTTGTCACTAAGGTGCTACATATGACTCACTTTTGTATCTAACATCTTACCCCCTTATTCATAAACATCTACTAAGGTTAAGAGGCCTCTGATTATCGTTTGTCCCTTTCCGTCCAACATATATGAGGGAAAGGGACAAACGATTATCAGCGATCTCTTAACTTTAGTGGCCGTTTATGAATAAGGGGATTAGTCTGTATATAGACATCTATTTATATTCGTTTCGGATTTCCTGATTCTTCTTCTTCTTATGCAATGATGCATCATCTGCCAAAACTGCATGACGTATCATTTAGTGACAGCTCAACAATTTTATAAACGCCATATAAGCGTTCCTTGGCCACAGAACTAGGATGACAAGAATGCTTCACAACATCACAATGGTGTTGTGTTATTTAAAGTATTGAATTTATTTATATATCACGACGATGGAATATAGTTACGTCTTACGGTTTCCGAGTAAAATGGCTGTGACATACGGACGGACAGACGGACATGACGAAACTATAAGGGTTCCGTTTTTGCCATTTTGGCTACGGAACCCTAAAAATCGTATACCTACAGTACATACTATTTATAATAGTTTTAAATAAAAAAGAACCACCTTCACTTAGCAACCTATCCAAAAGAAAATGCTCGATCTGCTGTAAAAAATACTCAAATCACTATAGGTTGCCTATAATAGTTGAAGAGTTCCCTCGATTTCTCCAGGATCCCATCATCAGATCCTGAACTGGTTACAATGGGACCAACTGTGAACTATATTCTTTCAAACAAAAAAAGAATTTTCCAAATCGGTCTAGCCGTCTTCGAATAATCGGTGAACATACATAAAAATAAATAAATAAAAAAATAGCAATAATTTTAAACAAAAAAGAACCGACTTCACTTAGCATCCACCTTTCCAACAGCAAATTCTCGAGCTGCTGTAAAAAATACTCTAATTACTATAGGTGTGCCTATAATTGTTGAAGAGCCCTCGATTTCTTCAGGATCCCATTATCAGATCCTGACATGGTTACAACGGGACCAACTGTGAAGTATACTCTTTCAAACAAGAAAAGAATTTTCCAAAGCGGTCTAGCCGTCTTCGAATAATCGGTGAACATACATAAAAATAAATAAATAAAAATAGCAAAAACAAAGATCCCGACGAAATGATAACCTCCTCCTTCGAAATCTTGAAGTCGGTTGAAAATTGCTTCGCTATCACGCACTTTTAAAGTAAAGCCATGGTGTGAATGTCAGCTCCAATAAAATATCCACCTACTTATATTTCAGAGAAAACGAATTTCTTTATTAATATTATGTCATGTTTCAAAAGCTTTTTTTGCCTACAAATGCATTTATTTTTGTATTGACGCCGAGTATCTATAGGGAGGCCCATCTTGATCAGAAGGTTGTAGAACGAAGAATATTTATATTTGACGATAGTAAAGTGAAGATGACATATATTGTATAGTCTAGAAATAATAGTAGTTTCTGTAACTGTTACGTAATAAGGCCTAATTACGTACAGATGCATACGATCTATACAACTGTACGTAGACAACTGCTGCGTCTGCTTTATCTACACCATATACAAGATATAGACATAGACATAGATTTTTTCAAATCACATCACATGGAATTACAATTTTACAGATAATGCTACAAAACTAAAAATACCTTAAAACTAGGATTTAAAAGTACAAAGAATGAGTTTTACATGTAGATGAAAAGTATAAATCTATGATGTTAATAATTTTAAACAAAAAAGAACCGACTTCACTAAGCATCCACCTTTCCAACACCAAATGTTCGATCTGCTGTAAAAAATACTCAAATCACCATAGGTATGCCTATAATAGTTGAAGAGTTCCCTCGATTTCTCCATGATCCCATCATCACATCCTAACATGGTTACAATGGGACCAACTGTGAAGTATACGCTTTTAAACAAAAAAAGAATTTTCCAAATCGGTCCAGCCGTCTTCGAATAATCGGTGAACATACATAAAAAAAAAAAATAATAATAATAGCAAAAACAAAGATTCCGACGAATTGATAACCTCCTCCTTCGAAATCTTGAAGTCGGTTGAAAAGGAGCTTGCCTCAGCATGATATTGCAGCGAGCTTGGCTTACTACAACGCTGGTTTTCAGGCAGACCCTTGGTACATTAACCATTGCTTGCTGTTTGTCGAAAACTGAAAGGCTTGGGGTTCTTTTACATGTGTAAATAAATGTGTAATGTGAATATATATGTAAGTATAATCGTGTGTTGAATAAGTAATATAAGAATGACTGTAGTTAAGTATAATATTTAAATTTAGGGACATATCTATAGGTATGGTATAACTTACAGGGACGTTTACGTATTATTTCGTGTGTATAAAATAAAATAAATAAAGTTTAACGGAAAAAAACAGAAGGGGTATATAGACGATTATGACCATTATAAATATCTCTATACTCCGCTTCTTTCTTTGAAACCTAATCTGCCAAAAAGAAGGGGTGCGGGAGGGGAACACAGGGGAGTATGACAGAGTCAGACATTTATGGCTGCCATGGAGACGTACTAAGTTTACTGTCACTTCCAGTAATTAGTGTCTTACTATAGAGTGAAATTACTTCGAGCGTGGCAGCGGGGGTCGCCCGGCTATGCGGGATCTTGGGTTAATTAGTCCATGATCTACACACATATTATTAATCCTAATAATAACGTAACGGCCTCCTAGCCCAGTCGGTAGTGACCCTGCCTACGAAGCAGGAGGTCCCGGGTTCGAATCCTGGTCAGGGCATTTATTTGTGTGTTTATCACAGATATTTGTTCCTGAGTTATGGATGATTTCTATGTATTTAAGTATTTATCCATATTTATCTATTATATATATCGTCGTCTAGTACCCATAACACAAGCCTTATTGAGCTTACTGTGGGCCTAGGTCGATTTGTGTAAGATTGTCCTATAATATTTATTTATTATTTATTATCCTAAATTACGAGTTCGGAAACCATTACAATGACTGCCATTGCACCGCAATGACAATTAAACTCGATTGTGCCGGCGGTCGGGCGGGCGCGTGCCGGCGGTCGGAGAGAAGAGCGGACTTTCATTACGTTACCGTAGGTAACGTAATTTTCATACGTTTCTACTACACTGTCACAGATAATACACTGGTGTTACGTGACTGGTTGCAATAATGGTGGTAATCACATACGGTTTCCGAACGCGGAATAGAGGATTTATGCTATTGGTGTAGATAAATACATTTATTTTCAACATACGTACGTGACAACAAAAAAATTCTAAACGCGTAGAGCGAAATCTAATTTCATTTAGTCGCGGATCATAATATAATTTGTACACGCATATTATATTGTATAATCGTGTCGAATTCCCTTAACTATTTTCTCATTCAAGAAATCCTGTAATACACAATTGTTTTGTAATGTATACATTTTACGAAGTGTGCCCGGAACGAATCTCTGAAAGGACTCCAGTACAAATATGTTGTATTATTTGCTTCTAAAGAAGGATGTTTGCAACTTAACGTAAAAAAAACTAAGCCACTGTAAATTGGCCTGAAAGTAACCGTTTTTAACGGAATTCATAAAGAGCAACTGAAGTAATTGTTTATCTTATGATATGAAGCGGGCGGAAAGCGATACATTTCCGCCCTTGTTTTCTTCAAAGAGGAAACGATGTAAAGTAGACAAATCAACAACATTTCTACTTGTATAATTAATACTTGTAAATATATATTACCTTTCTAAAAATAACGATAATGTGACAAATCTTTAAAAAAAATCTGGGTACACCCTAGCCACAGACCATATAACTAATACAGACGCCCAAACTCCATAGTCCCAAGCGATCCCGTCCTAAGTATCCAAGAACGGTATCCAAACTTTAGTTCATAAAACGCTAAACAGATGACGGCACCGATCTATTAGGAAATTGATGTTGCGGTTGCGACATCTATTATATCTACAACACACATTAGCTGCCTGTTACTTATACTAATATGTTTAAGTGTCACTAGATGGCGTTTTACAGGCGCCCAGATATGGTATTCAAATAATGTATATTTATAGCCCTCGTTAGGTAGGCAGGTACTGCACCTAGAAAAGACACCGTAGTAAAGTAGACGGCCAAGTTCGCAAAGTAAAAATACGACACTACTATCGGTGGTTACAAGATAATTATGCATTAATTATATAAAGATTGTAGGACCAGTATTCGCTGTATATATTCCTCTTTTCGTATTTGGTGCACAATAAAGAATATTTATTATTATTATTTACTCTCCTCTATCCCCTTCCCCTCACCCCCAGAACTTTAGTGATTATCATACGTGCATGCGATGCAAATGAAAGAAACCGCGCTACTCGCTAGTAGGTATACAATCTCTACATCAGAATGCCACCTTTATAATCAGTGATCGGAATTGGTAGTGCCATTTCGCGGGACTTCGGTGCGTAAGCTTAGTATGGATATAGTTTTTACGAGTAACCCCGGGATTCGATATGAAAATTTAAAGTTTGTGTTTGGTTTAAAAAATGTTTTACAGAACCGTATGCCTAACGTAAGTATGAAAAATGTGGTTTCAGTTAGATATCGGACGGCAAAAGAAATAGATTGACAGTAGAAAATATTGATAAAAAATATGGTTTGCTACTATAATTTCTAAGAAAGTAATAATTTAATTATTACTTAAGGAAAGTAATAATTTAATTATTACTTTCTTCGAAATTATTTATTTTATTTAAAATAATGATATTGATGTTTCGTGTTTTATTTTATGATTGTATTATTGTTAATTTTAACTGTTAAACAAAAGTAATTTTAAATAAATGATGTATTTATAATGTCATTTTTTTAACTTTTGTGTTTTGAAGAAAATTTTCTGTGAGAAGAATCGAAGAATCTCAAGTCTTATCCATGTTATTTACAATGTTTAAGGTCATTCACCCGAAATGGCACTACCTATTCCGATCACTGTTTATAATTCATAATAGCTTGGAAATTATACCACGACGGTGGCAAACAAGCATACGGCCCGCCTGATGGTAAGCAGCTACCGTAGGCTATGGACGCCTGCAACTCCAGAGGTGTCACATGCGCGTTGCCGGTCCTTCACAAAACGGAGGACTCACTGTGTTGACGGCTATAGGAACAAGAGGGTCCCTCATCGTCAACACACTGGGTCCTCTTTGAGCTTTGTATATGTATAAGTATTTTTAAATCGTTTAGTAACAAAACCATTGGTAATTTGGTACTGGTCGATTTTATTATTATTATTAACACTTAATACATGAAAACTAAGAAGGTTTGAAAATACTCTAGGTGCATATAATATCATTTTAAATGTCACACAGCCTGAATGAAAGTAAATCAAGACTTGGCCATTTTTAACGTAGGTAGGTATGTACCTACGCAGGTGCGTACTGACCAGAAATAAAGACAAATGTGAATCCGGTTATATTTACACATTCACTGGCCTACGTAGCTAAGATGATTTGACAAACCAGTATAAGAGCGCTCCTCGACTACGCATAGTTGTCATAAAACTATAGTTCAAGTTACAGTGGCTACTCGAAAACTTGACTCGGCTGTGCTCACACATGTGATCAAAATAACTGGGGCGCAGAATGGGACTCGGGACTTCGGGAGAGTCAATAGGCCCGCTTATAGGTGTCATACTTACTTTATGGTGTCATGCTACACACGACGGCAAGTCACAGTTGTAATGTAAGTAATCTACAGTATTTAGTCAATTACCGATTACTCTTAGGATTTTAGAGTAGGTAACTAACTTCAGGGCTAGAACCGTGAACCACTTCAAAGATAATAGATAAAAAAAAGGTGAACGATATTTATTATCCGTTCGTCGAATATGCAAGAGCGATAGAGACGGATTCGCGGTAGGCCCGCAGGTGTCAGGCCATAAGCTTGGATTTGACAAATGTTTAATTTTAATTACGTTTTCAGTACTAGTTAATTATATTTTTGCAACATGTTATAAATTCTTAGTTAATTTTATTTTATCAGATTATATTTAAAATTATGTATTTAGTTGTCTAGATAGGAACACATTATCTTCATATAATGACACTAGGTAATAAATTTATATTATTGACAATATAAAAGCACTACTTAAGTATTTGTGCGTTTTTAAATATCCGATACCTGTAAAATTGTACCTAACGCAATTGTACTGCTTAATGTTCTATTCTTGTTTTATATTTTCGAAATGTTAAATTATACTCATAATAAATCATAATGGATTCTGGTATTCGAAGAGCATAACATAAATCAATGATTAAAAAAATAACCTACGCTACCTAAAACAGTACCTAGACTACCTAGTACCTACACACCTAGTTATACCTAGTTACTTACACAGATAAAATATAAATTTGGTCTAATAAAACCCATCCATATATCTAGGAAAACCTACGTCGGAGCAAGCATTGCGTACCAGAAAAATATCATAACTAACGTAAGGTCAAAGAATACTGTTTAATTATTTATATTATAACTGTGGCGGAATGACGTATACTCTAAACAATATGAACTGAACTCATCCACTTAGTGTCTTATCTTTTGTGTGTAAACCGCAGGCGCGCGTGCCACTATGAAAAAAATGGTTTGGCCACATATTAGCGTTTATTGAATTTCTACTATATGAACCACGCAATAAGATTCAATATGAACTAATACGAAAAAAGCTCTAAGTTCTATACGGTTGCACCCAGTACAAGCGATCCAAATGCTCTAGAACCAGCGTAACTAAACACAGAGATCCGAAACAAATGTGCGTAATTGGAGATCGCGCTTGCACTGGTATTCCGAGCGCATGGCTAGTTAGCGATTAGGAGGCAATTGTAATTTTCCCAAACGGGTAGGTAGAACAGGGTTGGATTCTGATTAAAACATTTGGATGGATGTACGATTTACAAATATTTAATATATGAAATATATACATATATAATAGATTTTAATAAATATTGAGTATGTTAAAATTATAATCAGACATATAAATAATCAACTATTTTAAAATTGCTTTCTTAACTTTACAGCTTAGACTTACTTTTACCTATAGCAAATTATGTACTGAGATTAACTCAATTCAAATATAAATAATATGAATCTACATTATAGTTGTGCTTGTTATGATAGTTCAATAGACACAGCCTGGGGTCGTTAAATCGCAAGGTACTAAATCCAATCGAAAGCAGGGAATATCCGGTAAAACGTAGCCAAGTTGCGTAAAAGAGCACCATGAATCGGGAAATAAAACATGTATTGAGCAAGCGAAAGCCAGTCAAACACTAGACTCAAAACTGTCATAACCAAATGTGTCTCAGAAATTGATAACAGACCAGGTAGATTTTTTATTGGTATCTCGCTCCCTCTTTCATGATTGAGGTTAGGTATAGGTAAGGGAAAATTACGGTAGATAACATTCAGAAATATACAGGTACTTATACCACGTGTTTATCAATTACAACAATGAAAGAACGACCCTGGCGACACATCTGTTATGTCTAAATGAAAGACGTGTGAAGTGTTATTTTTTCCTTTAAAGTATTTTTATTACTATCACATTGTATAAAATTAAGACAGCAATGTTTAAATAATTTATTATTAAGAGAATATAGAGCCTCAGTTAGAGATATGTTTAAGGACATTAATATAATGACAGTGCATAGTCAATATATCTATGAAAATATTGTGTATGTACATAGAAACATTGTTAATTTTAGAAAGAACTGTGATATACATAATTTTAATACTAGAAATAAGTATAAACTGGCAGTGCCCACCACCCTAAGGTTTTATAATAACCCAACTAGCAAAACCATGGTCGAGTAAACGTTTCTGCCGCTATATATGCTAATATGATGAAAAGATTAATATGATTATTTGTGTTGACTAATATGTACTATAAATATATATTTTTTTATATTCTCTTTATATCTCTCAAATTATGATAAAAAACACAACTATAATGTAGATTCATATTATTTATATTTGAATTGAGTTATTCTCAGTACATAAATTGCTATAGGTTAAAGTAAGTCTAAGCTGTAAAATTAAGAAAGCAATTTTAAAATAGTTGATTATTTATATGTCTGATTATAATTTTAACATACCCAATATTTATTAAAATCTATTATATATGTATAGGTATATATTTCATATATTAAATATTTGTAAATCGTACATCCACCCAAATGTTTTAATCAGAATCCAACCCTGTTTTATACTCTAAACAATATGAACTGAACTCATCCACTTAGTGTCTTATCTTTTGTGTGTAAACCGCAGGCGCGCGTGCCACTATGAAAAAAATGGTTTGGCCACATATTAGCGTTTATTGAATTTCTACTATATGAACCACGCAATAAGATTCAATATGAACTAATACGAAAAAAGCTCTAAGTTCTATACGGTTGCACCCAGTACAAGCGATCCAAATGCTCTAGAACCAGCGTAACTAAACACAGAGATCCGAAACAAATGTGCGTAATTGGAGATCGCGCTTGCACTGGTATTCCGAGCGCATGGCTAGTTAGCGATTAGGAGGCAATTGTAATTTTCCCAAACGGGTAGGTAGAACAGGGTTGGATTCTGATTAAAACATTTGGATGGATGTACGATTTACAAATATTTAATATATGAAATATATACATATATAATAGATTTTAATAAATATTGAGTATGTTAAAATTATAATCAGACATATAAATAATCAACTATTTTAAAATTGCTTTCTTAACTTTACAGCTTAGACTTACTTTTACCTATAGCAAATTATGTACTGAGATTAACTCAATTCAAATATAAATAATATGAATCTACATTATAGTTGTGCTTGTTATGATAGTTCAATAGACACAGCCTGGGGTCGTTAAATCGCAAGGTACTAAATCCAATCGAAAGCAGGGAATATCCGGTAAAACGTAGCCAAGTTGCGTAAAAGAGCACCATGAATCGGGAAATAAAACATGTATTGAGCAAGCGAAAGCCAGTCAAACACTAGACTCAAAACTGTCATAACCAAATGTGTCTCAGAAATTGATAACAGACCAGGTAGATTTTTTTATTGGTATCTCGCTCCCTCTTTCATGATTGAGGTTAGGTATAGGTAAGGGAAAATTACGGTAGATAACATTCAGAAATATACAGGTACTTATACCACGTGTTTATCAATTACAACAATGAAAGAACGACCCTGGCGACACATCTGTTATGTCTAAATGAAAGACGTGTGAAGTGTTATTTTTTCCTTTAAAGTATTTTTATTACTATCACATTGTATAAAATTAAGACAGCAATGTTTAAATAATTTATTATTAAGAGAATATAGAGCCTCAGTTAGAGATATGTTTAAGGACATTAATATAATGACAGTGCATAGTCAATATATCTATGAAAATATTGTGTATGTACATAGAAACATTGTTAATTTTAGAAAGAACTGTGATATACATAATTTTAATACTAGAAATAAGTATAAACTGGCAGTGCCCACCACCCTAAGGTTTTATAATAACCCAACTAGCAAAACCATGGTCGAGTAAACGTTTCTGCCGCTATATATGCTAATATGATGAAAAGATTAATATGATTATTTGTGTTGACTAATATGTACTATAAATATATATTTTTTTATATTTTCTTTATATCTCTCAAATTATGATAAAAAACACAACTATAATGTAGATTCATATTATTTATATTTGAATTGAGTTATTCTCAGTACATAAATTGCTATAGGTTAAAGTAAGTCTAAGCTGTAAAATTAAGAAAGCAATTTTAAAATAGTTGATTATTTATATGTCTGATTATAATTTTAACATACCCAATATTTATTAAAATCTATTATATATGTATAGGTATATATTTCATATATTAAATATTTGTAAATCGTACATCCACCCAAATGTTTTAATCAGAATCCAACCCTGTTTTACCTGCCCGTTCGGGAAAATTACAATTGCCTCCTTATCGCTAACTAGCCGTGCGCTCGGAATACCAGTGCAAGCGCGATCACCAATTACGCACGTTTGTTTCGGATCTCGGTGTCGAGTTACGCTGGTGCTAGAGCATTTGAATCGCTTGTATTGGGTGCAACCGTATAGAACTTAGAGCTTTTTTCGTATTAGTTCATATTGAATCTTATTGCGTGGTCCATATAGTAGAAATTCAATAAACGCTAACACGTGGCTAAACCATTTTTTTCATAGTGGCACGCGCCCCTGCGGTTTACACACAAAAGATAAGACATTAAGTGGATGAGTTCAGTTCAAATTGTTCAGAGTATACCTGCCCGTTCGGGAAAATTACAATTGCCTCCTTATCGCTAACTAGCCGTGCGCTCGGAATACCAGTGCAAGCGCGATCACCAATTACGCACGTTTGTTTCGGATCTCGGTGTCGAGTTACGCTGGTGCTAGAGCATTCGAATCGCTTGTATTGGGTGCAACCGTATAGAACTTAGAGCTTTTTTCGTATTAGTTCATATTGAATCTTATTGCGTGGTCCATATAGTAGAAATTCAATAAACGCTAACACGTGGCTAAACCATTTTTTTCATAGTGGCACGCGCCCCTGCGGTTTACACACAAAAGATAAGACATTAAGTGGATGAGTTCAGTTCAAATTGTTCAGAGTTATAGCCATGCAGCAATGAAGAGATTCAATGTTTTAAACCCAAGGTCAAATCTGACTTTTCACACGTTCGACGCTACACCGCTCTCATAAATTTGTTCATTTCACGAAATATATGTGTCAAAATGCCGTCTTGTGTCTTGCGAAAGTTTAGAAATAATACCAGAAACACAAATAAAGGCAAAGGTGCAACCTTAGAGCAGTCAACCAACCGGAGCGGCCTTTGACAGGTGTTTCCCTCTACCGAAAATATATGACCAGTGGTCATATTTATTGTATGGACTGACGTTTATCTGACGTGGCTATTTGTACGTTACGTACGAATAACCATACATTTAACGTTCCCCTCCCCCGTAAAAATCGGCAGACTTTTTGGATAGAAAATAACAGACATGGCCGCTCCGGTTGGTTGAATTCTCTAAGGGTAGTAAAATATTTTCTCTTGACAAAAATATGCAGTGCGAAGCGATCAAAACGAAAATTGCATGCAAGACAGAGTAAGTAGTGTTGGCAAATATTGTGAGAAAAGTGCTACTATTTTCTAGGTACCGCGCCGTGGCGGCCTTGTGGCGTGTTGTTTGTGGCCACTCAATTTTAGACACCTGCTTGTACCGTGTGGCGGTTCACATAGGGATCATCTATTGATGGACGTAAAGAAACGCGAATAGCTCGGCAGCGTCAACAGACTTGATAAAAGATAAAATATTTCAGGAGAACTATTATATTCATGCTTATTTTAGTTGTTGATTTTATGATCCTGTCTAAAAAGCAGATTATTTCGATTTCGATCCGAATGATTTGATGAAGATTTTAAATTTGTACTGTATTTAATTTAATGTTAAAAGAAATCATTATTAACCATTAACTTAAAAAAAAATAAAGTCAGAAAAATAATAGTCGTAGGTAAATTTTATTATTGATGCTACTCATGAGATCGATGATGACATCGGTATCAAGTTAATACAATTGTTTGTATAATGTAATAAAGCCTGGCAAGATTCTATTTGGCCAAATATTAGAGAGAATATCGCAGTGTAAGTAATTAGCTTGCTGACCATATTTACGCATGCGTTAGTGTGCGCATGTCGCCGTCTTAAGGACGCACACATTTAAAAATGATACTAAATGTTTTCGCTTTGAGGGCGGCACATTTAACCTTTTATCAACACTCATATTGTAAGTTCTCTAAAACGTGTTCGAAAACGGTAGGCAATGGCTAGCATTACCACGACCGATTTTACTATGATAAGCTTTTTATCCGTAGCAGTAACGTAATTTTAACTTTTCATGCTCAATGTGCTATGAGTTTTGATAAGATAATGTACACCTGCACCCTCCCGGGGATCCGCCGACAGCCCGACACGCGCCCGCGCGACCGCCGGCACAATCGAGTTGGCCATGGTGGCGGTGCGATGGCGGCCATTCTATGGTTTCCAAATAAGGCATTTAGAATAAATAATATGAGTGTAGATAAAGCAGTGTATGCAACTGTACGTAATTAGGCCTTAAAACACTCGTGTGATCTTATTATGAAATTCGCCTGCGGCTCATTTCATAAAACCACACTCATGTTTTAAGGACCCTTATTACGTAACAGTTACATAAACTACTATTGTATCGATGTTAATTCGATATCTAATTATTGCTAAATTATTTTTTATGTATATTCTAACTTCGTGACACATTATATTTACTTTTAGATGCGTATTTTATTGGTTCTTGTGCAGCGCCATCTACCGCGGCTTGGTCGTTGTAGTTAAAGCTTTCGTTATTATATTTACTATGGTGTTTTGTGTTTGGCTGGTTTGGTGGCGCTGTTACTCGTAATTGTTATTTTTAGCAGTCCGTTTTTTTTTTCAAATAAAGCATGTAATTTGTATGAAAGACGATGTTTGCATTCAAAGAATAATATTTATACATGATTATTGTACATTTACTGCTTAAATTGAAGAATAAATTTTGCAATACTCTCGATCGATACACGTAGCGCCATCTATTGATATTTTGTGAACATTAATTATATGATGTTCTAAATGGGAGGGCATGCTAACCCTAGCGTAAACATTTACCTTATCTAGAAGCGTGTCAAGCCAAGTTCAAGCAAAGGAACTGGCTAGCCAGCGCCAAGTGTATATTACACGAACCACTTGGTGCCACTTTTGACCCTTCTATAACTCAAAACCTCTTTAACGTAAACACATAAAACTACGTGTTTTTAATTATATCCATAAGGACATCTAGAAGCCCAAATTTCATGAAGCTAGCTCAAACGGTTATAAAGATATGAAGGTCAAAAGTCGTAAATTTTATCACTGACTGACTGACATATAGTACCTAAACCTAACCTACTTCCAGATGACCTACAAGGATGAAATTTGGAATCCAGCTCGGTAATTGTGTCAATTGTGTGTAAGCGTAGGAAAAAATCTAAAAATAAAAAAAGTTAAAAAATAGGGGGGGGTCCCCATACAAAAGAAAATTTTAATTGTATCGTTGGAACCGTTACAAGCAGATATTTGAAACTATCCCAATATATGTATTATTGTATTTGCTATATAACAGAAATAGAAAAATAAAGTTAAGTCAAATAATAAGTGGTGTCCCCATTCAAAAAACTTGTAATACGCCCTAAACGACCGGCCAACGGTGTGTCGTCGGCGGCGCGCGGGAGAATGTAGACAATAGCATAAAAAAGAAAGCCATGCAGCGGAAACGCAAGAAAAAACATTAAATCTCAATACCTGCCTAGTTTTCTTTACAAAAAGTAATGATATCCCACCAAAAACATAAATGTAAAAACCGGCCAAGAGCGTGTCGGGCCACGCTCAGTGTAGGGTTCCGTAGTTTTCCGTCCGTCACAGTAAGTGTCCCCACTTAAGGGTTAAAATAACACCGCCACGTAGGATATGATATGAGCGTTCCACGTACAGCGACATCTATCGGCAAATTAAGTAAACTATTGCGCGCGAGCTTAAAGTATGGAAGATGATTTTTATGGGATAATTCTTTATTGCGTGAACCGATTTTCACCGTTTTTACTTTATTTGAAAGCACGTCATTTCATTGTGATTTTGTAGAAATTACAGGTACAATAAACACCTGCTTATATGGTTAAATTACAAACTTTGTTCAGAAATTATTTTGTAATTTTTTTTCAAAAACTATTCAACCTATCGAGTTCAAAATAATTTTCCTAGAAAGTTTTTATAAAGTTCTACTTTTGAGATTTTTTTCATATTTTTAAAACTTATGGTTCAAAAGTTAGAGGGGGGGGACACATTTTTTTTTACTTCTGGAGCGATTATTTACTAAAATATTTACATTATCAAAAAATGATTTTAGTAAACCCCTATTCATTTTTAAATACCTATCCAACAATACATCACACGTTAGGGTTGAAATTAAAAAAAAAATCACTCCCCACTTTACGTATAGGGGAGGTACCCTAATAAAACATTTTTTTCCAGTTTTTATTTTACCACTTTGTCGGCGTGATTGATATACATATTAGTACCAAATTTCAGCTTTCTAGCGCTAACGGTCACTGAGATTATCCGCGGACGGACGGACGGACGGACGGACGGGCAGACAAAGCGAAACTATAAGGGTTCCTAGTTGACTACGGAACCCTAAAAAGGAGAGCCAAGTTCTATACAAAAATTATGCCTATAACAATTGCTGTTATTTAAAAATGTGAGATCTTAAAGTAGGTAAGATTTGACTTGGCCAGTTTTTATCAGAATTAAAATGTATATATATAGGTTGAATAACTTTATAAAATGACTGATGTAATGAAAACTGGCCAAGTCAAATCTAACCTACTTTAAGATCTCACATTTTTAAATAACAGCAATTGTTATAGGTATCCAATAAAGCAAAGAAATAGAGTTTAATACTTGTTTATAATGTTATTTTGTTCCTATAAATACATATTTGGATTTTGCATAGAACTTGGCACTCATTTAGATCTCCATTCTTTTTGCGGCGAAGCCTATAGCCAAGCATAATTTTTGTATAGAACTTGGCTCTCCTTTTTTACATTTATGTTTTTGGTGGTAAACATTTACGATACCTACTACTTATTCTAATCACAATCAAAAAATACTAGGGCTACATAATCAGCCCAAAAAATGGCCCCGGAATAATAGCGCAAGAACGACTCGTGCGGTACTTTCTTTGACAGTCTTATTACGGTATAAGACTGGCCGGTTACAAATTTTCACGAGCCATATTTTCAGTAAATCTTGTTTGAGACTGTATTTAATTTATATTGTTGCTCATATACCAATTGACGTGTCTCTGTTTGGCCCAACGGTCGACTGGGAGAGAATGTCATTTGGCATTAACTCCGCCGTGTACATTTTCATTTGTTTACTTAAAGTTTAAACAAGTACAATATATAAATAAATGTTATAGTTTTCCATTCCATTGGAAGATTATAATTCGAAGACTGAAGTACGGGATCCTGCCTTTTCGCCGAATAACGTTTTATTTTAATTATACCACGATGGTGGCAAACAAGCCTGATGGTAAGCAGCTACCGTAGCCTATGGACGTCTGCAACTCCAGAAGTGTCACATGCGCGCTGCCGACCCTTTACAAAAAGGAGGAGGATAATTTATGTTTTGTCTGGTTCTAACAAATAACACTGTCAAAGTGACTGATAAGGACAAAACATAAATTAACTAATTGAGGTCTGAGCTTCTGAGATACATGAATAATGGGGTTAGAGGGTACAAGATATCGTTGTTTTCAATCAGTGGGTGTTACATGCGCGTTGCCGAGCCCTTAGAAACCACTCCTTTTTGGTCAGACTGCCGAAGGAGGGTTTTGTTTTCAACCGACTTCAAGATTTCGAAGGAGGAGGTTATCAATTCGTCAGGATCTTTGTTTTTTGCAATTCTTTTTTATTTATTTTTTTATGTATGTTCACCGATTATTCCAAGACGGCTGGTCCCATTGTAACCAGGTCAGGATCTGATGATGGGATCCTGGAGAAATCGAGGGAACTTTTCAACTATTATCGGCACACCTATAGTGATTAGAGTATTTTTACAGCAGCTCGAGAATTTGCTGTTGGAAAGGCGGATGCTAAGTGAATTCGGTTCTTTTTTGTTTAAAATTATTCGAGAGTATTTTTGTATGTCTATATCTTTGACACGCCCTTACATTACAGCCCACCTCGTTTGACAGAATACGTCAAGCGCAGAGGCGTATTTGGAAATTTGGCGCCCCGGGCCAGCAAAATTTGCCGCCCCTGTTACTTAACCAGACAGAATATTAAAATTTTCATGAGACTCTCTGAACCCTTTAGTGTACGGTCCAAACGTTGAAAAAAACCGGCCAAGTGCGTGTCGGACCACGCATAATGTAGGGTTCCGTTCCTTGAATTGAATAAGAACCAAACTAATACCAAAAGGTCGTATCGAATGCCTAAGGAAGAAGCTTTTTTGAAATAACTCAAAAATGGGTAAACCAAAAATGTTCAAAACAATTTTCGTAGAGAGTATGTGATAAGGCGCATCTTTCAAATTTTTTCATATTTTTTGGACTTACGGTTCAAAAGTTACAGGGGGGGATAAACAATTTTTCTGACTTTCGAAGCGATTATTTCTGAAAATAATATAAAATAATATACTTCATCAAAAAATGTTTTAAAAAACCTGGATGTTATTTTTGAAGACCTATCGATTGATGTGCAACATTTGGTTAAAAAAGTTTGGTTTGATATTTGGTAAAAAAAGTTTTTTGAAATTTAGTTACATGTATGGAGCGTTTCCCTAAAATATTTTTTTCTGCTATTTAACTACATAACTAAATAGCGGCATACAAAATACACCTTATGTCTAAATTTCATTAAGATACGTCTTATAGTTTCGGAGTAAAATGGCTGTGACATACGGATAGACGGACATGACAAAACTATAAGGCGTTTTTGCTATTTTAGCTACGGAACCCTAAAAACACCCTGCTGACGCCTTTTGAACATCTGCGTAGCGGGATCGACACCGCGGTTCAGCGCTACACGTTTTGGGCGCGTAACCTCAGCGGATCGAGAGCGAAACAGGTGCGAGTTCGTGCGGCGAGGTTCCGCGGTTTTGATTCCGTTCTTGATTCGCTCTCGATCCGCTCTGGTTTCACGGCGAAACGTGCTGCGCTGCGCTGTACCGCGTTATCGATCCACTACGAAGATGTGCAAAAGGCGTAATGGGACCGGGTAACGTGTGTATGTGTAAGGTCAAGAAGGTATAAGGACCGTGCGGCCACAGTATGATACTTACCTCATCGAGGAGCAGTTTGGAACCTTATTAATCGAAAAGTAAAAGTTTTATAGGTCGGTAAATCACTTGGTCGGACAGCCTGGTCGGTTTTGGTTTTCAAATAAAGGGTTTAGCAGGCTAAGGAAGGACGTGTGGCCCCTGTGAGGAAAAGTTGAATTAGTAAATGTCAATTGTTTGTCGCCTCATAACTAGTAATCACTCCAACTTTCAGCCCTCTATCTTGAACTGTCTCAGAGATAATGTCAAAAATGTATTTTTTTAACAATTTTTTCAAACTCGTATATCTCCTAATCCATAGCAGCTAAAGCGTTGAAACAAAATCACAGCTACGTAGTTTGAGTGGGAGTATACCCTATAATTTTATTAATATTTTATACGTGAAAAATAAAAGAAATAAATGTCAATTTATTTTTTGACAGCTCTTTCCAACACGTTTTTTTGAAAGTACAATTATGAAAAAAATCACGTAAATTGACTATTATAGTATTAGCTACTAGCATACAAAAAATCAATTGATTATATTTGGTGCAACATACTGTAAAAAAAAAAAAACTAACGTAAGTATTCAAGTATCAAGAGTAGGCTTCTGAACTGAAAGTTCGTTTTTAAGTTTTATGTTTGTTGCCTAGCAACAAAGGGTGTATTGTTTTTAATTTGACGTATGACTGTCAAAAAAGGTCACTGAACTACCTACTGCTGTGTTAGCATTTGTAACTAATTTTACTAACTACTAAATCAACGAAACGACGGATGTGCTATTTTGCTGTGTTTATTATTTTATAATAGTACATTACTTACCAAGGACTGTAAAAGAAAGAAAGCCCGAAATCGCAGGTATTTGTGACCCGAGCCGCAGGCGAGGGTTGTAAATATGCGATAGAGGGCTTTCTTTTTTACTGCCCGTGGTGAGTACACAATTTTACGTCTCCATCTGGCCATAATGCGAGTTTTACCGTACGCGTAGCGTGCGGCAAAACTTACATTATGGCCAGGTGTGACGTAAACAAAATTAATTGGTTTCATTATAGTACACGTATTAACATAACGAATTAAATAACTCATTAGAGCAGATATCACAATATAAGTCACTTAGATAATGACTATCGTAATATTCGTCGTCCCAGGTATAGGACAATGTTATCCTGCAGTCATCGCAATATCCTTTTAACATAACATTTTCGTCAGAGAGCGATATCTCAATACTGGTAAAGACTGTAAAAACAGTTGCTTCGCTATTAACCGTGGCAAGTTGAGCCCAAATATTTTTGATTTTATGATTTCCATCTGAAAGAATGTATATACATGAAGTTTCCGTTTTTTTTTTTATTTACATTTAAAACTTACTTTCGCCATTATGGAAAAATTGGACTCCTCTTCTACATAACGTGTTGTATATTCCCTTAAACAATTCACTATTATGTTAAATGTGCTAGCGTATAAATTGTATAATAGTATTGTATAATTTAAAGATAGCTCATACCTAATAAATCATAATGTCTAATGTTATGTTACTCGGAATCGACAAACGCTTAGTTTATACGCTAGCACATTTAACATAATAGTGGATTGTTTAAGGGAATATACAACACGTTATGTAGAAGAGGAGTCCGATTTTTCCATAATGGCGAAAGTAAGCTTTAAATGTAAATAAAATAAAACAGAAACTTCATGTATATACATTCTTTCAGATGGAAATCATAAAATCAAAAATATTTCGGCTCAACTTGCCACAGTTAATAGCGAAGCAACTGTTTTTACAGTCTTTACCAGATATTGAGATGTCGCTCTCTGACGAAAATATTATGTTAAAAGGATATTGCGATGACTGCAGGATAACATTGTCCTATACCTGGGACGACGAATATTACGATAGTCATTATCTAAGTGACTTATATTGTGATTAGGGTTTGCAATCCGAATAATCCGAATATTCAATTATCCGAATATCCGCCGAAAATAATATTCAAAATTATCCGAATACTAAACCGCGAATTATCCGAATAAACGGATATTTTGAAAACACTAATAAAATCATTTATAAGCAGGAAAAATTCAAAAAAATTACGAGAAAAAACACTAATGACTACTGACGTTTTATGTCCATCTGTATTGCCCAAATAAGGTGTTTAGACAAATGTTCCATATTAAGTAAGTATTATATTTTATTAAATAAGTACCTGAATACCAACTTACATAAATTACATAATATATTGATTAAATCTAGCAGACACGAATTGTTACTAATGTTACTATTATTAGGTATTTAAATGAGCAACGAAAACACTTGCAGATAAGACGGATTTTCTACCTGTCACTAAAATAATTATTGGTATTACCTACCTACTCTGAACCGACCGAACACCGAACCCATTCGCTCAGTCAGTCAGTCAGTCTGTATTGTATCTATTACGTACGAAGGTAGGTTGTCTGCGATAATGACAACTCATATAATGATTATAAAAGCATGTTGTGTTTTTAATTTTCAGGTTTTTTGTTACTTGACTTGTTAATTTTATGCATTACACACCTTTAAATACGCTAATTTTGTTTTATTTTATAAAATACGAAAATTATACGAAATTATTCAAATATCCGAATATTCGGATAATAAATGTTGAAGTATTCAATTATCCGAATATTAAAAAACTGGGCGGATATTGCAAACCCTAATTGTGATATCTGCTCTAATGAGTTATTTATTTCGTTATGTTAATACGTGTACTATAATGAAACCAATTAATTTTGTTTATAAAATAATAAACATATAGCACATCCGTCGTTTCGTTGATTTAGTAGTTAGTAAAATTAGTTACAAATGCTAACACAGCAGTAGTTCAGTGATCTTGTTTGACAGTCATACGTCAAATTAAAAACAATACACCCTTTGTTGCTAGGCAACAAACAAAAAACTTAAAAACGAAGTTTCAGTTCAGAAGCCTACTCTTTATACTTGAATACTTACGTTAGTTTTTTTTTACAGTATGTTGCACCAAATATAATCAATTGAGTTTTTGTATGCTAGTAACTAATTCTATAAGCAATTTATATGATTTTTTTCATAATTGTACTTTCAAAAAAACGTGTTGGAAAGAGCTGTCAAAAAATAAATTGACATTTATTTCGTTTATTTTTCACGTATAAAATATTAATAAAATTATAGGGTATACTCCCACTCAAACTACGTAGCTGTGATTTTGTTTCAATGCTTTAGCTGCTATGGATTAGGAGATATACGAGTTTGAAAAAAATGTTAAAAAAATACATTTTTGACATTATCTCTGTGACAGTTCAAGATAGAGGGCTAAAAGTTGGAGTGATTACTAGTTATGAGGCGACAAACAATTGACATTTACCAATTCAACTATTCCTCACAGGGGCCACACGACCTTCCTTAGCCTGCTAAACCCTTTTATATGAAACAGTGTATTAACAGCTATCTCCTGATTTTTTTAAATGGCATATTTTAGAAGCTAGAAAGATAACAAAATTTTATAGTCAAAAGTACCTTAAACTAATTTTTGAAAACGTACCGAACTGCAAATCAGTAATTTATTTTTCAGTATTTGTTTTTGTTTTATTCAACAGTTACAATAGTTACATACATGTACGGAGTGCACCCCTAAAAAGTTTTTTTAAATAATTCTTGTGCTCCAATATGTGGCGGGTTATAAAAGCCATTTACACACCAAATTTTATTAATATAGGGCCGTAAATTTCGGCTACAGACGGAAAAATCACCCCAAAAATTGCACCACTAAAAGTGTCGGAAAACGGAACGGACTAGGCTGAGCGCTTTCCGACCAAAAATTATTGAAAGAGCATCACTTTAGCAATCAAATGAGGTTGATTTAATCTTGCTACTCGATGAGGTAAAAACACCCCAAAAATTAGGGCCTGTTTCACAATTTCCAAGTAAAGTATTGGATAGCTAATTAACAAATAAATTAACTGCTAGATAAAACTACCTACAAAACTTAGCACTTTATCTACCAGTTAAGCTTATTTGAAGATTGTGAAACGCCAACGATGACTTTAACCGTCAGATAACTGGCAAGTAGCTTATTCAGGACTTACTTGGACATTGTGAAACAGGCCCTAAAAGTGTCCAAAAACGGAACGGACCAGACCAGAGCTGTCCGACCAAGTGATTTGTGACCTACAATAGGCAAGATGCAATATTTTTATTTTTGCTTTCATTTGAAAGAATTGCACGGAGAATAGACCACGAGTGTATAAAAAAATTAAAATACTTTAAGTTATGGTCAAAAATTGCTGTTACAAACTGACAATTTAAATATACGCGCCTAAACAGATCTACAGTGCCTGTAACGTCACTCATGTGTGTCAGTGTCACTCGCCATAGTCGCCATATTTGTTCATCCTTGGTTCTATGGATGGTAGAAGGTAAGGATGACAATATCTATGTTCAAAAGTTTCCGTCAAAAGACGTTAAAATCGTGGTGCCACAATAGCTACAGAGATTAGTAGCTAGGGAGTAAATTTCTGGTCCGGTCGGTAGTGACCCTGCCTACGAAACAGAGGGCCCCAGATTCGAATCCTGGTCAGGACATTTATTTGTGTGTTTATTACGGAAACTTGTTATTGTGTATATTATGTTATTGATATTTAAATGTAAAAATCCGTACATATTTGAAAATAAATATTTTCAGAGCGGAAAAACACTCAGCATATTAATTTTATAGGTATTTGAGGTAAGTTTAAGGTTTTTTGCTTTCTCTAGTGACCTAAATGTTGAAATTTCCAACGCAACGCATCCACGGTGTCGTCAGCTTCACCATGTTTTTCTGGTATACTGAGCCGATGAGTTTACTGACTAGAGAATACGAATGATGTAAATATGTTAACGGACACGCAGATACTATACGTAGACACGGCCTGGACGTTGATGGTGTGAGCTGACGATATCTCCTTTGATTACTCCTACGGCCTATGAGCCTCCCGTGATTATCCATCTGGTATCTCGGGCTAAATAGTCGCCTCCACCTCCCCTTACAGCGACCCCGTTCCTCACACTATGGTTACACTGAGTTCATAACCATTGACAACTCACTGGGATCAAAGATCTCTCTGAGCACTGATACACGCTGGTAAATAACACAAGACGACACATGATCATCATAATAACACAGTAAGAAAGTCCATGAACTGATACGAGTAGAAAGATAAATATTAAAGAGCTCACCATTGATTTGTTCGCGCGCACCTTCTCTCCTCCCGTCGTCCCTGTATCTACCCTACAACCCCTCTCAAAAAATCCGTCCATACTAAAAGCGATATTGAGATCGAACGTGACTGCTACCGCCATCTATCCGAAAAACCGGCAAGCACGAACTGCTTCGCGATGTTCGCGACACTCCCGCCCCTTAAGAAAAATAAAATTATAGGAACATTGAAATCAGATCAGTTTAATCAGTATCAGTAAACAATTGAATCAATAAATATGTAATGTGAACTCTATTGTGAATAGCCACAGATAAGCAATGCGCATGTGCGAGCCATAGGACTAGGTATGATGTTTGACCTTAGAAGATTGTATCACTCTTGCGCTTTGCGCCCGGTTAGCTCCAGTGACAGTTTGAGATTTGCGGAGTTAACATTATCATAAAATGGATTCGAAACACCATTTTGTGTCATGAATAGTTGCAATAATTAAAGAAAATGCGGGATGGTAACATATCTTCTTCTAAGTCGTGCACTCTTGGCAGAGTGGTCGTGGTCATGTCTCGGTCGAGTCCTTTGCCACCACTTCCCTGGTGATGCGACGCCATGTAGCTCTATGAGATGTACGATTCAGAGGCGAATTCTACGAAACTCGTGTCATATTTCTAGGTCCTATTTTCGGTTTAGGCTGAGGGTGGTCTATCAGTTTCAAAGTATCATGACAAAAGTTCCACAAATACTCGGTATTAATATTACTTACTGCTGATTGATTATGATTATCAGATTCGTGATTATTCAGATTATCTCATCGAAATATCTATAAAAGTATCGACCTGTGCCCCAACGCTATTAGCACAGATATCTGACAGCTAAGATAATTATTTGTCAAATATTCTGACACGGTCGATTCCTATACAAACCATAGACAAGCGCGCCTCTATCCTAAGAGCAACTAACGCACTAAAGAGGTTGGTGCTCTGTGTGAATAACAATGTAGCTGAGCTGTCCATTCTCGAACCTTTTTTCTTGCCCTTTCCGCTGAGAGTAGGGATGGCCTTGTGAAACTGAGACAAGCTATCGCGTCCCTCTGAGACTGGTCTTAGCGAATACCGATGGCTGTGCTGATCTGATCAAAGTAGGATCCCTAGACTGGTCTGAGCGTTCATCAGTGCCTGTGTTTAGCTGATTACAAGCAGGACCCGTAAACTGTTCTGAGCGTTTACTGAGGTCTGGGCTGAGCTGAGTAGGATCAAACTATTCTGAGCGTTTACTGGGGTCTGGGCTGAGCTGAGTAGGATCAAACTATTCTGCGCGTTCACTGAGGTCTGGGCTGAGCTGAGTAGGATTAAATTGTTCTGAGCGTTTACTAAGGTTACACTGACTGAGGTCTGAGCTGAGCTGAGCAGGATCACCGTCGCGGTTTAGTAAATTAGAAGTAACCTGTGTGGACTGAGTGTTAGGATTCGTGTAAACTAATCGGTATATTTCTAGGATGAACCATTTACTAATGTTAGGATTTATACTTTACGTTAAAACCTGTCCCTTGTACGTCAACATTCATATGACTAAGCAATGTGATGATTCTTCAATTTAATCTTTTATAAGTTAACCAAATTAGCATCTATCAATCATAGTGCTATATCAAATATCAACCCGTTCAGAATATCTAGTTCTTCAAAGAACAATTTTAAGAGGAATTAGTAATACTACTATAACAGCTAGGCTTAGCTTTCAAGGATTCAATGTACCACAACAAATGTACTTCGGTATTAAACGCGGAATGTCTAAAACTTTAAATGCATTATCCTTTAACTCTTTTGACTTCACAGTCTTAATTTCTGGCATAATGATTTATGTACTTGCTAATGCCAAAATGTACAATGTCCTCTTTTAAATGTACCTATTGTCTGTACTTTAATTACGACTTTATTCTTATTGTACTGGTTCTCACAACTGGATGGCTATCTATATATAATACTGTCGAGTCATCTGTTTGTTACTGGTATGTGCTCGACAGCCCTCCCCAATAAACGAATAAAAAGGGCCGTTTACGTAAATTTCAAGTCATACTCTAATAATTTACAATGATAATGGGAAGGGTTCTGATAGTTGTACATAACCTGGATGATAACCAAGACCAAAGTGTTATTGAACTCTGAACTATAAACAATTAATTTCGATTGTTTTTCTAGCGTGGTATCAAAAACTCGCTTGTTTAACAAAGTTACATCCCCGTAGAGAATCATCCTTCTACATTGTACATACCTACTGCCTGTACTCCGTTTACATATACAATGTGAAGGTATTCAAAGTTCAGTAACTAATTCACGACTTCTTTTAACTCAACAAGCGAAGTACGATCATACCTAGTACCCGTGGGATACCACTAGACTGGGCTGAACAAGGTATGGGATCAAAACCCTACATATCATTTAGCAACCATATCGTCAGTTGAAAAAAGGTGATTTTTTTCAAACCATTTTTGTAGTCAAACACTGTAGTACGTATATCGTAAGCGTGAGCTGAGACTATGATATTTGAATTCGTTTTTATGGCCAAGAACTTATCCACCGCTAACAAAGTAGTTTTTCAATTATTTTGGTAGGTACTTATTTTGTGACACCATTATTATGTGTCTGTATTTTTATTTTAACTGTGGTCCAATTTATTTCCAATATCAACTACTTCTCGACACTAAATTTCATACACATACCGTAAATATCCGTTTGCATGTTGGTACGTACACCTACTTATTATTGTACCTTTATAGAATCAATCAATATACGTGGGTATTTAGAGTCGCACGGTGTTTTCCTAAAAACACTTTCAAGAATTAATTTATGATTGATTTTAATAGTATTTAAGTACCTATCCTATATTCATACATTTTCACGCGGCTACCTGCATTATCAGACTATCACACCTTTATGATCATCTTTATTTATTAAACGTTGCTTGCAACTGAGATATATACATCTACCACTGAGTAGGCTTGACGGACTGATTATTATTATTTATAAGCAGGCAGGCAGTTGTACAACTGATTTTGCCTGTATCCAGTTAACACGACAAATGATCAATGGCGAGTAATATATAAGTGCTTATCTAATTTGTTTTTGAATTGGTTGACATTTTGAGCTGATACCACATCCTCTGGTACTTTATTCCAGGCCCATACCACTCGGTTGCTCAGGAAGTGTCTTTATGGGTTACTGTGGGACCTTTGGCTGTCTAATTTCAAGTGATGGCCTCTCAGACGGGTGCTGTTATTGCGCTTGAACATCTTGTGAAATTCTTTGAGGTCATAGTGCCAGGATAATATATCTATTACCCCCACGAAACCACATTTTAAGTTCAACACCAAGTATATTGAACTAATCCCTTTCGTGCGTGCAATTCCCTTGAATCATCATTGATTATCTAAATACCAAAACCCTGTTCGTTATGATGTTATGAAAATGAAAGGAAAACGTTCGAACATGAGATGTACTTTATAGGCGTTCTAATTACCGGTTACTCAAAATAGTAATATTTTGAAGTGACAGACTAAATCACTACTCGCGTGACCAACTTAGAATGATCTTTGTTAGGATAGATAGTTTCGATAAGTTTCGTACCTACCCTTTTATATTTTGATAGTCTGAGCGTCTTTTCTATGGACTACGGTCATCACCATTTATTAACCAACATCCTTACGGTGTTACAAGGTGGTATGCATCCTGGCATATATTTAGTAGGTGGATTTCAAATGTTTTTCTATTATTCAAAGAATTTAACCTACGGTCACACGTTCAAACACAAGACTAGATTTTATTTTATTTTAACGTTAAGTTAAGTTTTCTAAAACCAACGGGAGATAACGAACAAAGTCTTTAAATTTACCCGTATCATATCATGCACCTACTCGTATAGGCACAGATCTTACATTGAGATTTAACTTGTGAGCACCTTGTAAATGTATCATGAAATATTTTAACTTCTACAAACTTATATTTGCAGATTTATACAAATATGGATAAAATGCTTCAATTACACAAAATCATGGTACAAATTATGCCATGTAGGTAAAGTACCCCAAATCAAATAGAATGAGAAAGTGGGTAGAACGTAAGATTTGCGTATTTGTTTACGTCGCATTAACTCAACTTATGATAACCTATTATTCGTCACATTTAATGTTCTTTGTTTAGTTTTAACTTTATTATTTATATTTCATCTTTCTTCAAGATATTTATATTTTAAGTAAAGCATAAATAACATGTGCTACATGCACTGCGTACACTATGTTAAGAGTAATTTCAGTTACATCAAGTCAAGAACTGGACCGTTTCGTAAATACACTGAATTTCGGTTTATGTAAGGTTCCTTGCAATAGGTGCACTGATAAGTAAGACACATGGTGGAATATATGTCCATTTGTACACATGTGGGACATATCAAGCACTCGTATGAGATGAGCGTATTAACCACTAAGTTATGTTACACTACAATAAATATTTCCAAATGATCATTACTCAAATATAGTATTCCATAAAGTCAATACGAACTACGAAACTTGAATTTGGAAACCATTGACATAAAAATTTATTTTTATTACTCTGTTGTTTTGTTTTATGTCTATCCTTCTTAACTAAGTTTAATTTATCACATGATTATTTCGTGTCAAGGAAACACAACAAAATAAAACATCAATGACAACGACTTTTAAGTTTCCAATTAACCATTTGATTCTAAATGCAGGCCTGGATTTCTTTTAGTAAAGGTATTGTTTGGCAATTACCTAACCGGCTCAAAAAGAAGACAATATACTTCTTCTTATGCGTGTTTATGCGTGACGCATCACATTTGTAGTTCAAACCTGATGTATAGCATTTAAGTAAATCATTTGTCGTGCAATGCACTTTATACATACAGTAGGTATCTTCTAAATATATAAAAGAAGAAACTGACTGACTGACTGACTGACTGATTGACTGATTGACTGACTGACTGACTGACTGGCTGACTGACATATCAACGCACAGCCCTAACCACTGGTTCTAGAGATTCCAAACCTGGCATGTAGGTTCCTTATAAGGTCTAGGGATGCACTAAGAAAGGATTTTTCAAAATTCACTCCCTAAGGGGGTAAAATGGGGGTCCAAAGTTTGTATGGCGAATCAAGACTTGTTAGACTATTTTAATCGAAACTTCACAGGAGCATTCCTAACGATAAATGAGTAAACACGTGTTTCAGGTTTTTTGAAAATTTAACCCCCAAAAGGGGCAAATGTGGTCACAAAGTCTGAAAATCAACATGGGTAATTATCCTTTTGAGTACTTATAGTACGCGGGCGAAGCCGTGGGAAAAGGCTAGTGCCAAATAAATGGAGAGTCGACGAGACTCGAACTTAACTCAAATTAAACTCTGCTTTATTTATATATTTTTAATACCACGACGGTAGCAACGAAGCATACTGTCCGCCTGATGTTAAGCAGTTACGTACATGTTAAAAGCATAAATACAATTCGATAGGTTTTTGATTAGTTTTTAGCATCATACACTGTAATGACAAGTAAATGTGCATACTATTTCTCTTAGCATCGTCTCGGTGTTCATAGAGTAAGGTGTTCTAATCTAGGGTCACTAATTCTTATTTTATCGCATCAAAGATGAAGATTACAATTTACAGTAGACACGGAGTTATGACAGATGCGTTATTTATTTTAAATCTTTCATCCGCCTAAATTCAAGACATCCTTTATTTGCCGATATCATTTTCAATGGTGTTAACAACGTATAACGTATCTGATCCCTACAGGAGCACACATGCCTACTACGAGGTCAATTTGTACTCTTACGAACAATAATAAAACGGATTATGAGTCTGATTTCTATTCACTTATGTACATTTTATAATTATCGTTTTTTCACAATAATTTCTCACGATTGCGATAATGATTGACGTTTTCCTTGTGATTTGTGCTTATCTTAACTAACAGCGCCCAGTCCAATGAAAGGAAAACGACTGCACCCATGCTCAATATACTTTTGAGTTAGCCTTCTCTTCAAACTTAATATTACTAGTTTAACCATAGTATTTAGCGTTCCGTGGATACTTTTAAGGAGTAGCTCATACCGATGACGTTAGTCATTTTTATCTCACAAACTCGAAGCCGTCTTATAATGGTTATTTATCTCCGCCAAAGTAAAATAAATATCTCAGTTTTGCCATAGTAATTTGGTTTATTGTCTTATCATTACTATAAGGCCACGGACTATCTTTGGAATGTTACACCAGAGAAATGGACTTCAAATATTGATAAGATTTGTTTAACGAGCCAACTTCGACGTCTGAATTACGCTCAATTTCTTTTTTTACGATAACCTTTTATAGCTCAGTTTGAAGCTCAACTCGAACAAGAATGTCTTTAGATTCACCATGTAATTGCCCGTTGCTTATTTCTCAAAACTTTCAAGTAAATTCTAAGGCAATTTGGAAAATATCATTTAAACACGAATGACTCTTCAAACTTTCGTCTTAACTACATGTTTTATTATGTACAAAGTTACTAGAACTATATTTACACTACAACATGAAACAGTAATTACGGCCGCTGACTGAGACGACGCTACCATGAATGTTTCCTATAGCCTGAACTTGGGCTGAAGTAAATGCTTGCTTGCTTATTTGACTCTGTTTTGCCTTTAATTTTCTCAACAATCTTAAAACTGAAACTGACCTTTCAGTTGATACGTTTATGTATTATATTGTGTAGCTATACCCGACAAGTATCAACCGACACAGTGCTACTTTCAATTTAGCTGACTTAAATATGGCACGGATGGATCTAACCAATCCCAGCACATCACCACCATGTCGTCAGCTTCACCATGTTTTTCTGGTATACTGAGCCGATGAGTTTACTGACTAGAGAATACGAATGATGTAAATATGTTAACGGACACGCAGATACTATACGTAGACACGGCCTGGACGTTGATGGTGTGAGCTGACGATATCTCCTTTGATTACTCCTACGGCCTATGAGCCTCCCGTGATTATCCATCTGGTATCTCGGGCTAAATAGTCGCCTCCACCTCCCCTTACAGCGACCCCGTTCCTCACACTATGGTTACACTGAGTTCATAACCATTGACAACTCACTGGGATCAAAGATCTCTCTGAGCACTGATACACGCTGGTAAATAACACAAGACGACACATGATCATCATAATAACACAGTAAGAAAGTCCATGAACTGATACGAGTAGAAAGATAAATATTAAAGAGCTCACCATTGATTTGTTCGCGCGCACCTTCTCTCCTCCCGTCGTCCCTGTATCTACCCTACAACCCCTCTCAAAAAATCCGTCCATACTAAAAGCGATATTGAGATCGAACGTGACTGCTACCGCCATCTATCCGAAAAACCGGCAAGCACGAACTGCTTCGCGATGTTCGCGACACACGGTCAATCACATGCAGCGCACTTCATTAGTCAGAAAACTGCTAAGTTCATTTCATACTCTCTAGCTATACCAGCGCACTTTATGGAGGGATTTGGAACTATTATTTACTGCTTACAACTGGACACTTTTTTTACTGTTCCGCCATATGGGATTGTCATCCTTTACTATACCATCCATAGTTGTCACAACAGGAGTGACGTCACCAGACGCTGATTGGTGGATTAAAATACGTTCCGTTTCGCATTACTTCAAATCGTAATTATTATTTGAAATTAGTATAAACTAAAGTAAAAACGTTATAGTTATTATTTTATCTTTTTTCAACATTTGTTTACAAAATAATGGTAAATATTATAGCTGCATCTTCCCTACTGTTTTTTCTTTTCAACGAATAAGGTTCCAAACTGCTCCTCGATGAGGTAAGCAAGTGATCATATGGTGGCCGCCCGGTCCAGGCTTGTAGTCGTAGCCTATCCATCTTTCCCAACCATTACCCATACCGAAACTACCATTCCCAGTATCTTGACGACTGAGTTTCTGGAGGGTGCAAAATATACTAGATTGGACGAACGATAAGATCAGGAAAGATTATAGACCCGTATCGCGGATTCTCAACGATCAACTTTTAATGACTTGATTAAGTTTACTGACTGAAAACGGAAGCTTAGTTAAATAACCGCATGGTTATATTGTCCGCCCTTTTAGGAAAAACTGCATTTTACTTTATGTGATACAACTAATACATGGTAATGGCAGAGATGGAAAGGCGGCATAAGTACAAAATAACGCCCTTCATGTTTATTTAAATTGTAGCGTTTTGAAATTGAGCCGGTACCTAAATGAAGTTCAGCAAAGAAAAAGGCGCCCAGAACCAAGCACAGAGGGCGCCCCTGGCAGCCTGCCGCCCCGGGCCATGGCCCTCTTGGCCATAGGGTAAATACGCCCCTGGTCATGCGAGGTATCATTAAGATAAATCTGATTATTACTTCGAGCAACAATGTAAAAGAGGTACTATCGGGTTCAGAATTGCATGGCAAATTTATAAATGAATTCATTGATAAATTGACCATGCAATTTTGAACCCGATGGTACAGTTTCAAACAAGATTTACTGAAAATATGGGTCGTGAAAATTTGTAACCGGCCAGTCTTATACCGTAATAAAGACTGTCAGAGAAAGTACCGCCCGAGTCGGTCTTGCGGTAGTTGCGGTACTATTGTGAAGCCATTCTTTTGGGTTGATTGGGTATATCTCTAGTATTATTTGATCGGTGGATTATTTAAAAAAAAAATTAGATTGAAACTTAACATAATTTCAATTTGGAAGAGATTTTGTGCCAAGCGAAATAAAGGTTTTTAGTCTTTGTGCAATATAATAATATGATGGTTATTTTTAAGTTTTAAATTATGTCTTCGTAATTAAATTATATTTTAGTTTTTGTTATCATTATCACATTCGTTTTGCCTGTGGGAGTGACATAGGGTATATTAAAATAAAATAAAAAAGTAAATGATGGATTTACGCACATAAAATTAAATCGCTCGCAAATTCATCTGTGATGAGTTGATGACATAATTACGGCATCTTTGTTACACTGTGTTTTCAACCAACTTCAAGATTTCTAAGGAGGATGTTCTCAATTCGTCGAGATCTTTGTTTTTGCTTTTTTTTATGTATTTTCACCAGAGAGTTCTAAACAAGGAGAGGCCCTGAGTATCATTTCCCCTCTGTCAAAAGTATTGGCGGAAAATCTAGTACATCTATAAAAACTATTTCAATAATCGATGTCACGCCATTTTCGTCATCGCTGTCAATGGATAACAAGCTCCGTGAAAATGCCCTTATGCGCTGTTTTTGAATGTAAAAAAATGATATATTTCGTCTAGTTTACAAAAAGATGATATACCATTTCAGATGTAAGTACAGTTTTACTTTATTTATCATTACTTTCGTAATAAAAGATTTAACCTGAATCGAAAATCAAGCTTCGTTTACAGAATCGATTCAAAGACAATCGTTTTCTTTCTGACGGGCAGTAACTATTTGACGTTTGACACTTCTCCATATTTAAAGCGCTTAAGGATTGCTGTCTTCTATATTTTGTTTGAAAATACAATCAAAAATGATCCTTGGCTTTTTTGTTTGACATTTCCAAAGACTGCATCCAATAATGAACCATATGTTAACATGTGTACAGTCGACTATCTATTGCTCCATTTAGTGTTATGAAACTTATGAAGTATAAAAAGAATATGTCAAATATGTTTGGTGTTTTCAAGTCAAAGGTACATCTTTGTCGGTTGAAAATAAAGCGTTGCTGCCATAAAAATTCATTTAGAAATAAACTGTATTAACAACCGACAATGATGTACCTTTGACTTGAAAACTTCACATGCGTGCTACCTCGCCCCCCTCAGATTTTGGCAGACTTTTTTGTTCGGAAAGATGAGGCGAAGCGTACTCCATTTATAGAGCTTTATGATTTTCACCGATTATTCGAAGACGGCTGGACCGATTTGAAAAATTATTTTTTTATTTGAAAGTGTATACTTCACAGTTGGTCCCATTGCAACCAGGTTAGCATCTGATGATGGGATCCTGGAGAAATCGAGGGAACTCTTCAACTATTATAGGCACACCCTTAGTGATTTGAGTATTTTTTTACAGCAGCTCGAGCATTTACTTTAATTCTTTTAGAAAGATGGAGGCTATGTGAAGTCAGTGAAGTTAACATCAGTGTGACCACTACATGCGGTAGAACACACATATGGAGGCAAAGTCTCTTTAAAAGCGTAAATGATTTAAAAAAGTGGTCTTAAGTGTAATACATAATTTAATTAATACGAATATCATTGTTATTGCGAATAAAATTTCAGAGATTATATGTTATCAGTTATCGCTACCTTGGGGATCGCTGGTATATCAGTCCGATACACATTTCGTGAGCTAAAGACGTATGATTTTTTCGCTACCGCTTGTAATTGTATATATGGTCATAATCGAAGGTTGACTGGTAGAATTCTTTACAGTATTTAATCCGACTTTTGTACGATTTTCTTTTTTTTATGTGCCTAAGTAAAGCATATTTTGTTTTGTTAAAAAGAGAGAAAGGTTTTTGGTTTAAAGTGGAAATTAAATGTTCTTATGTGTTTTGAAAATGGGTACGGAAAACGAAGCAAAACCAAAGGTATTTATATATAATCCTATCAAATTAAACGTTCATACTTTAGTTAAGTTTTTATTCAAATCGACTCGAACACAGCGCGTGTTTTTGACGTGGTTTTTTATTGCGCTTTTTCGAATGTTACAAGGAATCGTGTAAAACTACCACAACTATTTGCGTTAAATAATATCATCAATTAATCACTGTTAAACAGGCTTTTCAACAGAATTCAAGATTTCGAAGGAGGGGGTTATCAATTCGTCGGGATCTTTATTTTTTGCTTGTTTTTTATTTATTATGTATATTCACCGATTATTCGAAGACGGCTGGACCGATTTGGAAAATTCTTTTTTTGTTTGAAAGAGTATACTTCACAGTTGGTCCCATTGTAACCAGGTCAGGATCTGATGATGGGATCCTGGAGAAATCGAGGGAACTCTTCAACTATTATAGGCACACCTATAGTGATTTGAGTATTTTTTACAGCAGCTTGAGCATTTCCTTTTGGAAAGGTGGATGCTAAGTGAAGTCGGTTCTTTTTTGTTTAAAATTATTAAATATATATAATTGAAAGCAATCTCTAACAGTTCCTATTTTATTAGTCATAACCCTAGTACTTATGAACCGACTAAATATACCAAGTCAAAATATACCTGATGGATGAATAATGTTTTGTTCTGTCACACATGAACAACTAACTGTTTATTTTCTAGTACTGATAACGAAAAAACAACACTTTAATTTATTTTTAATATTATTTATTGTTGTTAGCCTCATAAACATTGAATAACCACGAGTGATAAATAAACCCAGCATTTGCTTTTATTGTTTTTTTTTTAATAGGTATATTCAATCGTTTTAGAAACAATATGCTATTCATGAAAGTAAACATAATTTAGACAATTTAAAAACAAAATTGGAATAAAGAATCATTATTCCGGTATTGAAATTTATAATAATGGTTTTTAATAGGAAATAAGTGTCCAACATCTATTTTACCTAATTAATACGAAACTATCTGTTAATTCCTCTTGCTAGTATATATTTAAAATAAACATATATTCACATAACTTCTTCTGCCAGGGTTCTAAAACTTCTAAATTATCAATATTTACGGGATAATAATCCCTACTATGGATTTTTTATTATTATAGCACAACTTAGTAGGTTACATTAGTATGTAACCTAGATTTTCACACGCAATTTTTGAAGTGAAAACTTCTTTATCTACACTCATATTGTAAGTTCTCTAAAACGTGTTCGAAAACGGTAGGCAATGGCTAGCATTACCACGACCGATTTTACTATGATAAGCTTTTTATCTGTGGCAGTAACGTAATTTTAACTTTTCATGCTCAATTATTGATGTGCTATGAGTTTTGATAACATAATGTACACCTGCACCCTCCCGACGTCAACGCCGACAACCCGACACGCGCCCGCGTGGCCGCCGGCACAATCGAGTTGGCCATGGTGGCGGTGCAATGGCGGCCATTCTATGGTTTCCGAATACGGCATTTTGGATAAATAATATGAGTGTAGATAAAGCAGTGTATGCAACTGTACGTAATTAGGCCTTAAAACACTCGTGTGATCTTATTATGAAACTCACCTGCGGCTCGTTTCATAAAACCACACTCATGTTTTAAGGACCCTTATTACGTAACAGTTACATAAACTACTATTATCTACACCAAGGATGATTAAGACATGGATGGACAGTGCCTATACAAAATCGCGTTCCTCGAACCTTCAGGCTATGCGTCGGTTTTCGGTACTAAGTGCCACAGCGCCATCTGTTGAGTTTGGAGTCGAGTTATTCTGTCAGCGTTAATCGCCGAACAAAATCTCCGCCGGCACTCCCGGAGTGCACCTCTTTTTTTTAATGAATAGTACTTTTAGGAGGCGTGTAAAGATCCAAACATATTCAAATTGTTCATGTGAATATTTAATATTTACTTTTGTATGTGCTGACGCTGAGTTATTTGAATTTTTGATTAATACACGTGACGCCATTGCCTGGTGTGATGCCTACATTATTGCTAATCAGGTTTATCTTTTGCGTACGCGTATTATTTAAGGTTATTTAAGCAGGCCACCTGATCAAGGTCGCCGTCTCGACTTTGTACTGCAGATTACGTCAAAACATGTTTAGTTATCAATGTGAAAAGCGTGATTTATTAACCTTTTACCTGCGACATAACTGTGTTTGTATTTAGGGTGAGAGACATACGACTATTGTCCGTCTCTGTCTGTCCGCAGCCTAGCTCAGTGATCATTAGTACTAACTAGAAAGCTTTTTTGAAATTTGGTATGAGTAGTAAGGTCAATGCATTGATAACGCCGACAAAATGCTATAACAAAACAGAAAAAAATATATATTTAGGGTCCCGTTCACATAAAGTGGGGATTTCTTTCTTTTTTCGCGCCAACCTTTTTTTGTGGGGGGTATTAATAATTAGATAGGTAATTTAAAAAGAAATGGGTATTGAGAAACTACTTTTTTATAAAATCAATAGATACTTTCGGAAACAATCGCTTCAAAAGATCAAAATTTTATCATATATTTTTCGTAATATTTTTGATAATCAATCAATCCTGTTACTCAATCTTGCTAATAGTCCATTAATACACAGTTTGACACTCCTCTTTTTCTCCAGATGCGCTTGCATCGCTGTGAGGGCTGCCTCGCGGCGTGCCCGCCGCGCCGGGCGCAGCTCGCCGACTACCCGCGCACTATTTTCAAGTAAGTCATGATAGCCTGGTATAGTGGTATACTAAATATAGCCCGACTGATAGATAGTACCCCACTTGTGCAGTGCGGTGAGGCAAGACGACTAAGGGGACTGAGGGAGGTGTGGACAGAGGGTTTCTTCAGATACGCTTATATCACTGTGAGGAGTGCCTCATGGCGTGCTCACCACGCCAGGCGCAGCCTGCCCGCGCACATTATCAAGTAAAAGTCATGACAGCCTGGTCCAACCCAACCTATTTGTCCTGTTTGCCCCATCCCATACAGCTTCCGGTCTCGATGCACAGCACGACAGACACCTGCTCGCAATAGCATTGAGTTCGTGCTTGGACTGTACAGTGTACATTTAAAACTGCATGTGAGACTTCCCTTGCATTTGAGGTGCTAAATGACGCACCTCAAATGCAAGGGACGCTAGACGCTAAGTGCAGAACGGAACAAACCTATGTAAATTGTTGCGATTTTCAACACGGTATATTTTTTAATGAGAGTCAAACTTCATGTTTTTCTTAATGGAAGATATTGTGCAACACGTGATACAAAAAAATACAGTGTTACCAAGATAAAGATTTTCAAATTTAACAGCTTTCTACTTGGGTTTGATTTCAACTCCATCCATTTTGCATCTACAGAACCACGCTGTGCAAGCGCCGCCGCTCGCCCTATCCGATGAGCAACAGCAAACCAAACTGCGCCAAAATGGCGGATCCCACACCGCCAACACCTCCCGACAATAATGCGCCACGTAAGTACGAGTATATACAGTCTGGCCAGCCAACGAACGCAGTAGTAATGTAAATCAAACAAAAATACAACAACACTCGCGAATCGAAAATATATAGATATTTCATATAATAATACATATGAAATATCTGTCTAATTAGTTATTTTTCCAGCTATGCCCTGGTTTGGTATGGACATCGGCGGCACCCTGACCAAACTCGTATACTTCGAGCCACGGGAGACCAATAGACGAGAGCTGGACAAAGAAACAGAGGTCCTCAAGAACATAAGACGGTATCTTACGAGGAACTCCGCGTATGGCAATACTGGAAGACGGGACGTCCATTTACAGGTAATATACTCTCTCTTCTGGTACCCTGGTCACAGGTTGCAGTCAGCATGGATGTAGGTGGAAGGAACCTTGACTAAACTCGTATATTTAGAGCCACGGGAGACCAGTAGACGAGAGCTGGACAAAGAAACAGAGGTCCTCAAGAACATAAGACGGTATCTTACGAGGAACTCCGCGTATGGCAATACTGGAAGACGGGACGTCCATTTACAGGTAATATACTCTCTCTTCTGGTACCCTGGCCACAGGTTGCAGTCAGCATGGAAGGAACCTTGACTAAACTCGTATATTTAGAGCCACGGGAGACCAATAGACGAGAGCTGGACAAAGAAACAGAGGTGCTCAAGAACATAAGACGGTATCTTACGAGGAACTCAGCTTATGGCAACACTGGAAGGCGGGACGTCCATTTACAGGTAATATCCTCTCTCTTCTGGTACCCTGCTCACAGGTTGTAGTCAGCATGGATATAGGTGGAAGGAATCCTGACTAAACTCGTATACTTCGAGCCACGGGAGACCAAAAGACGAGAGCTGGACAAAGAAACAGAGGTCCTCAATAACAGACGCTACCTAACCAGGAATTCCGCGTACGGAAATACTGGAAGACGGGACGTCCATTTACAGGTAATATACTCTCTCTTCTGGTACCCTGGTCACAGGTTGCAGTCAGCATGGATGTAGGTGGAAGGAACCTTGACTAAACTCGTATATTTAGAGCCACGGGAGACCAATAGACGAGAGCTGGACAAAGAAACAGAGGTGCTCAAGAACATAAGACGGTATCTTACGAGGAACTCAGCTTATGGCAACACTGGAAGGCGGGACGTCCATTTACAGGTAATATCCTCTCTCTTCTGGTACCCTGGTCACAGGTTGTAGTCAGCATGGATATAGGTGGAAGGAATCCTGACTAAACTCGTATACTTCGAGCCACGGGAGACCAAAAGGCGAGAGCTGGACAAAGAAACAGAGGTCCTCAATAACAGACGCTACCTAACCAGGAATTCCGCGTACGGCAATACTGGAAGACGGGACGTCCATTTACAGGTAATATACTCACTTTTCTGGTACCCTGGTCACAGGTTGTAGTCAGCATGGATATCGGTGGAAGGAACCCTGACCAAACCCGTATACTTCGAGCCACAGGAGACCAATAGACGAGAGCTGGACAAAGAGACTGGGGTGTTGAAGAACATCAGACGATACATCACCAGGAACTCTGCTTATGGGAATTACAGACAACTTCTGACGCAACGAAACTGTCAGCTGGCTACGGGGACGTCCATGTATATTGATGACTTTTTGATTTTGAATAGTTGTTCCGCGATAACTTTAGTAATGTTTTTCTGATATTTATGAAATTGGTTGGGGTTGTAGCAGTGATAAATATAATTTGAGAGTTCTTAAATCAGCAGGATAGATCAGGTTATGGAGCTAGAATGCGCAAAGGCGATGTTCATAAGGGTCTTGTTATATTGCTCATTTCGTTTGCAGGTAATTCGCCAGTTCTCAGTTCGAGGCGCACTACTAGCTAAACTAAATTTTTAAATTGTTTTAGATGGACAACGTCACCATCCGCGGCCGCCGCGGCACCCTCCACTTCATCCGCTTCCCCACCACAGAGGTGGGGGCGTTCCTCCAACTAGCCCGGTCCAAGGGCATGGCTGCCCTCGTCAACACTATATACGCCACCGGCGGCGGCGCGTACAAGTTCGAAGAGAACTTCATCAAGGTCAGTGACCCTACACTCCCCCCACTAGGGGGTGACAGCTAGCCCGGTCTAAAGGCATGGGGGCCGTCGTCAACACCATATACGCCACCGGCGGCGGCGCGTACAAGTTTGAAAAGAACTTCATCAAGGTCAGTGACCCTACACTCCCCCCACTAGGGGGTGACAGCTAGCCCGGTCTAAAGGCATGGGGGCCGTCGTCAACACCATATACGCCACCGGCGGCGGCGCGTACAAGTTTGAAGAGAACTTCATCAAGGTCAGTGACCCTACACTCCCCCCACTAGGGGGTGACAGCTATCCCGGTCTAAAGGCACGGCGGCAATGATCCACACCATATACGCCGCTGGCGGCGGCGCGTACAAGTTTGAAGAGAACTTCATCAAGGTCAGTGACCCTACACTCCCCCCACTAGGGGGTGACAGCTAGCCCGGTCTAAAGGCATGGGGGCCGTCGTCAACACCATATACGCCACCGGCGGCTGCGCGTACAAGTTTGAAGAGAACTTCATCAAGGTCAGTGACCCTACACTCCCTCCCCATTAGGGGGTGACTCCAACTTGCCCGGTCCAAGATCAAACGACCAATTCAGGACTTGTTTATACTTCATTTTTTTCTTAATTTTTCTTCATTGCCTTCTGCAGCAATAGATCCTGGATCATACTTTTCAAATTTGTTAGAGCTGTAAGTCGAAATATATGGTGCAGGTTGTGAATATTTGAATATTATGATGAAATAAATGATGGAATATGAGATGATTGGTTAAATATTATGGATAGTTTGTTATAAAATCCAATACCTACAAACATTGAAAAATAATCAACCTAGCAGGACTTGAACCTGCGTCGATGCGCCTTGCCGGGGCTCGATCGCTTTACCAATTAAGCTCAAGGTCAAGTTACTAAGTTGACGAAATTTTCAATGCCTTCAATCATCTTTTTGCATTTATATTGATCTACATCGGCTTTACAGCAGACGTAACCGACATCTAGGTACTAACTACTAGAGTTAGATACCCTTCCAGTGTCGGTCGGTCGGTCGCAAGTGTCATAACGGAAACGTAGATGGCGCTGCTTTCAACTCATAATAATTTTTGCATGTTTTGTATGTTTTAAAAACATGCAAAAATAATTATAAATATTATGGAGTTTCAGTCTGGCTCAAACTTATAGAGAACTTACCTTGTTTCAGGAGGTGAACATGCACCTATCGAAACTGGACGAGCTGGACGCCCTAATAGCGGGGCTGTTGTTTGTGGACGCGTGGCATTCCGCCGAATGCTACTACTGGGCACCACCGGACTCTGAGCTGCTGCATCACAACACGAGCAACACGGTTAGTAACACATATTACATTATTCTTAACTTTGATTGACAAAGCGACAGTTTATACCGGGTGTGGCCTGTAATAGGAGCAAAAAATTAAAACGTAGATTCTACTCCTCAAACTATACACCGTTTGTTCAACAACTTTTAAAAATATCTTGTAGTTTGAATTTTATCACAGTTTAAAGTTTATTCGAACACGCAATGTACTAATCACATTGATTAATATCTGTAGGGTGACAAGACTGACAGGCGATGTCATTTACGCGGAACTTGATGTACACTGAAAATACTATTTAGTTTGTTTGAAAAAGATACAATCTAAAATCTACATAACTTTCAAAAGTCGTTGAACAAACATTATCTAGTTTGAGGAGTAGAATCTACGTTTTAATTTTTTGCTCCTATTTCAGGCCACACCCGGTATATACACAATAATATGGAGCTAACTTCAAAAGGATTATCAGTATCACACCCTGGAGCCTAAAGGGTCGATCACTTTGCTGTTTTTATTTAAAAAAAAACAAAAATATTTATTTTTACAAAAACACGGTTAAGAGGAATTTCCTTCCGGGAACGCTCCGGTAAAATGAACTTCCTGCCGAGGTCTTCCCAGAGGGCTATAGTACTTTCTAAAAGGAGTGTATATGTTCTTAAAGGGTAGGCAACGCGCATTTGAATCCTCCGGAGTTTCAGGCGTCCGTGGACTACGGTAACTGCTTACCACCAGGCGGACCGTGTGCTTGTTTGCCACCGTCGTGGTGTAAAAAAAATCAAAGTGGCCAAAGTTAGGACGCGCCGGCGAAAGAACACTAGGGTTGCCTACTTTTGGAAATGATTTGGTATTAGTAACTCAGTATGACAGTTACTGTCTTAATACCAAATACCCTTCTAAGCCAAATGGCGCTTTCTCAGAAAAGAATTGAATGCAAACTTATAGCTTAATGTCTGTAGCTTAGAGTTCAAGTTCCAAGAGAATTAGATTTTGAAATAGCGCCATTCGGCTTAGGGCTTGTGCACAAATTACGCGAGGTTCGATAGAGGGGGGGGGGAGTCAGGAAAAAATCACGACAGATCACGTTGGGGAGGGGGGGTATATAAGTGACCTCACGTGTATTTTTCTAGTGAACGAAACTAAGAAAAATTTTATTTTCTACCACACGATTAGATAATTACTTTTTCTCGGATTCGTTAAACATAAATGTTTACGTGAGGTTATGGGGGGGGTCAAAAAGTAGCCGAAAAACCGCGTGATTTGTGCACAAGCCCTTAGCAGGGCAGACAGTAGCCTATCAAAACTGGACGATTTGGACCCCACCAGGTTCAGAACTGCTGCATTACTATGCTAGCAACACGGTTAGATGATACAAAAACATTACATAATAGTACTTATAAACTAATTAACAATAATTGAAGAAAAAAAATACGTTCACAACAATACAATGGATCGACAAAGAAGATTGAGTCGTAACTCATTAAGTTGAACGTCATGACCGCTCTCACTGTCTGTAATGATTTGCGGCGCAGCGTTCTTGAATTATCAACCGACTTCAAGATTTCAAAGGAGGAGGCTCTCAATTCGTGGGGTCTTTATTGCTTTTTTTACTGACTTCAAGATTTGAAAAGAGGAGGTTCTCAATTCGGCGTGTATGTTTTTTTTTTTTTTTTTTTTTTTTTTTTTTTTTATGTTTGTTACTCCATAACTCCGTCATGTCTGAACCGATTTTGAAAATTCTTTTTGTGATTGTAAGTATATATATACAGATTGGTCCCGTTTTTGCAGTTCTGATGATGGGATCCATGAGGAATCGAGGGAACTCCTCAAATCTTAAAGGCATACATATAGTGATTTTTATATTTTTATCAACAAAACCATCATTTTCATTCAAAACAGTGACATTTGATGAAGTAGAACTGCTGATGATGATCAGAACGGAACTCTTCAACGACGCATAGTTCACGTTTGGCGATTCGTCCTCTTCGCTGTGTTTGTTTAGCAAGTTTAATTGTCAGAACAAATGTTCGTCAAGCTCAAGTTCTGATGATGGGATCCATGAAGAATCGAGGGAACTCCTCAAATCTTAAGGGCTTACACATAGTGATTTTTGTATTTTTATCAACAAATCAAGCATTTTCATTCAAAAGAGTGACATTTGATGAAGTGGAACTGCTGATGATGAACAGAACGGAACTCTTCAACGACGCATAGTTCATGTTTGGCGATTCTTCCTCTTCGCTATGTTTGTTAAGCAAGTTAGATTGTCAGGATCAATTTTCGTCAAGCTCAAGTTCTGATGATGAGTTCCACGAGGAATCGAGGGAATTCCTCAAATCTTAAAGGCATACATAAAGTGACTTTTGTATTTTTATCAACAAATCAAACATTTTCATTCAAAAGAGTGACATTTGATGAAGTGGAACTGCTGATGATAATCAGAACGGAACTCTTCAACGACGCATAGTTCACGTTTGGCGATTTGTCCTCTCCGCTGCGTTTTTTAAGCAAGTTATTTCATTGTATGGAATCTAAGTGCACCATCTACAATAATCCTTCACCGGCTACCCCCATTGAAGTCGGTTTTTTTTTTCTTAAAAATTATTTTAATGCATGTTTGCCGATGCGCGATGGCTGGACCGATTTGGAAATTCTTTTTTTTAAAGGTATACTTGACAGTTGGTCCCATTGTCATCAGTTCAGGATCTGTTGATGGGAAATCTAGGTAACTCTTCAAATATTATAGGCACACCTATAGTGATTTGATTTGGCTATTTTTGACGTGACATCGTCTTATAATTCGATGGAGCCGGCTGCACGCACGAAAAAACATGACTCATGCGGCGTCTCTGAGGCGTTCCATTTAAGGCTTGAAGTGCAAGCGAGAGCGCGGAACGAGCGACAAAGAGGCACAATCGGCCTTCGCGTTCGGCAGCGTTCGACATCTGTCTCTCTCCTACTTGAGTGAGCGATGCGTCCGCGTGGACAGCTGCTATACAATAATACATTTACATGTTTTCGTCAAGTATGAAGTGCAGTGAAATTAAAATTTTCTTTTGAAAAATGCAACCATTCCATCAGTATTTTCTTATGACGTTGTCACGTTCAACTATCGTCAGTAAACCGACTTTACAGACAACCGATTTTTTTTTTACTGTGGCTCGGGCATTCGTCTTAAGAAAGGTGAAGGCTATGCGAAGTCGGTTCATTTCATTTTGGTTGATTTGGAAAATTCTTTTTTTTTTTAAAGAGTATATACTTCACCGTTGGTCCCATTGTAACCAGGTCAGGATCTGGCGATGGGATCCTGGAGAAATCGAGAGAACAAAGATCCCGACGAATTGATAACCTCCTCCTTCGAAATCTTGAAGTTGGTTGAAAATGTCATAAATTATTAAAATCACACTATTTCAAATGCAACGTCTGTATCACCCTAGGAATTGCAAGCTTTTATAGGCTACAATGACCGCTAACCATAAGTTGGGTTGTATGCTTATTTAAATGAGTACTAAAATTGTAATTTTACGACATTGAAGTACCAGGATCGCATAACCAGCCAGAATGTCGTTTGCAGCCGCCGTACTTGGAAGCAGCGCTGAGCCTTTATGAGCGTCAGCCGTTCGACTTCTCAAACCCCTACCCGTTCCTGCTGGTCAACATTGGGAGCGGCGTCTCCATACTGGTGGTGAATGGTCCTAACGACTTCTACCGAGTCAGCGGTACCAGGTAACTTGTTGAGTTTTCTCATAGTTTGGGAACGAAAAAGACTGTTTTTTACTCTAGTGCGTTTTCATATTTTAATATTTTGTCAACATTTTTAGGGTTCCGTAGTCAAAATAGCAAAAACGGAACCCTTATAGTTTCGTCATGTCCGTCCGTCCGTATGTTACAGCCATTTTACGCGGAAACTATAAGACGTATCTTATTAAAATTTAGACATACGGTGTATTTGGTATTCCGCTAGTTAGTTATATATGTAGTTAAATTGCAGAAGAAAATATTTTTAGGGCGGACGCTCCCTACATGTAACTAAATTTCTAAATTTTTTAAATCAAATATCGACATGTTGCACATCAATCGAGGATCCCTACGTGTGAGGGGGGGAGATGAAAAACAAAGTCCAACGTGGGTCAGTTCGGATTGCACAGGTTGGTTCCACAACACGTAGGGAGCTTAAATACCGCCATCCGGTCGAGGACACTGTAACTACGCGCCATTGCATTAACTATACACGGTGCTCGTGAGGATTGCGAGAGACTTTAACAGTGCATTCCTGATCATAATTGGAGACTAAAATGTCGTATAAACTTTTCTGGAATTCGCCTAGTTTCAGAGTTACTATCAATTAAATAAAAAAATATTTTTTATTGTGACTCAGTGCAAAACGCTTTTTTAATGGCGATTTCACCCTTTATGGGGTCTAGTCTAGACATTCTTATTGACAGATATCAAAGTGCTAAGGAATACTTTACGTAAACTATTTTTTACGAAAAAAAATGTACTAATTTATTTTAATCGACAGTTTTACCAATAACATTTATGTTTTCATGTTCAAAATCATTAAAAAATCGAAAAAAAAAAACAAAAAAAAAATTTTTTTTTGGCGAAATTGACCTAAATTTATATAACATTTATTACTCCTTATGACCTCAGAAATTCGTGGTTAAAATCTCTCGCAATGCTCACGAGCACCGTGTATGGCTATCTGACTCCCAATAAGATTAATTATAAAATATATTTTGTTAATCATTTTTCATTTATTTTATGATAATTATTTTTTTCCGTTGTTTTTGTGACTTTTCTTCGGTTCTTTCTGTTAATTTGTGTATGTATTTGTATCGATGTATTGTTATCGTATGTGTACCTTGTTGTACATGTTGCTGTAATTGTCTACCATATTTCATTTTCACTCTCATTCAAAGGTTAACGAAGAGATCCCTTAAAGGGATAAGCTCTCCTTTGTACTTTACGTCTTTTGTTAACTGTATGTATTTTTACTTACCTACTTAACACTGTGAGTAAAATAAAAGCTTGTAATAAAAACCCTCAAATTCCAGTCTTGGCGGCGGAACGTTCCTCGGCCTCTGTTGCCTGCTGACTGGCTGTAGCAGTTACGAGGAGGCCATCACTTTAGCGGCCTCCGGGGACAACACTACCGTCGACAAGCTCATCAGAGACATATACGGAGGGGATTATGCGAGATTCGGCCTCTCCGGGGACCTTGTGGCTAGCAGGTGAGGCCTAAACATAATAATACTATCGTTGATAAGCTGATCACTCTGATCAGAGACATATACGGAGGGGATTGTGCGAAATTCGGCCTCTCCGGGGACCTCGTGGCTAGCAAGTGAGGCCTAAACATAATTATACTACCGTTGATAAGCTGATCAGAGACATATACGGAGGGGATTGTGCGAAATTCGGCCTCTCCGGGGACCTCGTGGCTAGCAGATGAGGCCTAAACATAATAATACTACTGTTGATAAGCTGATCAGACAGAAGACATACGGAGGGGATTATGTGAGCTTCGGCCTCGCCGCGGACCTGGTGGCTAGCAAGTGAGGCCTAAACATATAACACTACCGTCGATAAGCTGATCAGAGAGATATACGGAGGAGATTATGTGACATTCGGCCTCGCCGCTGATCTGGTGGCTAGCAAGTGAGGCCGATTTTTTTAAAATTTAAAAACAGGTTTTCTCTTTTTTCAGGTGATCTTTTACATGATTATCAAAATCGGTTCAGCCGTTTGGGGTGGTTCACATATTAAAAATTTACAATAATTATTGAAATCCCTTCAAATAAAATAACAATGTTATATTTTGTCCAGCTTCGGCCAGATGTGCTCAGCGGACAGACGGGCGAAGGTTTCCCGCGAGGACCTGGCGCGCGCCACGCTCGTCACCATCACCAACAACATCGGCTCCATCGCCAGGTTGTGCGCCAGCAACCAGAATGTGGAACGGGTGAGTGCAGCACCACACAGTTCTCATGCCTCTAGATGGTATACGGCCTCGCTCTAGCTCGGCCGTGAAAAGACCTCGCGCGAACTGTGTACCCTTGCACGATCCGAGTGTAGATTGGACTACTTTCCTAACGCTTGGGCAAAAATGATTTAGTATATCCATCCGGCGTCTGTCCGGCTATTCTCCTCTACAAGTCGCAATTGTCGTCCGATTCCCGTGAAATTCTGTGAACAAGTTCTATAGTTATGCAGATTTTTTTTTATCTATTTTTTTTTGTAAAATGTTCCAAATGGTGGAAATCGGCACAGGGGACTTAGTCTATGACGCTGTAAAACAATATCGAGTTCGCTAAGATATTGTATACAAGTATAACAAAATGCTCGTAATTCTATTAAGGGCATAATTGATATTGTATTCTAATTGTAAAACAATAAGCAAAAATAATAGTAATAATAAATATTATAGGACAATCTTACACAAATCGACCTAGGCCCACAGTAAGCTCAATAAGGCTTGTGTCATGGGACTCATGGGTACTAGACGACGATATATATAATAGATAAATATGGATAAATACTTAAATACATAGAAAACACCCATAACTCAGGAACAAATAACTGTGATAAACACACAAATAAATGCCCTGACCAGGATTTGAACCCGGGACCTCCTGCTTCGTAGGCAGGGTCACTACCGACTGGGCTAGGAGGCCGTGTAATAGACCCCGAAATAAGAAGTGGCAGTTCATGGCCTTCACTAAATTAAAAAACTACTTTGTCTCACTCCCTGGAGTGACGAAAGTGCGACTTTCGTCACTGTGTATTCGCAGGGAAGTAGGCTTGTTCGAGCTGCTGAGGTGAAAATGGTTTTGTATATGAAGGGTTGGCCGGCTGGAACGCAGCACCGTGCCCCATTAAAACAAAAAAAAATCTCCTACATTTCCTACTCGCTACACGATACCAAATATGCCTTTAAACGGATCACCAGTATATTTGTTAATTTATAAAATGGTGGAGCTATACAGATGTATAGGTAAAGCCTGACCAGAAATATATGATTATTGTCAAGAGGGCGCTATTATTCTCATTTATATGGCAACAGTCATAGAGCGTATTATTCTCTATGGTATAGTGACATCTTGATTTGTTTATCTGTCAGCTCTGACGTTAATTTGAAAATGTTTCACAGCGAAATAGTGTAATTTCCCGAGCGTGTTATTTACAGCAGTTTATTATATACACTATTTACAATGTTTCGCTCTTGAATATTATTCAAGTAAACCGCATCAATGACACTTGACAACAGTGACAGCCTATCACATGCACTCACGCATGCATATCATTTTGTTCTGTCATTAAAATGATTGCCAGTGTAAGAAATTAGTTCCAATGAAATTCCGCAACATGGCGCATGATAATATATTCTGGTCAGGTTTTACATTACAAAAATTATTTGAAACTGGGTATTTACCATGTGTATTTGTTTTGTCGAGTTTCCGATATTTTGGCTCGGTTGCATGCGCCATTATCACGGAGTAACTGAATAGTTTTTGTAATGCTAATGACCATGTTAGCTTGAAGCCGTATATTGTATAGTTACAGCTTACAGAGCCACTAGTTCTAATTGTGACGTGTTTGCAGGTGGTGTTCTGCGGTAATTTCCTACGAGTGAACCCTCTGTCGATGAAACTCCTGTCCTACGCTATGTCGTATTGGTCACGCGGCGCGCTAAAGGCACTCTTCTTGGAACATGAAGGGTAAGTTTCACAATACGAGTAGGGTAATTGTGCTAGTTTCCCGTCCAGGTCCAGTTTACCGTCCACTTAATTAATGCTGCAAACAAATGTGAAAAACTTTTTAAGGTCAACATCACTACATAAAACAAAGTCGCTTTCCGATGTTTGTCCCTATGTATGCTTAGATCTTTAAAACTACCCAACGGATATTGATACGGTTTTTTTTAATAGATAGAGTGATTCAAGAGGAAGGTTTATATGTATAATACATGCATAATATAGTAGAAAAGCACTGATGAGTTTAGAGGTTTCTAATGTGATATCGTAAATAAATCCCATTTTTGTGCTTACATTGCAAACGCTGGCTGAGTCCTAAGAGATAGATCAAAATAATGTACTACAGTATTGTACATCTTAAAAAGGTCTACAAAAAAGTCCGCGATGGTATATGTCTATCTCTTAGGGATAACCCACAATAACCATTTTTTATCGTGCGAAGCCGGGGCGGCTCGCTAGTAGTTTATATTTATAGTTTATTCTTTAGTAGATTTTTTAATTTTGTGATTTTATTTTGGGAAAAAACTTGAAGATAATTATATAAATAAGTATGGACGGAAAACTGACAAGAGTGGACGAAAACTAGCACAATCACTAGTTTCCTTATTATAGCCTCATGCCGCCCACTATACAGGGACGTCCCACAACTTTGCCACATGGAGGGGAATTACTTTAAATACTGTAGATACGACATTTTACTGAAAGAAGACTTCATTTTTATTTTTAAAACAATACGAACTGCATTCAAAGAATTTTAAGTAATCGCCTGTCTGAACCGGGAATCTAACCCGCTAAATGTGGTAACAAAGACCTGCAATTTTACTGTACTGATCGAAACCGTCTTGCGTGTATTATTGTAAATTATAATGACGATTTGTTTTATTCCATAATAATTTGGCTATAGGTACAATAAAAGTGAAATAGGTCTAAATGTTGTTCAAATGCAAGTGAGAATTATACTTAAATGGCCGATGTACGTAATAGTTATACATTTTTAAAAGCCGTTCAGTGACAATGAAATGTAGACTTCATAACGTAATGTTTTTACACATATTTTTGACTACGTGGTAAGTTTAATTAATGTATTTGTTATAGTTGTTGATATGGTGATTCATTAATAACAAGTATACGTAGTCCTAATAGTGGGAACGTTGGTTTAACATGTCTTCTAGAAATTAATGCAATTTTTGATTGTACGTTTGTGGCTTATTGAACTTATTGTATCATTTTAGATAAAAATCTAAGTACGAAAGTGTTTGAAGTACATACAACATACATTATATTATTAATACAAGTTTACGAGTAGAATATTGCCTTACCTATATCCGAAAAAAATTTGGATAAGTTTCTTATTTAAGTCATTGCATGTTTGAGAAAAGCACTATACATACCTCGGCATGAAAAGGGGTTGCCAGCCTCGTAACTATCCGGCAACCCTCTACTTCCCGGCCTGTACTAGCTATATAATTTTATCAATAAATTCTCATTTGTTGCAGATACTTCGGCGCCGTCGGCTGTCTCCTGCAGCTTGACGACCACTACCACCGCAAGGGGAAGGGGTCCACACACGCCGACCGGTGAGCGTCCCTCCCCCCCCCCCCCCCCCCCCCCCCCCCCCGCGCCCCCGCCCCGCCGAGGTGCGAGGAACCAGACACGCAGCGAGGGTACCGGCGGCGGTGAGCGTCTAAGGTTTCAGAGACGGGCAGTGATCAAACTTGCCATGCCATCGAGAACTATGGGCTTATTTAATAAAGCTGCAAGTTACAAGCGAAAGCTCAAAGCAAGAATTTAACTAGAGACCGCACACGTGTACACCCGTAAGGGATAGACCAAAAAATCACTTCTACAGACCAAAACAAAACAATTTACCATTGTTATCCTTAGCCGACACAACTTTCTAAGAAAAATATCCGATTTTCTCGTAGTAAACACAGAAATTCTTGATTAAATCGCGAATTATATCTGTTTGTGACCCACCACTGCTATAAGTAATGCTATAAGTAACTGCTAAAAACATGTGAAACTATGACTAGGACCAACGATAATAGCACCTTCTCTGTCGTACCTATTGAAAGTGTAATAAGACCATCCCGTTCGATCTTGGTATTGTTATTAGTTATTATTACCATGCCCCGTCTATACCTTTTATCCTGTCTATGAGCGAAAGACTCTTTCTAACCTATTTGTTAGTCTCTTTCTAGTCCTATGTGTTAGAAAGAGATTGACACTTGTAGCTTTATTAAACAGGCTACATATCGATACACGAGTCGAGTCGAATGGGGAAGACAACCTCTCGCTCGCACCTAGGGCCGCTTATGGCAACAGAAACAACGGAGCTGCTGTGTATCTCAAATGCAAGACACTTGGCATTTTATAACTTTCCATTGTCACGCAAATTGCTACTATATTATCATATAATAAGTTTCATTTTTGTTCGTCTCCGAATAACCTCTAGTGCCTATAACCGTATAGTAAAAAGTCTAAGGACGTATTTGACGTTTTCAAGTCGAAGGTACATTATTATCTGTTGTCAATAAGGCGTTACTGCCAGAATAAATCAATTACAAATAAACTCTATTGACAACAAACAATGTACCTTTGACTTGAAAACGTCACATATAAATGAATAAAACCTTGTTATACTTTGATGAGTTAGTGAATTTTCTAACGCGCTCATTTTAATATAAATCAAAACAAAGTTCATTTTAGCGTGGCAGATTTCGATGCATTATTAAAATTGACGAATTTATTTATGTCTATGGCACATACTCTGAGAAATCACTTAAAAAATCAGACTTGTTCTGAAAATTGTCTTTTTAGAGTCCATAGATAATTTTTAGAACACATAAGGCGCAAAACACACCTAGCGCAATTCAGCTATGATAGACAAAATTTAGCCGGCAGACGGTAATTTATCTATGGTGACTGAATTTTTGAATGAAACCCATAGAAAGGTGGATTTTTTCGTATGGTAGATTTTTGACTATGATAACTAAATTTCGCTTGTGTTGTGTCTTATGCTGCCTTCGAAACGCCTGTTTCACGACTTGACTAGTTGCCTTTAACGTGAGGTGGGGCAAGTGCCCCCTTATTGGTGAAGGGGCATGTACCCCATGCCATATTTGTGTTCTAATAGGACTAGATCTTATCGGCAAATTTGTTTTTGTATCTTTAACGATGATGACAAAAGGTGGATAAATATCAGAGATCATAATTATCTTGATCATTTCGAACCCTGTTTTTGACTTGCCAAAAGAAAAATGGTGTACAGAAAATGTGCTAATAATCCCACGATTATATTATTAAACGTTGAGCGAATGAAATGTATTTTTTTACCTTTTTCTAATCTTTTCCTAATTGACTCATTTCGGTATATAATCAAATTTAATGTAACGTTACTTGAATTTAAATTTCTATTTTATATTAACAAAATTCTTATGAATGCATGAATCTCTTTGTGATAATATAATCATGTTTTGGATATATTTTTATTGTGAGTATTATGTTATTGACAAACAAATATGTTTCAATAATTTTAATATAAAAAAAAGAGAGCGTTTTGTCTATGATGTGTTATGTACTGTACTACAGTCAGTTATAAATAATATATGTGACACTTTTTTGGAAAAGTTACCATTTAGCGGAAGGCGCTTATGTTGTACGTGGTATAGATTGAATATTGTATTAGATAAAAAGGCCCCCCAAATGGTGCCTTTTGATCTAGACTAGACAAAAATATATGTGATATATATTTTTGTACCTGACTGTACCCGTGGTTCTAAAGTTGTGAAACAGGTGAACTTTGTGTTAGTTTAGGGAAAAGGGTCCCACATTGGGGATATGGAGTTAAAATACTAAACAATATACGCTATCTGTTAGCGAAATAATGGAGTGTCCATGTAAATCGACAAAGTGGACCCTTTCGCTAAACTCGTTCACATTTATTTAAATATCAGACATTGTATAAATAATGATTGTAAAAAATATAGTTTTAATAAAGCTGTGTCTACATTGCGCGCCTAATCGGGACACAGCAGTACGGCGCGCGTTTTACTAGAACCAAAGGAAATTGAATCTTTTATGTATGGAGTTACGTTCCATGTTTGAATGACAGCTCCGCACTACGCGACGTGCTCGCGCATACTCGCGCATGCTCGCGACCATTACGCTGCCATTGGAATATGTAACGTAACTGCTGTATATAAGGTTCAATTTTTTTTACTGATAGTAAAATGCGTTTCGGTTCGATGGGAAACGTACGTAACTGTCATACTATTGTCTTATGCTAAAATGATGCCTGTAAAATATATGAATAATATACTGTTACAAATTATTAGCTAAATTAATGCGTACATTTTGTTAATCGGTTTATAAATTTCGATATTATAAATCAGCAATAATAAATGTGTAATAAATAATAATAGCTACATTTGCTGAATAGAATTGTAGACTGCAGTTGAAAAGCAGTCGATATCGGCTATTACGTCCCTTTCTTTCGCTTTGGAATGAGAGAGATAAGATAACTTATGTATTCGCGAATTCCTTTCAGGCTTAAAATATTTAGTTGTTTGACAGCCATATTAAATGTTTGTTTTGTATAGTAGTCATTCCTGAAGGCACAAATATGATTTCCACTTTTAGATGTATTTTTGATATTATTGTGAATTTATTTTGCGTCAAACGCGTTGAAGAGTGGGCGAGGAAAATGTGAATAATTTTAATAGATTTTTACACTTTATGTCAAAGATCCTGAGAATTTAAAAACTTTCAGTAAATCTGCATTGTGAAACTGTTAACACTTAACAGTTAAACAATGTTTTTTTATATATTACATATGTCAAAAAGTATATAAAGTTTTACTAGTCATTCAATTGACAGATTGTAGTACGGTGTCGTGTTTTATAATTTAATTATAAATTTACTTCGCTTTAAATAGGAGGTGTCAATTGTATTTTTCAAAAACGCAACCGTGCAGGTGAACAAACATGTTTTTATAATGACAAAAAAATGTATTAAATGAGAGAGAGAGAGAACATTTTTAGTTTTAAATTTTTGTATTTTTAACCTCCAACGCAAAACGAGGGGTGTTACAAATTTGACCGCTATGTGTGACTGTCTGCGGCGTCATAGCGCTAAAACCGTTGAACCGATTACAATGCGGGTTTTTTATTTGAAAGCAGGTTTTATTATATGTCTAAGCATATTTTATCATAATCGGTTCAGCCGTTTCGGAGATATCCTACATTTTTAATTTATAATAGTTATAATCGGTATTTTATTCATTGTATAGCCCACTCTTGGCGGTGTATTTCCAAACTACACTAAGCTATTACGTAGTGAAATAATAATTAGTTTTAATGGTGGGTAATGTTTTATACGTCTCTTTTTAATTATTTATATATTTATGGGTAAACGTGACTTATGTTGTGATAACAGGCGCAAAGCAGGGTGGCAAACTTAACGATTTATTTATTTAAATATTTTTTAAGCCTTTACGCTTAATTCTTTGAAATTATTTAGATTCATGTGTTGTTGGTGCCGGGACTACAAATCGGTGACTATTGTAAAGGGGTATAAGTCACATTGGCTTTGCGAAAGGGTACAAGTTCCTTGAATTTTTTTTTGGCAAACAACCATACGGCCCGCCTGATGGTAAGCATACCGTAGCCTATGGACGCCTGCAACTCCAGGGGTGTCACATGCGCGTTGCCGACCTTTTACAAAAAGGAGGACTCACTGTGTTGACGGCTAAACGAACAAGAGGGTCCCACATCGTTAACACACTGGGTCCTCTTTGAGCTCTTTGGCAACCTTACTCACCAGCAGGAACACAACACTATAAGTAGGGTCTAGTATAGTGGGGGGGGGGAGGTATTTTATAGGACTTGTGCCCTTTTTTAACTGAGCTAATTTGACTTCTACACATTTTCACTAGGGTCACAGAAATGTGGATTTGTATATTTGAATTCTTATTGTGCCGTTACTCAAGCACAAAAGTTTCTTAAAAACTAAATATGGTAACAGAGTAACAGGAACCAAAAGGCAGTAAAGGCACTAAATAATTAAATATTATTTATTTATCTACACTCATACTGTAAGTACTCTAAAATGCGTTCAAAAACCGTAGACAATGACAAGCATTACAACAAACGATTTAACTATGATAAGTTTCTTATCTGCGGCAGTAACGTAATTTTAACTATGCATGCTCAAATATTGTTAAGCAATGAGTTTCAAATTTGGAACGTCGAATTTGATAACATAATGTTACCGCCATGGCCAACTCGATTGGTCCCGCGCGAGCGCCGGCACAATCGAGTAGGCCATGACGGTACAATGGCGGTCATTCTATGGTTTCCGAACAATTAATTTAATATATATAATATGAGTGTAGATAAAGCAGTGTATGCAACTGTACGTAATTAGGCCTTAAAACGTAACAGTTACATAAACTACTATTATACAGACAAAAATGGGCCCTATTTGACCAAATTGAAAAACAACTAATAAATTAAAAGTCTCGGTACCAGGGTCACATGAATTACATGAAGCTTGCGGCGCTGTCTTATAGTTCAATCGTAAACTGAACTTTAAGACAAGATGCCTAAGACTGTTTTTCGCCTGCTTTTGGCGCTTATTGTTGAAAATGGAAGCGATGTGGTGTGGGTAGCCGTGAGATGCGGCCAATTTTAAATATTTTGTATGAATAGAATTAAAATAATCTATTACAGATTGTGGTTTTATTAACATACTTAGCTACCTTAAAATTGTATGCATTCGAATGACATACATCCTAAGATCCTATCAGTACAAAAAGTCACTCACACGCCTTAATCGTGGGTGCAAGTCAGCTAGTACTTGAAGGTTGTATTTCATACCCGTACGCAATTACAAGGATTTCACGAGTGCTAAAGTTAGAAAACTAGAACATACTAGTATACTTACTTATATATTCTGAAGGCGCTTGTTAAACGCTTAAAGGTCTTTCCTAGCAATATCAGTACATCGCCATCTCGTGAGGCTCCCTGAGATTTTAATTAACCCTTTGACCGCCAAAGACGTCAAACTCAGCGCCAGCCCGTGATATCACGTCCACGATTTTTCCGTCCGATGCTTGGCGGTCAAAGGGTTAATTAAGGCTTTGCTCGACGTCAGCGGGAGAATTCTTCTTTTTTTATAAATTAGTGTTTTGGGTACTAGACGAGGATATATATAATATGTAGATAGATATGAATAAATACTTATACAGGGTAAATAAATAAATATTATAGGACAACCTTACACAAATCGACCTAGGCCCACAGTAAGCTCAATAAGGCTTGTGTTATGGGTACTAGACGACGATATATATAATAGATAAATATGGATAAATACTTAAATACATAGAAAACATCCATAACTCAGTAAGAAATATCTGTGATAAACACACAAATAAATGCCCTGACCAGGATTCGAACCCGGAACCCGAAATGCCTGCTTCGTAGGCAGGGTCACTACCGACTAGGCTAGGAAGCCGTTGGAAAGAGGGTGGAAAGATAAGTCGGGCCCTGGAGGAAAATTACCTCAAAACATTGAGATAGCTCAATTCACTGAAAGGAAACATTCTTTAAAGGGACATAACTGCATTTACAAATTTTTGGAAAAGAGTACAGTTTTCAAAAAAAGTATTGATTTTGTCATTTTTGCCATAAATAATTTTTATGACAATTGATGCCAATCGATCCTGTTTCCAACGAGGATAAAAACTTCTAAATACCAACCAAGTTTAGGGCACAAGAGAACCCATAAATAATAATAATTATATTTTTCATACAATTAGTATGGAAAAAAGTGAAAATTAAGAAAAAACTGTGAATGCAGTTTTAGTTTTTAGGAAAAATAAAAGAATGTTTCCTTTGAGCGAATTGAGCTATCTCAAGGTTTTAAGGTAGTTTCCCTCCAGGGCCCGACTTATCTTTCCACCCTGTATACATAGAACACATCTATAACTCAGGAACAAATATCTGTGATTAACACACAAATAAATGCCCTGACCAAGATTCGAACCCGGGACCTCCTGCTTCGTAGGCCGGGTCACTACCTACTGGGCTAGGAGGCCGTTAAAATGCGGCCTCAAAAGAAAAAGCGTTGTTATTTTTTTATATATTTATCAAGTCTTTTCATTGTCATTTATTCTTGATCATTAACTAATTCATTGAACGCGTAGACGAGCTTAGCCGGGAGTCCCCCGTACCGCCTTAGTCCTCTCTGCAGCCCCAAAGCTACCTCCATAGCAGCTCTGCCATCCTGGTCACTCTGCATGTCCTCTTTCTCATCCTCTACTAATTGCTCAACTATGTTTAGTAAATTATTACGCCACTTATTTTTTCTTTTCGTTATATGTATGTAATCATTTTTCCCAAATATTGACCGTATATCATTCTCATTGAATCGATCTTTGTTATTCTCAAATAACGATCTTATATTATTGTCATTAACTTCGATCGCCTCGTTTTGTTCCAGTAATGATCTAATGTTATCAATAACCTCTAACTCATCATTCTCAAGTGACCTTTCGTCATTATTATCGTCCAACCTTAGTATATTTTTATTTAACATCGACCTCCTATCATTTGAAGATTGTAAAGGTTTCACTGGTTCTTCAAACTGTACTATGGTGTTGAGTTTTCTGGACATTGGCATGTCATAATCATAAGCTTCTATTGATGATGTCTTTAGTTTAATCGGTTTCAATTTGGCCCATTTTGGGGGACGGGAACGCAGTTTCGGGAGCGGGCCGGCATGTATATTTACTAGTACTAAAATAAAGGATAGGTTTAGTAATATTTAACAACACTCATCAACAATGACGGCGATTTCATTGCTCTTGAGTATCTCAACGTCAGAGAAGAGACATGAAACACAATATGTGTATGTCACGCTCTCGCCAGACAGATAATGAAGGACTTTGGTACTAGACGGACATCTGGCAGCTGTAAAGTGGTGAACATATAGAGTTCTGGTTTTGATGAATTATTATGACAATTATATAAATAATTAGGTTATATCATTGCCAAAATTTTCTGATGGGGGAAAGTATAGTCCAAAACGACGTATAATGTATTTCATAGTTTGTCGCCTACTGTTTCTGTTTCCGAAATAATATGCAATGCTTTTTGTTCTAATGTTAAAATATAGGCCCCGTCCTCTATAAATAAGACAACTTCGGCAGTTTTTACTAATTTTGGTTATACTATTTTCTAATTCAAAAATTTTGCTAGTCTGTCACTCTGACCTCCACCCATTAAAAGCTGCCAGGTGCCCGGATCGAGTAATCAGGATAGTATAGCAATCTAACCAGACGGGTTTTGTTGCTATTATTGTGTCATATCATCATATAGGACGTGGCCAGCTCTTAGTCCACTAGAAATAAAAAAACTACTTACTTGTAATGAAACAAAATAAGGTGAAATGCATGTCTAGTAAGTAGAGCACGTACATTACAAATACGACATTAGGTGTTCATTCGTTAAAAAACAATTTAAGTACTAAGCGTAACTTTTACGACTCGTCGATAAGGGTCCTGCGCTGTATATATTTACTTTTCTACTCCAGCATTATAATCTGTCAATTAAATGGCTGACAGGCTGGTATTCAATAAGAACATCGCTAACGATGGTCTTATCGATTTTCATACAATGTCATAGCAAGTTCGGGAAGGAGGGTACCGGGAGATCGAGGTTACTAAATTGTATAGCGGCAGCAGGTAAGGCGCTCGTCGAACTTTCAATAGAGGCCCTAAAATAAACCAATCATTTGTCGTGAATATTCAACGATTATGAGTTTACTATAATGAATTAATAAAATAAAAAGTATTTTATACAATCGTGATATAATGACGATATGATTTTCAGTCGAGTGCAGTATTTAGGCCACGAAGCTTGCTGAGTGGCCTAAGTAAGGTACGAGATTGAGAAGCTTAATTATGCCACTATTGTATACAATACTTTTTCTACGAGTGCTCAAAATAGGCAAGCCGGTAGGAATTAAGTTCGACGAATGCTATACAACCTGCTCCCTCTATATAATTTAGTATGACTTCGATCTCCCGGTGGATCGTACCGGCGGTCGGGGAGGAGTACGGTCCTCTTCCCCGACCGTTGTATAATATTATATGAAAATCCATTTCAGCATAGCCGACGATGTTAAAATTTGCGACCATAAAAGCTCCATTGAAAAGTATACGCTAGTAGTTCGGTCTACAATATCTGAATTAAGCATTTAGCCCACGAGTTGAAAAATAGATATTTGACTATATACGGAACCCTAATTTAATAATAAACGTTACAATAAAATTTAAAGCGTGAAATTGATTGATTTAATCAGAGGTAAATACAACACATATCACATGCCACATAATATTTTTCAGAAGTAGATAAGCAGGTGAGGTGTTCAAAATTAACTTGGCACGACATTATTGTAAAGAGAATAGTTTCAGTACTCTTGTACAGTCGCCATCAGATATATCGGAGCGGCCAAGGTGGTCACAAATATCTGAACAACACCTCTATTGTCAAGGCGATAAAGTGCATGTTCAGATATTTTTGACTACCATGGTTGCTCAGATATATTTGACAGCGACTGTACTTATAGAAGGGTATTACAATCTGCTTATACATGCAGCGTTTTTATACGACGGTGGCAAACTAGCATACAGCCCGACTGATGGTAAGCAACTACCGTAGCCTATTGTCGCCTGCAGCTCCAGAGGTGCCCCATGCGCGTTGCCGACCGTACTGCATCACCCCTATGCAGCTATGTACACCCAGATTCAAAATTTCATGGACAACTTATGAATGAATTTATTCATAATGTGTCCATGCCATTTTGAATCTCACTGTACTATAAAACGATTTTTTTTAAGAAATTCATGAGTATTTATCCTGCTAACCACCTATCAAATAACACTAGGGATACACAATCAGCTCAAAAAAATGGCCCCACAATAGTACCGCAAGAACAACTCGGGCGGTACTTATTTGACAGTCTTATTACGGTATAAGACTGGCCGGTTACAAATTTTCAGGAGCCATACTTTCAGTAAATTTTGTTTGTAAGCACGAACAAATGAAATAAAATAAAATCAAATAGATGAACAACTTTAATGTAAAATATCTTCCAAAAATCTATAATAATGAATAATTAACAAACATAATTCATAATTGTGTCTTAAATATATATTACAACTAATACACGTATAACTTGGTATACCTACCTACATGTATGTATTAAAATAACAATTAAATGTCAGGTTTTTAGGAATAAATACGACAATATTATGTTTTTGTTCTAAAATAATTCTGGCTTACGTATGTATATTTTTTCAGAATGGAAATAATTAATATCTATTTAAATATCTAAATAAACATGTCGTTTAACGGCTGCCAAAGTATGGGTACAGTCGCCATCAAATATATCGGAGCAGCCAAGGTACTCAAAAATATCCGAACATGCACTTTATCGCCTTGAGAATAGAGGCGTTGTTCAGATATTTGTGATCACCTTGGCCGCTCCGATATATCTGATGGCGACTGTAACTAACCGTGGGTACAGTATCTTCATAAACTAAAAATATTGGTCTTCCAGGATTTTTTTTTTTTCAAATTAATTGAAAGCTTGCCACATTTAAATTATACTGTAAAGTCTGGGAATATGTCTGATTTATTAGTGTCTACACATGGCGCAATTTCGATACGTTGCTGCCTAGGTAGGTGCAACGGAATCAGTCGATATATCAAAAGCCGCGATGTATTGCAAATCGCCGGTGATAAGTTGCGAGGTCAATAGAGACCTTTGGTTGTGGACAATCAATTTGATGGAATGAATTTTATTGTATATGATAAGTTTAAAAACATTGTACAAAACTAGGTAACTAAATAGTTGATTAAGGAAAGGGGCCACCTAGAATACATGATTGTATGACAGTGATCTCAATGTACGTAAAGCCTGACCAGAAATATATGATCATATTGATCATGCGCCATGTTGCGGAATTTCATTGGAACTAATTTCTTACACTAGAAATAATTTTAATGACATGATAATATGCATGACTGATGTGATGGCATAAGATAGGCTGTCACTGTTGTCAGTGTCATTGTGGCGGTTTATTTGAATAATAAGGTGTTGAATATTAAATAAACGACAAATTCCGAAAATTATTCGTAGTCAAGAGTGAAACATTGTAAGAGTGCTGTAAATAATACGCTCAGGAAATAAAACGATTAGCTGTAAAACATTTTAAAATTAATATCAGAACTGACAGGTAAACAAATCAAGATGTCACCACACCATAGAGAATAATACGCTCTATGACTATACTGAACTGTTGCCATATATATGAGAATAATAGCGCCCTCTTGACAATGATCATATATTTCTGGTCAGGCTTTAATTTAAAACAATATTTCTAGCACAGAATACATATAAGCTAGAATTAGCAAGCATTCTCAACAGTATGATAATCTGATCCGATTCTAGCACAATTTATGTTCTGTTATTTCTGCTATGATCAATTGATCACTATTGGGAGCATGCTGCACATCAGGGTTCGAAATTACCAAAATAATTATGATCTCTGATATTTAAACATCGGATGATAATTATCGGATAATTGTCCACGGTATGTTTATTTTTATAGCTCAACTACTAATGTGGATTTTCACGCGCGATTTTTTTTGTCCATTCCGCCTTAACAAATTTTGGGTTATCGAACGAGCGAAGTGAGTTCTTACAAACAACTTCTGGCTACTGGGACGTCCTGGCATTTCGATGGCTTTTTGATTCTGAGAGTTTGTTCCGCGATAACTTTAGTAACGCATTTCTGATCTTCATGAAATTTGTTGGGGTTGTAGCAGAGATACATATAATTTGAGAGTTCGTATATGAGCAGGATGGACCAAGGGGCCATGGACCTAAAAGGCGCGAAAAATTCATCATAAGGGTCTTGTTATATTGGTTATCTCGTTTGCAAGGAAATCGCGAGTTCTGAGTTCGAGGCGGACTACTAGTTATCAAGATAACTATTATATATATTTATCCTTCCCAACCCTGCTGTTAATACATGCCCACGTGACTCTATAATAATTATCACTAATAAAATTATCTATTACAGTAAAGTTGACGTACAAGATATGTATAAATTGAGGATAAACGTCCAAAGGTATGCGCAAATGGCGTCGCAATTGCAAAACACCGTTTACATCTTATTAGGCGGGTCCACACCTGACGTACCGCCTCGCGAGGAAATTGCCGAGCGAGGCAGCTCGGATATTGCGGCCGCGCGTGCGTTTGCCTTTTGTCTACCACTCTTATTATAAGTATAAGTTTTCTTGTTGTTTGTATTTTCTGCTATTGGTGAATAATAATAGTAGTTTATGTAACTTACGTAATAAGGGTTCTTAAAATACGAGTGTAGTATAATAAGATCTCACGAGTGTTTTAAGGCCTAATTACGTACAGTTGCATACACTGCTTTATCTACACTCATATTATAAATCCTGAATGACGTGTTCGGAAACCATTAGAATGACCGCCATTGCACCGCCATGGCCAACTCGATTGTGCCAGCAATCGCGCGGGCGCGTGCCGGTGGTCGGGAAGGAGGGCAGGATTTACATTATGTTATCAAATTCGATGTTCCAAATTTGAAACTCATAATTTAACAATATTTGAGCATGTAAAGTTAAAATTACGTTATTGCCACAGATCAAAAGCTTATCATAGTAAAATCGGTTGTGGTATGTTAGCCATTGCCTAACGTTTTTGAACACGTTTTAAAGAATATTTTTTCTACTCCTGCACTTTTATCTGTCATTTATACATTCGTCAACACCTTTATAAGAACCAGAGCTCGGATTTTTCACGGCAAAACAAAACACTAGCGTAATTTAGCCAGTGCTTGAAATATTATTTTATCGACACCTATCGAGTCTTACTAGAGTATATGACAGGTATTGCCTCAGTACATTTTTTCTTTTTTTATTCGATGGTACACCTATCAGTGTGAATGTCAAAATTTAAAAACTAACAAACGTGCGAAAATTTCGAAAAACAGGAGACTTACTAGAGCTCAAAATCAATATTTTTGACCAGTCTAAGGTGACCTACTGGGGGTTAGAACGTTGTGCATTAATTACCGGACATCCTGTATAAGTAATAAAATAACTTTTCATTTTAGCTTTGCCATAGTCGAGCAACAAAGAGGTAGGTCTGCATGTACAACTTAGAACGAAGTAACTATACCACCTCATTTAAAATGATAGAAACGACTGCAAATTTCATCTCACATGACATATGACATTCACACTTTAACTGTCATTTCATTACGTATAAAACGTAAATTGCATCTAGGTATTATTTATTTCGCAACGCATTGAATCCGACGTGTTGGATATACGTATAATAACTTAATATTGCAAGGTATCAATTAATACAAAAATGAGTAATGTACAAGATCGGATCAAAACGTGGATTGAAAATCACCCTGAGTTAGTCTATAATGAAGTGACCTCCACTATATACTGCTCTATGTGCGATATGCATCTAAAACTGAAGAAATGCAATATTGAGAATCATGTGAAAAGCAACCGCCACAATTACCGTTCGGGGCAACCAAATAGGAAACATCAATTTTATTTCGATTTAATTATTTTTCTTATTTCATGCAACATACCATGGGCAACAGTCAACAACAATAATTTTCGTCATTTTTTTAACAAGTATTTATGTTGCGACTGCTCTATGACTTCTTTACCGGACGAATCGACCCTGCGAAAAATTTATTTAAATCTCGTGTACAAAAAAACTATACAGGGTATAAGAGAGGTAAACAAAACCAATTATTTGTGGATATCTATAGACGAAACACCAGATTTCATGGGAAAATGTGTGACAAACGTGGTGATTCGGTCTTTGCAAAAAAATTGTTCTAAGCAATTTTATCTTTTGGGGTCGAAGGTTTTAGAGAAGGTAAATGGGGAAACAATAGCAAACCTAATAATAAACCAATTAAAAATTTTGTTTCAAAATTCTTTCAATGATAACGTAAACAATTTGCTTTTACTTTGCACAGATAGTGCCGCATATATGCTTAAAGCCGGTCGTATTTTAAAAGCAACGTTTCCTCGTATGAAACACATTACGTGTTTAGCTCATGGTCTGCACCGGGTTGCCGAAGAAGTGCGAGATAATTTCAAAGGTGTGGATGGGTTGATATCGAATGTCAAAAAGATATTCCTAAAATCTCCAGAGCGTGTACGCCTTTTTAAGGCAAAATATCCGTCCATTCCCCTACCTCCCGAGCCAATTATCACCAGATGGGGAACTTGGATATCTGCTGCGGTATATTAGGCTCAATACTATGAGCAAATACGTGATGTCGTCTCCATACTTGCTAATGACTCGGCAGCTATAAGAGCTGCAAAAAAATGTTTTCAAACACGCAAACTACGACCGGAGTTAAATTTCATTCGCGACAACTACGAAGTAATAGCCTCTTCAATAGAACAATTGCAATGTTCGACTTTATCCATTGCGGAATCCTTCCTCATTCTGGATACTGTTCGTTGCTACGTAAACTGGAGTAAACTTTTACCAGTGATACGTAAATTTGAAGCCGTGCTCGAACGAAATCCTGATTACGAAATTTTAAGAGACATATCTGAAAATATTACCCGAACTGATAATGAATTCTATAAATTTGCTCCCTTGACGTCAACTGAAGTTGAACGTACATTTAGTGTACATAAATGGATTTATAGTGATAAACGCAACTGTTTACTCCCAGAGAATGTTGAAAAGATAATGATCATCTACTCCTATCACTATTACCCAAATAAAATGTCTTGTGCTGCTGTGTGTACTGACGTAGATTTTGAAGAAGAAATTGCGTCTGTTTCTAATATATAGTAACTTTATACAAATGTTTTTATTAGTTTTATTACATATTAATTTTATTTGGTGACTTTTATTTCTTCTAGTTCTGAATTATCGATATCGATAAAATAATATTTCAAGCACTGGCTAAATTACGCTAGTTTTTTGTTTTGCCGTGAAAAATCCGAGCTCTGATAAGAACATAGATAATATACTCGAAGAAAAGTCTATCTAGTCTATTGCCCAAAATAACACTTGTTCTATAAAAGCGCCAAAATAGTATCGTGTAATCGCGTGCAAGCACATTAATATAGGACAAAATAAATAACTGCCAACCTAAGAAACCTAAATACACGCAGCGTTTTTAGAAAAAAAAACTTTAAAAAAGAAAAAATTAAAAGATCCACAGATACTTTGTAGTTTTTATTTTACGTTTCCCGTTCGTTTGTTGGGGCAAACTGTAAACTTTGAAAGTAATTTAGGTATTTTTACTAATCTCTGTAGCTCTTTAATCATTGATCAAATAACGACGTGTGTATTTGTGTTAGTAATGTTAGTATTCTTGAAAAATAGTGTTTTAAAAGGTAAAACTTAAATGATTGTTGATTATATTGACAAAATAACTGCGACATCCATGAAGTTTTCAATTTCGCATTTTATGTAAAAGTAAGTGTAGTCGTAGAAAAAGTATTGTATGCAACGTCGTATAAGTAGGTCAAAAAATGTTCGTGGCGTTTTTCTTAACAATTTTCGCCTACGGCTCAAATTGTTACCCACGCCACTCACCTTTTTTGACCCCTCTTATACAACTGTTGCATAAACTACTATTATTGTATTGTAATTAGGGCGCAGTGATAGAACAGTGTAAGGTAAGTAATAGTTTCATAGCCATCTTTCCAGTTTGAAAACAATCATTCCCATCTGTCCCCATCGTTGGAACTTATGGGAATAGATAAGCTAGTATTGGAACTAAAGCTGCCCAAATTGTCAATAATGTCAATAACCTTTGTCATATTCTTGGTCTTAAAAAAAGTATATACAGCGATGCAGCATCAGCTTCTCGCGTCGTTGATGGTCTCTGGGACCTTGACCTCCAGCCCGTCGAGCTCCTACGAACAAATATTTATTAATTACACAGTTTTCTTTAACTTCACTCCGTATATTTTGTTGTTGATTCAAACCTTATATAAAGTAATCGTCAAATACATGTTTACAATGCTTAGAAATAAAGAAGTAGAAAAATCCACTGCCTAGGGCGAGGCGCGAACTCGCGACTCTAGGATACATGCCCATTGCTCTGACCAACTGAGGTACTGAGACTTACCTGATGGCTGGGAATTTCTCCACTATATCCTTTATAGATAGATAGATAGATAAAATCTTTATTCAACCACAACTTACATGCAGCGAAAAATGAACAATCAAATCAGATCAAATAAAATTACATTAAACTTGGAAGAACTATTTATAGCTATATATTTTATATACATAGCTAACTTGGTTAAGGGTCATGTGTTGTAGTATAGAATTGGCGCTGACTCAGCATGTTTGCCACGGACTTGGTGGAGCCCGCAGCACTGATCTTCCATCAGAACTTTTCACCGTCTTAGGGGGACGCCTAGCGACATCTGCCGAAGAAGTCTTATACTTCTCAACCGGCCATCGGAGCCCCAAGTTGTATTGAGAATTCATGTATCCCAGAGATAATTTTTTAACTTAGCAAAAAGGGGGTCACAAATATCTAGCCGAACACTATTACTAACTCGTTTTTTCGTAAAGTCCTGTTAATCTTACCTTGGTCATGGTGACCTGGCAGCCGAGCCGCGAGGTGTCCGTAAGCCCGTAGGCCAAGTCCAGCATGTCTCGCTCCTCATCACACGCTTCTTCTGGTAACCTGGTAAATAAATGAAGTACCTATACATTGGGCTTTAAATGTAAAGGATCGGATCATAAAACTGAACTACAACTTGTGAAAATAATTGAAGTTGTAAAAGAAATACAGTTCAAAACTTATTTGAGCAAGCAATGTACTGCAAAACCATCAGTATGGCAGACGATGTCAATAGGCGGGTCCATACCTGACGCACTGCTTAGCGAGAAAATTGCCGCGCGAGGCAGCTCGGCCGAGGCAAGCGCACGCGCGGCCGCAATGCCTCGGCCGAGGCACGTGCACACTAGCCGAGCTGCCTCGCGAGGCAATTTCCTCGCGAGGCGGTGCGTCAGCTGAGCACCCGCCTATTGGATGATGTACATTGAAAATAGAAATATATCGTTTGTATGAAAAAATTACACTCGTTAAATAACGTTTATTCAAATATTTTAAATATTTGTAGAATAAAAGTTGGTATGCACACTATGTTTTCAGGCCACAGAGCCGCTGCTCAACATCAAACAAACTTGTTTATCTACACCCATATCATAACACCAGTGTATTTTCTGTAACAATCCGCCCTCCTCCCCGACCGTCGGCATGCGCCCCCCCCGACCGCCGGCACAATCGAGTTGGCCATGGTGGTGCAATGGCGGTCAGTCTAATGGTTTCCGAACACTTCATTTAGGATTTATAATATGTGTGTAGATAAAGCAGTGTAACATGCAACTGTACGTAATTAGGCCTTATTACGTAACAGTTACATAATAGTAGTTTATGTACCTGTTACGTAATAAGGGCCCTTAAAACATGAGTGCGGTTTTATGAAACGAGCCGCAGGCGAGTTTCATAATAAGATCACACGAGTGTTTTAAGGCCTAATTACGTACAGTTGCATACACTGCTTTATCTACACTCATATTATATATATTAAATTAAGTGTATTAAAGTAACTGTTACGTAATAAGGGTCCTTAAAACATGAGTGTGGTTTTATGAAATGAGCCGCAGGCGAATTTCATAATAAGATCACACGAGTGTTTTAAGGCCTAATTACGTACAGTTGCATACACTGCTTTATCTACACTCATATTATTTATTCTAAATGCCGTATTCGGAAACCATAGAATGGCCGCCATTGCACCGCCATGGCCAACTCGATTGTGCCGGCGGTCGCGCGGGCGCGTGTCGGGCTGTCGGCGGATGCGCGGGAGGGTGCAGGTGTACATTATGTTACCAAAACTCATAACACATCAATAGTTGAGCGTGTAAAGTTAAAATTACGTTACTGCCACAGATAAAAAGCTTATCATAGTAAAATCGGTCGTGGTAATGCTAGCCATTGCCTACCGTTTTCGAACACGTTTTAGAGAACTTACAATATGAGTGTAGATAAACTACTAAATTGCGTCAATGGCGCGTATTTTTACGGCGCTTTTGTATATACCAATATCGCTACAAACGCGCTTTGACGTCGCGTGTGTATCGATTACGACGCGTTTAAAAAACGTGGTGTGCATAGGACCTTACGGTTACCCTCTCATAATGGTGTGAATGAGTTGTGTGTGCCTAGACTATCTAGAATCTAGATGCTTGATGTTGTACTATCAACTAAATCAGATTGCAATTGCCAGATAATTTGATATATTTGAATTTCTAGCTTGTTGTCATAATGATAAGGTCTAGGATCACAATATTTGCGGATGTGCTTTGAATATCGACCTTACTTTGTTTGCGATAAGGTAGAATATTAAATGCTTTAAATATAATAGGGCATGCAAGTAAGCACTGGTCTGACAGTGAAGGACCTGCATTACCTGTCACAGTTCTGCTCTTATAGTATCACTTCTCCTCTTATAGATGTTGAGGTTGTTGTCGACTATCACATCTAGAAAGGAGTCTCCTTCGTTTGCTTCAGCCATTGGTGGTTAAATAGCTTACAGACACTTGAAATTGCGCTTACAGCTAAAAAGACTGCAGCGCATCAATGTATAAGGTTCTTAAACTGCTGACAGCGAGCATGTGACGCCCCTAGAGCTACAAAAGTTCACTGCACTGTACCCGCTGGCAGGCTGTATGCTAGCTAACATGAGCTACAGATGTTAAAGTACCAGGGAATCATAGGCTTGTGGCGGTTACCTGTCAAAATCCTCTTGTTTGAGTATCACATGGCAAGTGGAGCATGTAAGAGTTCCTTCACAAGCGCCGTAACCCTCGATGTTGAGGTCGTTGTTGACTATGACATCTAGGAGGGAGTCTCCTATGTTGGCTTCAGCTTGCAACCGCTTGCCGTCGTGTAGTATGAATGTCACTTTCACCCTGGAGTCGGACATAGTTGTGTTAGAGCTTTAAAGAAGTATCTGTGTTGTGGTAGAGTGGAAACCTCTGTCTTATACATAGGGTTAGAAAGAGACTTTTGCTTCGACAGCTGCCGTAAGATATATCTGAGCAGAAAAGATGGTAAAAAATATTTGAACAACACCTCTATTGTCAAGGCGATAAAGTACATGTTCAGATATTTTGGAGTACTTTGGACGTTCCGATTTATTTGATGGCGACGCGAATGTACATTGTAACATGTAGCTTTATGAAAAGGGCACAACTTTGAAGAAAAAAATTTTTAAGATAAAATAATTTAAAATAGCTTTTAAAATAGATTATGTTATCTGAGTTATGACTAAACCCTACGTATTCAAGTGTAATCTTGAGTTTATCAATGTTATATTGTGTAATCAATGTCAAACCAATTTTGACTATTAAATGAAAGAAATATGAAATTGCGACTTACTTTTCATCCTTCAACGCCTTTATAGATGTGGACAGCGGCGCAGGTCTCCCGAAATTACTATATTTGTTCCTAAAACCATTATTTAGGCACCGTATTCGTGGATTGGTGAAAGTTCTTAAAATATGTCTGTAGAACATCTTGGAGCTTGTACTCGACAGGAATTGATGAGTCACTACGCTTAAGAAGTTGCTGACCGGATGTTAACACTCTTGAGACAATAGAATGCTAATATTTGATCAAAATATTAGAAATTACAATTGACCCTGAATTTCATTACTTAATTTTAGGTTAATTTGCGTTTTGTTATACAAAACAGTCTAATCATATGTCATCTGGTTAGTCTAGAGACGTATGGTTCTTATGTCTAGGAGAAAAATCCACATATCCATCTTAATTGTGAAAACATAAGAAATACATGTCATGACTAAATAATATAATATAATTAATCTCAATTATTTATATGCGGATAAAGATGAATAATTTATCTCACACTGACGATATATTTTTTACTTGCAAATACTAAACGCAATATACTTTTCAGTGTTACCAAGTGTACATTTTTGGAAGTTTGTTAGTTTTATTTATAGGCATTTAGTTTATAATTAGTTTCTATTAAATTAAATTCTTTTTATGGAAAAAAAATTACAGTTTTCTTAATATTTTCTATTGAACATTTATATTTTTAAGATCAACTTTTGCATCAATTTTAACAAAGATGTTAATACTAACAATAACACAATGTAAATTCGTTGTAATTTAAAGTGTATATTTGGACATATTGAGAAAATATCACAATGAGATGATTGACATAACAAGAAGTTATTTTTATATTAAGAATATAAAGACATTACGAATATAGAACTAGTAGCTAAGGAGGTTATATCCTAACACTGCCCCTTACTCGAGCAAGCAAACAGAATATTGTGAGAGTACAATAACAAAATTGAACAATCTGAAAAATAAATTAGGTATGTTACTTTAAACCTAAACATTCAATGAAGTAATTGTGTTTCACCTTGGGTAAAGCTTTTGTAAAGATGTCTGCCTCCAACTCAGAAGAAGGCTTATAATCTAAACGAATCAATTTGCGATCAACACATTCGCGAATAAAGTGATGATGTACGTCTATATGTTTAGTCCTACGAAAACACTCATTCAAAGTACTACGATTGTCGTTATAAATGGTGATTGCCTTTGATTCTAACCATTCTTTACACTTAAGCTCCTGCAAAAAAATACGAATAAATTTCGCCTCTTTAACAGCGTTGCCAAGGGCATAATATTCAGCTTCTGTACTAGTGTAGTATGTATGTATAGGATGACTCACAACAGCTGAGACCACCCAGCATGAATCAATAATAAATTAATTGTTCATTTTCCTAATGTAATATAACTGTAACTTGTAACTTGATATTGTATACATTTAAATGATATTCTATTTTCTCTAACCTTGTACTTTAGACACACGACGAGAACAAAGGATTGAGTTTACTATATATGCGCCGTGTACTCATTAAAAGAAAGTGACAAGTATCACAAAGAACAAAATGCAGACATTGCAAAATGGCTCATTTATTGTTCTACACTGTGTGTCGAACCAAGTACTCGATCGTGTCCGAAACGAGGTTTCCTCGCGAGAGAACTAGTTCACATTTGAAAGGCACAACAGATACAAGAAGAATACATACTACAAAAGAAAAAACAACTAAAGAAGGAAAGAGCTACCAAAGTGTATAAACCACACATGACAGACGGTCCGGACCACGACTAATTATTATAGAAAAAGTCAAAAAAAATCACAGACTAAGATGACAGACGTGTCACACATAACTTATTACCCACTAGCGGACACAGTCATAAGAATAATGACCAATAACGTTAAACGTTATTACTACTGACCAGGAATAGATAACGACATTATGAAATTCATAAACAGTCGTAAAAAAAATCAAAACAGACAGAGAAAGCAAATTCATCTCCACAACTATGCGAGAGATTTGTAACAAATTAGGTGTCAAGCAATTGCAGTCTACCGTCTACCACCATGAAAGCCTAGGATCCTTAGAAAATTCGCATAAAGCACTAGAATCATATTTAAGAATACAAACAGACAACCAGACTCACCAGTGGTCTGATTAGTTACAATATTGGTATTTTTCGAATAACACAATGGTTCATTCGGCAACTATATACACGCCATATGAGCTAGTATTCGGCAAACTATGCCTTAACTAGTAACATTACTCATCAAACAGACCCCATATATATAACTTCGATACCTATCCCATAGAATTTAAACATAGGCTACAAAAGTCCCAAGCGGACGCTAGAAATAATTAAATTAAAACCAACACAAATAAAACACATAAAACAACACATCAACACATTTTATAACACAAAAAAAAAACTACTTACAATTTAAAAAATTAACCCCATACGCTATATATCTATATTCATAAACCGAAGATCCACTATAAATCAGAAAATAGGACAGAAATAAAATAAATACAGTATATCAGGGACCATTTACCGTCATAAAGAATCAAAATCCACAACGTAAACAAAAAAAAAATTAGTTTCATACAAAGAGTACATTCTCCATACAAAAAAAACCCACCATAAATGAAAACAACAAAATATATATATATATATATACAAACTTAATACACAACAAAAATCCATAAAACAAAAAAAACACACACCCACACTCGGCACTACACTAGAACAGCAAACTAAACGTTCCAATGTCAATGATCACATCTCATTCCAAATACGGAAGTACTATCTCCACACTGAAATGATATCAAGTAACAAATAAACATCAGGTCAATAATTTACAAAACACGAACACCTAGCCATACAAGGATCCAAACAAATAAACAAACCACAAAATATAACTTATATAACAGCAACAAACTCACCGCTATTTTAAACAAAACACAACTTAGACAGAAACCAACACCTGTATAACCATAAACTTTGATCATTTTCTATGTATAACGTAGCCATAAGACTAACCTAAGAATCGAAATGTAACCCATAGTCCTTATATAACCATACATTTTAATATTTTTTTTTCCTAATATATACCATAAACATAAGTTAACCTAAGAACCAACATGTCACACATAGACATAAGCAAATTTAATGCAAAGACAAAAAAGTTTCAATCTATTTTTTTTGTCTCAAAAAAAAACGACGGACGTGTAGTATGTATGTATAGGATGACTCACAACAGCTGAGACCACCCAGCACGAATCAATAATAAATTAATTGTTCATTTTCCTAATGTAATATGATACCATGTAACTTGATATTATTAACATTTAAATGATATTCTATTTTCTCTAACCTTGTACTTTAGACACACGACGAGAACAAAGGATTGAGTTTACTATATAAGCACCGTATGTTTTCTAGACAATTACCCCTCACTCCGATCAAGCCCCTCCTACCAGGACACTCGTGGACTGGGACAAGGTGCAACAAGGTCTCCTAAAGACAGACGCCCCCATACTTAGAGACATACCTGACATTATTACCACAACTCAACAGACTGACCAAGCGATCGACCTATTCACCAACTACCTCAACGCTGTCAAAAGCGAAGCCTCTAGGGAGGTGTCGGCCGAGGAAATCCAACGCCGCCCCCTGCCCAGGGAACTGAGAGAGTTGCTGACTAGGAAAAATCGCGCCATTAGGACCTACTCTAACTGGCCTTCCCCCGAAAATCGTCAAATCCTGAGGGGCTTGTGTCACGAGTCCAAACAGCGAATTGCCGAATTTCGGGAGAACTCTTTTAGGGATCTGATGGGGGAGATAAAGCCTAGTCACCAGGCTTACTGGAAACTAGCTAGATCTCTCAAATCAGATACCGTCTGGACTATCCCCCCTTTGGAACGCCCCGGTAGTCCAACCCGCGCACTCGAGGACGACGAGAAAGCAGAATGTCTCGCCAATAGTTTAGAGTCTCAATGTTCGCCCAGCCTCCTGCCTGCCGATGAAGCCCATGTCGAGAGGGTAAATTCTGAGGTGGACAGGAGATCGCGTCTCCCCATAACTTCACCTCTCGTACCGGTGTCGGTTAAGGAAGTCCACGATCGAGTAAGGTATCTTCGAGTAAGGAAGTCCCCGGGTGCGGATGGCATCTCCAACCGCATGCTGAGACTTCTGCCCGAACATCTCTTACTCATTCTGGTCGGCATCTTCAATGCCGCCCTGTCCAATAGTCACTTTCCAGCCGCGTGGAAACGTGCCACGGTCATCGGAATAGCGAAGCCCGGCAAACCCCGGGCCTCGCCAGCCTCTTACAGGCCCATCAGCTTACTCAGCTCGCTTGCTAAGCTGTATGAGCGAATCATCCTCGCTCGGATTCTCAGGTTCACGACTGAGAATTCAATTATCACGGACGAGCAGTTCGGCTTTCGTGCCGGACACTCGTGCGTCCAACAGGTGCACCGCATCACGGAGCACGTGCTGGACGGCTTCTCGCGTCGAACAGGGTTGAAGACGGGAGCGATCTTTCTTGACGTGGCGAAAGCCTTCGACAAGGTCTGGCATAACGGGTTGATATACAAGTTATATCAGATCGGTATGCCGGACAGACTCGTACTCATAATACGAGATTTCCTTACGGACAGAAGCTTTTGCTACCGACTGGAGGGAACGCTTTCACCTCCACATCCTATTAGGGCAGGAGTCCCGCAAGGCTCCGTCCTCTCGCCTACACTCTATTCGTTGTTCACAAACGACATTCCTAGGCACCCGCGTGTCGAACTAGGGTTGTTCGCGGACGACACCGCGCTCTTTACGACGCACAATCGCTACATTCTTGTTCGGAAATACCTCCAAGAGGCAATCAATGGCCTAGGTCAATGGTTTCGTCTTTGGCGTATTGAAGTCAATCCGGACAAGAGCGCAGCGATTATCTTCCACCCTACTGCCATAGGTCCGACAGGCAGGAAGGTGGCTCCGGTCCGGCTTTTTGACCAGCCCATTCCGTGGGTTAACGAGGTCAAATATCTAGGCGTCACTCTCGACCGTCGTATGACTTTCAAAAGCCACATCCGTAGGGTACGCAACAGAGCGCTGTTCGTATTAGGAAGGCTAGGGCCGATGATTAACAAGTTTAGTAAAATGTCACTTAGAAATAAGCTGACACTCTACAAGACTTGTGTTCGTCCAATCATGGCATACTCAAGTGTGGTTTTTACCCACGTGGGTATGTCAAGTCTCGAGCCGCTTCAGGTCGTTCAGAATCGTTTCCTCCGTAGGGCGACTGGGGCCCCGTGGTACCAGACGACCCTCAGTTTGCACCATGACGCGGGGCTTGACTCCCTTTATGGTTTCTTTAAGCAGACTGCCCGGCGTTATTTTGACAACGCTCCGCACAGTAGTAATCCGCTAGTTAGGAAGGCTGCGAACTACATTCCCAACCCTCCCCCCATCGGACTCTTAACACGGAAGTCACTGATTAGGGGCCGCTCGGTTCGGCGGCCTAGACACTACGTCACGGACCAGGACGACGCACTCACAGCGGCCATTCATGAGAAATGGAACGCTGTGCGTGCGCCCTCCCCCACATGTACACTGCGGCGCCCCCGCCGGCGGGGACGCCCACCTCGGAACAGTCGCGACCACATCGACACGTTCAGTCCCTTATCCACCCGGTACCGCCGCATACCGGATAGAGTCACCCCGACAAAACCCCCATTAGCTCGATCCCCCCCACTCACCCAGATCAGGTTGAACTCGCTTCAACTGATCTCGCTGGAAGCGCAAGCTCGGTAGGAGCATTCCAGCGTAGCAAACTCATCACGTTAGGTCGCGGAAGGGTCCTGGATTTTCCCCCGGCAACCATCCCACCAAACAGTCCGCCCGCTTTAGCGCTCCAGAAGCATAAAGCCCAAGTCAAACTCAAAAAAAAAAAAAAAAAAAAAAAAAAAAAAAAACTAGACAATTACACTTATATTCCGACCGTTGCGTGTATCATTTAACCTGTGCTCCTCATCAATTACCACACTAGAACAGGCCACGTTTTGTTGCTTGTGACTGTGCCAGTTTATAATGCAAATTCCTAACCTAGTAATAAAATCAGAGTAAGATTTTCTGTCATTGGTATCCCCCGCCCAATCTGCGTCGGATCAAATAATGACTTCCTTACTTCCTCTTTTAAAATTGAGTCCGTAGTCAGTTGTACCCGAAAGATACCGCAAAACTCGCTTAGCAGCAGTCCAGTGAGACTCATCATAACATGTGTTATATTGGCTTAGCTTACTGCATGCAAACGCTATATCGGAACGTGTACAAACAGCGAGATACATTAGACTACCTATTAGTTCCTGATACGGAAATCTTGAATCAAGGTTGTCTGCTTTTGGAAGATTGAAGTTAACTTCCATTGGTGTTGCAATTTTATGACACTCAGCCATCCCAAACTTGATTAACAGGTTTTTCACGTATTCAGACTGACTTAATTTCAAAATACCTTGCTCTCGGTTCCTCTCCACATTCATACCTAAGGCTTGTTTTACAGGTCCAAGTAGTTTAACTTTAAAGTTAGAACTGAGCAATTTGTAAAGCAATTTCTTTTCATGGTCGTTAGAACTGAATATGAAGAAGTCGTCTATGTATAAGGCTAAGATTACTTTATTTTTGAAATACACGCATTTCTCAGTTTTTAGTTGTGTAAAGCCATTGGTAACTAAGACTCTGTTGACTTTTTCATTCCAAGCTCTACTAGCTTGTTTGAGTCCATACAAACTCTTTTTGAGTAGACAAACCTTATTCTGCCCCTCAATCGCAAAACCAGCGGGTTGTTCCATAAAACTGCGGTCATTGAGGTCGCCATTGAGGAATAGTAGTTTATGTAACTGTTACGTAATAAGGCCTAATTACGTACAGTTACATAAACTGCTTTATCTACACTCATATTATATATTCTAAATGAAGTGTTCGGAAACCATAGAATGACCGCCATTGCACCGCCATGGCCAACTCGATTGTGCCGGCGGTCGCGCGGGCGCGTGCCGTTGGTCAGGAAGGAGCACAGGATTTACAATATGTTATCAAATTCGATGTTCGGAATTTAAACTCATAACGTATCAATATATGAGCATGTAAAATTAAAATTACGTTACTGCCACAGATAAAAAGCTTATCATAGTAAAATCGGTTGTGGAAATGCTAGCCATTGCCTACCGTTTTTGAACACGTTTTAGAGGACTTACAATGTGAGTGTAGATAAAGCTGTATTAACATCAACATGTTCAATGTCCATGTCATTTTGAATTCCAATTGCAAAGAGTAAACGTAAGGTACAATTAGGGCTTGCAAGTCGGATATTTCGAATAGTAATTTGTATGGAATTATCCGGATAATATTCGTATTATTCGGATAATATCCGGATAATTGCAAACCCTAGGTACAATGTCTAACGACAGGTGCAAAGGTTTCTTCAAAGTCAATGCCGTATTGTTGGGTAAATCCTTTAGCAACTAAACGAGCTTTGAATTTTTCGAAGTTACCACTTGGATCAACTTTTCCTTTAAAAACCCATTTGCATTTTATTACGTTACAATTTCATAGGTCGATCTACAAGTTCCCATACATTATGAGACATAAGAGAGGTATATTCCTCCTGCATAGCATCTAACCATTGTTTGCTTTTCTCAGACTTTATAGCTTGATTGTACGTTCGAGGTTCACTCCGTCCCATTAAGCCTATTTCAATGAAATGGTTCATTTCATAATCGTTGAATTGTATAGGAGGACATCGTGTACGTATAGGTCTAGAGTGTTCTGCGATCTCTGAATCTGTATCAGAGTTCATAGTTGCAGGCTCTATATTTTCAGAAGCTTGATTGTTATTCAATGGTGAATTTCATGAACGATTTGCTCTTCATTAACAGGTTCATTGACAATAGGATGATCTACAACAGTACCGTCATTAAAAACATCCTGAATATCCGAACGGATAGATACATTTGGTGTAGCATATTCATCAATGTCAGATTCAATAATGTCTGCCTGAGAAGTGCTCTGATTATAAACCGAAACTTCGACAGTATTAATTAAATCATCATAATAGTTATTTGTCAAATGACTATTTAACTTATTAGTGTTGTGTAACAGTTTCAATAAACTCTACTGAACGAGCTTTAATAATTTTGCTGGCATCAGCTGGATCACCAAGTCTATAATCTTTTGTGTGATCACAATATCCTAACATAATATAAGGTTTAGATTTAGGATCTAGTTTTGTACGTTGGCATTGTGGAGTAAGAGCATATGCTTTACAACCAAAGACTCTAAGGTGACTAAGGTTAATTTTAGAACCAGTCCACAGTTCTTTAGGAGTAGCCTTATTTAGAGCAGCTGTCGGACTACGATTCTTCAAATAGCAAGCAGTATTGACTGCTTCAGCCCAATACCTTTTTCCTAAGCCAGCGTCTTGCAACATTGCTCTAGCTTTTTCCAATAAGGTCCTGTTGAGTCTCTCTGCCACACCATTTTGTTGAGGTGTGTATGGAACAGTGGTTTCGTGAACTATACCGCATTGCTTAAAATAATTCTCGAAACTTTTGTTGCAATATTCTGTGCCGTTATCACTTCTAACACGCTTAATCTTAAGATCGGTTTGGTTTTCAACAACATTTTTGAATTCAATAAAAGTGTTCAAGACAGTAGTTTGATCCTTGCGATCCAGAAAATAAATAAAAGATTTTCGCGTAAAATCATCAGTGAAGCTAATAAAATAACGACTACCACTCCAACTATTAACGGACATCGGTCCACAAATATCAGTATGGATTAAATCCAATTTTGTCACGCATCTATGTGCTTGACCACGAGGAAAAGATTTAGCTTTTTGTTTACCTTCAATGCAAGGAGGATTTGAGTTCAAATTTCCATTTGGAAAATTAATACCGCGGGCCAAAGAATCACGGAGGGTTAACATACCTTTAAAACTTAAGTGTCCTAAGCGACGATGCCATAGCTCCAACAAATCGGTGCTGGATACAAAAGCTTTACCTTCGGTGAAAATCTTAGGATGTTGGTTGTTTAATAAACTTGAGTAACATTCCTGTCCTTGATCAATTTTGTATATACCATTCACATTAGTAGCTTGTAGCTCACAGGAACTAATAACGGACACATTATCCTTCCTGTAAACATTACATTAATTAATATCAAATATTAAAACATAACCTTTCGCTGCGACTTTGCTAACAGACAAAAGATTTGCTGCTACCTTTGGTACATACAAATCATCTTTAATAACTTTAACATTATTATCGCTTAATGTCACATTGACATTCCCAACTCCTTCACTATACATCGTATCGCTATTAGCTGTAGTGATTTGGGATTTAACTTCAGAAGAGTAATTAAATAACCAATCCTTCCGATTAGTCATATGACTAGTGCAACCTGAATCTAAGATCCAGCTATCACGATCACAAACATTACTAACTATAGTGGAGTCAAAACCAACGTGCCGGCCGGGCAATAAAACGAGCTGTCAGCAAGGATGCGGCTAAAGTCGATATTTCTTATCGATGAATCACGCTTGTTCTATGAAAAGTACTATGCATATGCATGGTAGTTATAAATAAATCGATTCCATTATCTATAAATAAATATATTTACCTCGTTAGATTTTAGTGATATCTAAATGGTTAATTATAAATAGCAGTCATTAATATCATGGCATTTTGTTACTGTTGCAATATAATTAGGGTAATTACGAGTATTATAATGACCTAACAATGTGACAGTAGTTATAGATTATTATAGCGGTCATTATTAAGTCCTAAACGTTAATTAGTAATATGTTATCGTGCTATTTTCTCATTGGTTCTTAAAATCAATATAATTAGTGTCCACATATATAAATCTACAAGACGACAGTGATACCGACACCGACAGTTCTGACAGTGAAACTTAGAGCTTTTTATTGAGTATAACTTATTATAATATTTAAATTAAAATGATTCAATATGTTTTTATATATTTTATAATTTATTTTGTCTACCTAAATATAAAAATAAACCTTTGTTACGAAATTTTCTTCTATATTCATATTACACTTAAATACAACCTTATTATTATAAATAAATCCATCGATAATGTGCGAAGGTTGCGGCACGCATCCCTACAAGCAGGTAGAAAAGGGCACGTGACCGGCCCGGAGATTTATGGCCCCGCCGGCACGATGGTTTTGACTCCACTATAAAGCAGTCTCAGTTGAAAATAAAGAAGTATTAATTCCCTTTTTAGACGATGATGATGAATCATCTTGAGATGAATTGTTAAAATGTTTCTTCTTCTTCAACTTTGGACATTTAGGCTTGATATGTCCTTTGACATGACAGTTGTGACAAATAGGAACGAATTTGTTCTTTGCTAACAAGATCTTCTCGGATTCTAAATTCGAATTAGGTAACTTTTTCTTGAATTTGCTTTGAATTAACTGGCATTTAATAAAATCAGATGTCAGGTTTGTATTTGAAGCTTCCATTGCCATAATCAATGGATCAAATTCACTTGGCAAGCCAATTAACATCAGTTCTGCCAATTCTTCATCATCAATACTGCAGCCAATATCTGCTAATTCTTGGATAAGGGAAATTATATTTCCTAAATAATGATCCATACAGTCAAAGTCATTATATTTTATTTGAGCTAGTTTTCTTTTTAAAGAAAGCCTTGCTGCTTATGCCACAATTCTCATATGGAGATTTCAAGTTCTTCCATGCTTCGGAAGCGGTTTTGGCATTTTTCACATACGGGTAGCAGATGGGTTGTATATTCAGGCAAATCTTTGCATACGCCTTTTGATCTTTGGTAAGATTCTTAGTCGCATCACCAGAACCATCCACATACTCCCATAAACCATGGTCAATCAACAATAATTTTATTTGAAACTAGCCTTTTCCCGCGGCTTCGCCCGCGTACTATAAGTACTCAAAAAGCATACGATACCCATGTTGATTTTCAGACTTTGTGACCACATTTTCCCCTTTTAGGGGTTGAATTTTCAAAAAACCTGAAACACGTGTTTACTCATTTATTGTTAGGAATACTCCTGTGAAGTTTCGAATAAAATAGTCTAACAAATCTTGATTCGCCATACAAACTTTGGACCCCCATTTTACCCCTTAGGGGGTGAATTTTGAAAAATCCTTTCTTAGTGCATCTTTAGACCTTATAAGAAACCTACATGCCAAATTTGGAATCTCTAAAACCAGCGGTTTGGGCTGTGCGTTGATATGTCAGTCAGTCAGTTAGTCAATCAGTCAGTCAGTCAGTCAGTCAGTCAGTTTCTTCTTTTATATATTTATATTTCCAAGTACTATAGTTGGTGACACCTTCCAATTTACCGATGAACATATTAGAACCGGTACTTACGATTAGATTATTTAACGAAATATTTTTCGTTAGATGTTGGATCGTCTTCGCCCATAATGTAAAATTATATTTTACGATGACGCAACTTTAATCTCAAAATAATTCACGTAAATAATATTTACTGAAAAAGAATAGTAAAATTCATTGAATTTACGGTTATTTATTTACCCATAACCAATGTTAATACTAACAATAACACAATGTAAATTCGTTGTAATTTAAAGTGTATATTTGGACATATTGAGAAAATATCACAATGACATGATTGACATAACAAGAAGTTCTTTTTATATTACGAATATAAAGACATTACGAATAGAATAGAATCATTTATTGCGAAAACCATGGTACATACAGTTGTTACAAATATTTCATAGACTCACATGGCAGCCTGATAGGGTATTGCACTACTGAGAACCTACGTCTATACATGAGACTAAGGTTTGTCTAAAACAAGACATGGTACATATTTACTTAACTACATACATATAACTACATACATATATACATATTGCTTAATAATATAGAACTAGTAGCTAAGGCGGTTATATTCTAACAAAAGAATTAACTCAAAGAAGCAGTTTATTCATGGTTGATTCTAATAATTTAATTAATAATGAAATACGCTGTAAAAAAAACAGTAAAACAATTTTTTCGAGACTTTAGATTATTTTGTTTCTTAATCTGTCAACACTGATAATGACATTGACAATGCATACATGATAAGAAAATAAATTCAGGATCTGTCAAAGCAAGCAGCGCCGCAGGATTTTATCCGCTAAAAAATATAATTTTTTACATTAATTCTTCACACATGAAATAGTAAGCCTCGCCATATAATCTTGACATATTTTCCACCATGTCCAAGCGGCTACAGAGTACACGGCAGGTTTCTAACGAGGAAGTAATCGACGATTTGACGAATGATCTTAAATCTTCTCTAAGTACTGAAAACACTTCAGACGAGTTCGTGATTGACCCCGCGACCAGTGCTGAGGACCTTCCACCTCCCGCAGATGGTCCGGAATTGAAATCAGGTAACATTTAAGGCGGAAATACAAGGCCTTCTGCAGTGCATTTTACAATGACTACATGAAGACCGCGCCCGAATTCTGTATTGTATGTCAGTTTTTTTGAAGTGTATTGTATGTTAATTTAGATGAGAGAACTGGAAAGACTTAGAGAAAGATACTACAGTAAATTATACATTTTGAAACTCAAGGCTCCTTAAACATTATGTTGTAAAAAATACAACTTTTGTTTCAGAGAGCCTTGTGTGGTTTCTAAATATGGACGAAGACATTCCATTTTGAATAATTGTACTGTTGCTGTAACTGTTGCTAACTCAGTTAGAGTTTATTTTGTCCTACCCCTCACCTTGAAAAAGGAGTTATTTTTGTCAGTATTTTAGGAATTTGCAAATAAAAACACTATAAATTGATTATGTTTATAATGAACTTGGTTATAAAATCCAATTTCTTAATATGTCTTCCTTTCTTATTATTTGTCTTATCTTATTAGGTCTCCTATCTTAACCTGATAATACTTCTTAACTGACTTTCCTTCAATTATTCTTAATTTAATGTTTTTATTTTATATTGTATGTATGTATGTAAGTAATTTATTTGCAAATAATGAGTTGGTACATTTGTCATTAGGTGGTAGGTGATACAGGTACTAACATGCAAAAATCTTAAGAACTAATCTAAATCTATATTTATATCTGTTGTTATACACAAATTTCAGATCCCTTAAACTATGTACACATAGACAAAGATCCTGACTCCCAGGAAAAGGATGAACCAGACAGTGACTCCGACTCCGTAGATGAGGAGTCCCTCAAGGATGCCGAGGTGGCCCTCACAGATGATGAGAAGGCAGAGAGGCAGCTCATAGCTGAGGAGTTGAAGACGGTTGGCAATGAGGCTTTCAAAGATGGTCAGTTTGAGAGAAGCATTGAGAAATACACAGAAGGTGAGATATTTACTTTACTGGGGTTTGCAAACCATTATTTACCCCTGAGACCCAAATGCAGATGTCCACACCTGCTGCACCGCCTCGCGAGGCAATTTTATACATACTTTTAATAAAAAAATATTTTTAACATTATCCATTGGCTTGTTTTAGTGTTTGCAATAGATTGCTCAATTTTTTTACACATTAACTGCCAGACGAAAAACGACGTCCTACTTCAGAAACCGAGCGTCCATAGCTACGTACAAAACAACCCGCCCAGCGAGTTGTCCGGCATCTGAGCAAAGTTTACGAGCGCCCATGAGGCGGGTTCTTGGCAGTGAATGTGTTAAAATAAAAGGACATAAGTATGCTAAATAAGATTGCCAAGAGGACCCCAGGCTCAATTGAGCCATGGCAAAAGCCAAGACAAACGCTAGCGGGATGATTATTTGTTTTCATATTTCAGGTTTAAAAATCTGCCCACTGCAGTTCAGCCAGCAACGCTCGGTGCTGTACTGCAACCGCAGCGCCGCCAAGATGAAGCTCGTCAAATACAACCAAGCTATCAAGGACTGCAGCAAAGCCGTCGAGTTGGACGACAAGTATCTTAAGGCTTACATCAGGTAGGTTACTTTGTATGCAATAAAGCTGCAGGTAAAGCTTATTTAACGGCAGCGAGAGGTTTTGGTCGTCATAATCCATCAATCATGTTTAATAGTTTTTTCTTATTGGTGAATTTTGACAGCTAAACGATTTCAATTACCGATTACCAATTTACGAAATATAGGGTGCTCAAAAACGCTAATATACATGGTGAATACCCCATATTCTTTTTTTTTTTTATTAATGGCTTTTACTCCTCGCCTATTTTAGCGAGGTGAATTCTGCCAATGCCAAGGTACACTTAGGATTTTATTCATTTTCGTAAAATAAAATAAAAGCAACGTTGTTCGGTTAAGGCCTTGTTGATTGTAAAGTGATAGCCTCCTTACAAACACGTGGGTGGTCGGCACCCCGGATAACCGTTTATTCAACTAATGGGTGGTTACTCGCGTTTTGAGACAAATTTATCATTAGCTGCACACTTGTTCGTTAGGTTACCGCACAATAAGCTATCAATATTACACACTGAATTACGTAAATGAGCAAAAACAAAAAACTATTCCAAAGACGATCCTACCCCACCCCGTATTCAAATAATATTTATAATTTTGACAGCTGCTGTCAAAACGACCTCTCGCCTCAGTGCTGCCATCTAGTGAAAATCTCGATCGCGGAAACCCGCATTCTAACTTTATGTTATTAAATGGTCACATCTCGCGCTTCAAATTTTACTTCAACATACAGAGTTCGTTTGGATTTAAGTTCTTTGATTTGGGTTTAGATGCCGCAGATATACTTGAGGGGCTGACAACAGCTAAATTCCCTCCCTATCTTATTCAGCGCGAGTGAAAGAGAAACACTGTGTTACGATTAGTATGGGAGCTCATTGCAAATTTTACAAAATAACGCATTAATTGAGAAATATAAGGCAACGAAGTTTTTAGTATTAGTGTGGTGGAATTTTGTCCTTAGTTACAGACGTATAAGTCAAGAAACTAAAGACATACAACTGTTTAAAGCTAATTTTAAGATGTAACTTTGGAATTATTTTCTATCGAGCTGATTTCATCCAATCGTGTATCGGACGCAACGAAGTTCTTCCAAATATGACGAATATTAACATACATTTTTTTTACTTTCTCAAAACAAGTAGTTATAGCTGAAACACTGTTTGAGTAAAGTCAATTTGAAGGTCATCGGGTGTTGTCAGCCTCGGAAATTACTTAAAACTACTTTTTTTTACTTTCCAGGCGAGCACAATGCTACGAGGCCACAGAAAAGCTAGACGAATGTCTCGCAGACTACAAAAAGATCTTGGAACTAGATCCGTCACACAAAGAGGCTCAAAAAGCGACCGTCCGGCTCCCGCCGCTGATAGAAGAAAAAAACGAGAAATTAAAAGCAGAAATGCTAGGCAAGCTGAAGGATTTGGGCAACATGATTTTGAAACCGTTCGGACTCTCCACAGATAACTTTCAAATGGAACAAGATGGCGAATCAAAGGGATATAAAATTAATTTTAAACAATAAATTTGTATAAAACTGTAATGCTTACGTTTTATCTTTTATTTTGATATAGAAAAGAGGTGCAACTTGCGTATTTCGATAAGAAATCACGGAGTGCTAAGCACAATGTAACGTCTTTTTTCCAAATTTTCATAAGGTCAGCTATATATTCTCATTATGGTAAACGGGAAAACCATAGATGAATATGTATATAACTGAAGGAAAACTTAAAATTAAAATAAGCCAAATTCTCTAGTTATTTACTTATGACCTTATGACCTTTACAGTGTAAACATTGTAAAAGCATTATGCTATAGATGTTTTTTTTATCACTACATGGTACCCAAGTTATGGTAAAAGAAAGGAAGAAGGTTAGAGGATGAAATGGGAAGATGATTTCCGACACGTAGCCGGAGGATTGTGGAAGAGAGTCTCTGAATAAACGTAAATGGAGAACATTGGGAGAGACCTATGCCAAAGGCAACCAGACTAAACGTCTGTGGAAAAAGGCTATCAGTAATCAATTTTTTTAAATATATAATTATTTCAGAAGTTTTTGCATAAGCGGCAAAGTCCATGAGTGACGAAGGGTCAATATGGCTCAATGAGAATTCTATATAGTATTATCAAGGATGATTGATATAGACATGGATGGACAATACCCATACAAAATCGCGTTCCCTTATTTCAGGTTAAAGCACTAGCGTCATCTATCGGTCACACTAAATCCTAGTTTCTAATACTTTGTTCGTCGCTTAACGCTGACAGAATAACTCGACAGATGGCGCTGTGGCACTTAGTACCGAAAACAGACGTATAGCCTGAACGCGATTTTGTATAGGCATTGTCAATCCATGTCTTAATCATCCTTGATGCCTATACAAAATCGCGGTCATCGCACCTTCAGGCTATACGTCTGTTTACGGTACGAAGTGGCACAGCGCCATCTGTCGAGTCTGTAGTCGAGTTATTTTGTCAGCGTTAAGCGACGAACAATGCTTTAACCTGAAATAAGGGAACGCGATTTTGTATGGATATTGTCCACCCATGTCTATATCATCGTTGGTATTATTTACGTAAAGCGAGCTAAATATTACAAACACTATTTTTGCTATAAGTTTACCTCGCAAATGTAAAGCTCTAATCTCGCAAAGCCTGTTCTAGCTATCATAAGATGAAGAAATAAATAAAAAAAAAACTGGTCCATCTAGCTCATCAAGCTCTATAAATGGAGTACGCTTCGCCTCATCTAACCAAACAAAAAGTCTGCCAAAATCTGAGGGGGGCGAGGTAGCACACATATAAAATCTGTGCACACATATGCAAAACTATCTCTCATTTCTACGCACCTATACTAAAGAAAAACAACAACACTGATTTAAATTGTCACACTGATGCAAATAGTCCTAATAAAAAGCAAGTGCGTACACGATATACTACTATGGTTGTAGATGTAATCGAATCGAAATAATGGAGCCGAGCATATTGCTAAATATATAAATATATATAATAAATATCGATATCGATAAATTTTATCGAGATGTCGTAGATGGCGCCACTTTACTTTATACGTATAGAATCATCTCGTCAATTTACCGAAATGGAATATATACCTACTATGACGTTGGTGAGCTTGGTTACCAACAACAACAATAGCCATCTTCAACCGTGGGAATGGCATAAGAAATAATTAAGAGGATGAATTTGAAAAAAAAATCCCAAAGAAAATTCGTATTCCCAAACATCTCGTGTGAAGTAAGCCTGTCAAAAAATAATAACAATATTTTTTGTGGTTATTATATCGTTATGGTATCAGGTGAACTCTATCATATGACGGGGCCACGTTATATTTTTATTATGATATGGGACTAAATGCTGGTGCATGAAGTTAGCAAATTACCATTAAAAAAAACATAGTATATGTTGTTTTGGTAAAAACGACAGAACTCTTCATGAATCCTTTCAGGACACACTATAGTGCACTTTACAACTATAGTGCATGCTAAAAAAACTCTTATATAAAAAGTAATATGTTAAAATTTGATATGCTCACTTCACGGACATACGATCAAAGAATCATTATGGAGTTTCGCGCATCTCCGCTGCGGAACCGATACCGCGGCACCGCTACAAAAATTCGCCGAGTTATCCGTGGAATTGAGCGCGAAACAATAGCTAATCCGACTGCTCTATGACCTAGGCGCATATATACCATCGCGCTTTCTCTGCCACGCATGTTTCGCGATCGATCCGCTAGTCTACGGTCACATCTGTGCACTCTTTCAGCAAGGAGATGTGAACTCGGACTAGCGGACCGGACGCGAAAGCACGCGCGGAAACGGTACGTATTATTCCGGCTTTATACAGCTACAACTCGGCGAAAACGTGTTGCGGGGCCTCTAAGGGATTCTGCCCTAGGAATGTGCAAACCTATTAGGAAACAAAAACACTGAGAACTAGTATTAATAATTTTTAAGAAAAAAAAACCGACTTCAATGGGGGTAGCCGGTGAAGGATTATTGTAGATGGTGCACTTAGATTCCATACAATGAAATAACTTGCTTAAAAAACGCAGCGGAGAGGACAAATCGCCAAACGTGAACTATGCGTCGTTGAAGAGTTCCGTTCTGATTATCATCAGCAGTTCTACTTCATCAAATGTCACTCTTTTGAATGAAAATGCTTGATTTGTTGATAAAAATACAAAAGTCACTTTATGTATGCCTTTAAGATTTGAGGAATTCCCTCGATTCCTCGTGGAACTCATCATCAGAACTTGAGCTTGCCGAAAATTGGTCCTGACAATCTAACTTGCTTAACAAACATAGCGAAGAGGAAGAATCGCCAAACATGAACTATGCGTCGTTGAAGAGTTCCGTTCTGTTCATCATCAGCAGTTCCACTTCATCAAATGTCACTCTTTTGAATGAAAATGCTTGATTTGTTGATAAAAATACAAAAATCACTATGTGTAAGCCCTTAAGATTTGAGGAGTTCCCTCGATTCTTCATGGATCCCATCATCAGAACTTGAGCTTGACGAACATTTGTTCTGACAATTAAACTTGCTAAACAAACACAGCGAAGAGGACGAATCGCCAAACGTGAACTATGCGTCGTTGAAGAGTTCCGTTCTGATCATCATCAGCAGTTCTACTTCATCAAATGTCACTGTTTTGAATGAAAATGATGGTTTTGTTGATAAAAATATAAAAATCACTATATGTATGCCTTTAAGATTTGAGGAGTTCTCTCGATTCCTCATGGATCCCATCATCAGAACTGCGTTTTGACAAAAACGGGACCAATCTGTATATATATACTTACAATCAAAAAAAGAATTTTCAAAATCGGTTCAGACATGACGGAGTTATGGAGTAACAAACATAAAAAATAAAAAAAAATAAAAAAAGAAAAAAAAGAACATACACGCCGAATTGAGAACCTCCTCTTTTCAAATCTTGAAGTCGGTTAAAAATACTTTAATGTTTTTACACAAATTGGCAGATACTCGTACATATTTTGAATGATCGTTTCTTTTTAAACTGAATAAGTGTAACACTTTTTAGGGTTCCGTACTTCGAAAGAAAAAAACGGAACCCTTATAGGATCACTTTTTTCTCCGTCCGTCCATCCGTCCGTCCCTGCGTCCGTCCCTCCGTCCATCCGTCCGTCCGTCCGTCCGTCCCTCCGTCCGTCCCTCCGTCCGTCCGTCCGTCCTTCCGTCCATTTGTCAAGACCCTTTTTCTCAGGAACACGTGGAGGTATCAAGCTGAAATTTATATCAAATACTCAAGTCTACTGTGCGTTGGAGCTGTAAAAAAATCAAACATCTAAGCCAACGCAAACAAAAGATACAGTTGTTTATGCCGCAAATTTTCGAAACTCGCAAGTGAATCAAAACCTACAGTGAACTCAGAATCTTGAAATTTGGTATGAAGCAACGACTACACAGATACAGGAAAAGTTGCAAAAACCGTAAATTTTTACTCACATCATATAATAAAAATATTTTTAACAATGTTAAAGTCACTACCCCTATATACCTACAGGTTTGTACGGAACCCTCGGTGCACGAGTCCAACTCGCACTTGGCCGGTTTTTTATTTATATTATGTTATGTTGACAAAACAAAGAATTTTAAAGATTAAAATGATGATAAACTGGTACGTAAAATATATGAATAAGTTTGAAAATTAGTCGTTTAAGGAATAAATGTACTTAATAGTTTTTTTTTTTCATTTTCATACATATTTTTTACACATGAGTACGTTTACCTAGAGTAATTATAAGAAAAATTGCTCAACTTTAGTTTAGGTGGTATTTTTGGGTATGCATTAAAATATTTAATTTAATAAAAATGTAGAAATGTAAAGTAAAAATTTAAAGTTTGACTTTATGCCTTAATCAGATATTATAAAACATATAATAGCACGTAACAAATAATATTAAAAAATAAAGCGAAAAGTTTGCACTAATCAACGTCCTCACTAAACTACCTCTGCAACAATTGAGTTTACGGGTATCAAATAGTAATAAATATGTGCCAATATTATATTTTTGCAATAACAAGCCTTTAAAACTATCTTATCAAATGCAATTCATGTGCGTTATTTTATTATAAGCGATTTCCGTTTTCAAATCCGTTACCGGACTCTTTGTTAAATTTATCGTCAATATTAATTTTGTTTTTCATAACGTCTTATGAACATGTGTGACGATATGACGGGAATATTATGTCTATGCAAACTTCAAAACACTAGACCAATAGGTAGGTAATCGACTTTACAGATATTAATACATGGTCCATAATCGTATGAACTCATCATAAAGTCAATACAAATGGAGCCAAGTTGATACTTGGCTTGATCATAATGATCATATTTGCTTGCAATTTCAAACAAATTACAGAAGGGAGTCGTCCTTGCGTCCTGAAATATGGTAAGTGTCAAACGTCAAAATGGTCAAACCAAGTATCTCTAGAGTTGAAACACGCGTTTGCGCAACAACCTTCTCTGTCATACCCATTGAAAGTTTAATAAGACCATCCCGTTCAATCTCGGTATTATTATTGGCATGACAGCTCTATGGCTATTATGTCTAGGTCAAAATGGTTTCGGAATAAAAATCGATTTTGTTTAAATCTATTCTGTAAACGATTCTTGAATTCCAATTTTGATTAAAACGTTTATTATAAACATAATGATTATTAAAGCAAAATTACACTTACTGGTGAAATGTTATACCATCTTTTTGTAAACTAGACGTAGTTGAACATCTTTTACATCTAAAAACAGCACATAATGGCATTTTCACTGAGCTTGTCATCAACTGACAACGATGGTAGAAATGCGTGACATCGATTATTGAAATAGTTTTTATAGATGTACTAGATTTTCCTGCCAATACTTTTGACAGAGGGGAAATGATACCTAAGGCCTCTCCTGGTTTAGAACTCTCTGATCTAGCTACATGTGCAAAAAGCCGTTTTCGTATCTTCTACTCACCACTAGATGGCGCTGTAATCCGGTTGGACATTGAATGGGTGTACATTATATTTCAATCTTGAGTCCAATCGAATATTTAACGTACGTGAACGACTTGTGTAACCTTTTCACAAAGGGCTCTGTATACCAATTTGCCGATGATACATGCTTAGTCACATATGGTAAAAGCATCAATGAGGCTCAAGAGATCATGCAAACCAACTTTGACACCTTATGTAAATGGGCCCATGATGTAGGCTTAGTTATCAACGCCAGTAAGACCAAACTTGTTCATATACGCTCACCATATTCAAAAAGTATCAATACAACACCAACAGTTATTGCTCACACGCACACCTGCTGGCACGGCGCGCACGTGCACGCGCAGTGCACGTGCGCGCCGCTCCAGCTGGTGGATCAGCATACCTACTTGGGCCTTGTTATTGATAAAAAATTTAACTGGAAGCCTCACGTTGAGCATGTATGTAACAAGTTAAGATCACTGCGTTCTAAAATGAACATACTGAAAAATAAATTGCCGTTTAGTATTAAACGGCAATTTATTTTTCAGTGTAAGTGTATACTTAGATTATTATATATTTCGCTAGCAGACTCCGTGATAAGTTATGGGTTAAGTAGCTACGGACGAACTTACAAAACATACATAAATTACATATAGAAACTACAGCTTAGTATACTTAAAATCATTATACCCACATACTTAAATAATAAATTCGATAATGGAAATGATATTTTTAAGCACTGTAAAGTAATGTCAATATTTGATAAAATTAAGATGTCGATAATCCTAGATGAGTATGATAAAATAAAATTATTAGTAAAAAAATATAGGCATATAAAATTGCGTAACGCAGTTCATCAACCTCGATATATTCTACCTAGGCAAGTTAATGAGTACGGCAAAAGGACGTGGGAATACATCTTACCTAGCATACTTAATGATTTACCAGAAGATATATATACAAATACCCTTAAAAATAAAAATACATGTAAAAACGCATTTAAGAAAGTATTTGCTTACAAAAAGGATGACGTTGTTGGGTGATGGATGATGACGCTGTCATAATGTATTTAAATTGTTGCAAGCGATGCGATGCATTTGCACCACGCATAAACCTTAACAGGTTTCAGTGGCGCATCTTAGTTAAGGTTTATTTTCTGTATTTCCTTATGTTATGATATAAAAAAACCGGCCAAGAGCGTGTCGGGACACGCTCAGTGTAGGGTTCCGTAGTTTTCCGTCCGTCACAGTAAGTGTCCCCACTTAAGAGTTAATAACACCGCCATGTAGGATATGATATGAGAGTTCCACGTACAGCGACATCTATCGGCAAATTAAGTAAACTATTGCGCGCGACCTTAAAGTATGGAAGATGATTTTTATGGGATAATTATTTTTTGCGTCAACCGATTTTCACCGTTTTTACTTTATTTGAAAGCACGTCATTTCATTGTAATTTTGTAGAAATTACAGGTACAATAAACACCTGCTTATACGGTTAAATTACAAACTTAGTTCAGAAATTATTTGTAATTTTTTTTTCAAAAACTATTCATCCTATCAAGTTCAAAATAATTTTCCTAGAAAGTTTTTATAAAGTTCTACTTTTGAAATTTTTTTCATATTTTTAAAACTTATGGTTCAAAAGTTAGAGGGGGGGGGACGCATATTTTTTTACTTCTGGAGCGATTATTTCCGAAAATATTTACATTATCGAAAAATGATTTTAGTAAACCCCTATTCATTTTTAAATACCTATCCAACAATATATCACACGTTAGGGTTGAAATGAAAAAAAAATCACTCCCCACTTTACGTATAGGGGAGGTACCCTAATAAAAAAAAAAATCACTTTTTATTTTACCACTTTGTCGGCGTGATTGATATACATATTAGTACCAAATTTCAGCTTTCTAGTGCTAACGGTCACTGAGATTATCCGCGGACGGACGGACGGACGGACGGGCAGACATGGCGAAACTATAAGGGTTCCTAGTTGACTACGGAACCCTAAAAAAAAAAAAAAAAAAAAAAAAAAAAATTAGCGTACGTTTACGTAGTCGAAAATACGCCCACACGAGCTGTCAGTCAACATGACAGCTAAATTGTGTTGAGTTTGGTCGATTTATTTTATTTTACCACTCAGCAATCTCAGCACAAGTTTTGCATCACTTATGGCGATAAGTACTAAGGTAAACGAATGCTCATAATATTATTTACTTGAGGAAGAGCAGAATAAGTATTTTCAGTGATTTGTGTCATGCTACTTTTGCCCTTTACAAGTATGTATATGTTGTACAAATATTTATATGTTGTTGCCTTTTCCCTATGAGCTATGACGTTGACCATTCAGATGATTTTCCTATTATTATTCAAGATAATCTCAATAATTCAGAGTTAAACAATCGCGATATTCAATGCTCGTAATAGAAGTTAGTGTTAATTTTGGATTTCACATATTCTTCATATAATATGTAAATAGTTAATGTAACTTAAATCTTAAGTCTGCGTATTTGTAATTTAATCAAACGCTGGTTATAATATAACAAAGATGGGACTGTCTTTGCCTATTTAAAGTTCTGTGGAAATGACAATTCATATAGTTTTTCTGTTTTTTTTAGTACACTAAGCCGATATAATGCCGATTTTTACACAGTGTATGCCTCATTTTATCAATGCTAATTTCCCTGGTCCTATGCCAATCTCATCCAGTGACTCCAGTGTGTTTCGCAAGGCAAATATTATCTACCATCTAGTATATTTTTTTATAATGTATGTTCACTGATTATTCGAACACGGCTGGACTGATTTGGAAAATTCCTTTTTTTATTGAAAGAGTATACTTACAGTTGGTCCCAGTGTCATCAGGTCAGGATCTGATAATGGGATCCTGGAGAAATCGAAAGAACTCTTCAAATATTATACACCTATAGTGATTTGAGTATTTTTTACAGTAGCTCAGGCATTTCCTTTTGGAAAGGTGGAGTCTAAGTGAAGTCGGTTCTTTTTTGTTTAAAATTATAGTATGGAGGAAAGAACAGTTTCTGATCCCTGCTTTAAACTATAGCCCTATAAAAGTATAAATGGCAGATATTATGTGTAATATAGTTAAATTATTTTTTTCTAACATTCACAAACTCTAGTTTTAAAAATATATGGTTAATGAGCGGAACAAATAATATGCAGCCAAAGTACAAATGATGAAATACAATGTATATCTTTGTTATTTAAACTGATGCCTAATATAAATATCAATATGCTTTTATATTTCCCAGTCATGAACTGTTTACAGTATTATTTGCTTAGAAACTTACTACAATTTGTGTTATACAATAAAAGAGCCACTGGTTCATAACTGAAAGTACTGAAGGTTTGAAAACATGTCATGGTACATTATGTGTTTATTTTAATTTAATTTTTACTAAAAATTGTCAAAGAAAAAAAAATACTGCCATAATCTTTATAAAGAAATTTTATTTGCGTCAGAATTTTTCATAGTTTGCCTAGTGTTTGTTTGGATAAAGTTTTCTCGCTAGAGTGTAAACTAGACAGTCTGCTATTGACAATAATATTTTATTCATGCAAGGGAATAACAACAGCTAAAATCATTTTTTGCGCAAGTGAAAGAGAAACACTGTGTTACAATTAGTATGGGAGCTCATCGTCACCAGGTCAGGATCTGATGATGGGATCCTGGAGAAATCGAGGTATTTTTTAAACATAGGGACACCTATAGTGATTTCAGTATTTTTATAGTAGCTCGGTCATTTGCTCTTGGAAAGTGGAGTAAGCTAAGTGAAGTCGATTATTTTTTGTTTAAAATTATTTTACTGAACTGTTTGTTGTAGATGTAAGGTATGGAGCGCCACGGCCCTCCCGGAGTCAACTCGCGCGCGCTCAGCGCCACGCACTCTGCCGCCGACCTCGAGGTAAGTATTCAATGATTTTTTTTTAAAGCGATAGTTTAAAAATTTGCTAGCACGTATGATCTAGGTTATTCTTTTAAATTTATTTTAAGTGAGAATTATTTTTTCCATCTGTTGTGATTTCCAAGTTACAAGACGGCAATATGTTTGCCATTGTCAGTCAATGAACGTCATAATAAAGTACCAATTTTCATAGTGTGACTGAAATTTTGTAGGGAAATTTAAACTTTTTATGAAATAAGTTATTTTAATTTTTAAAAGCATTAATTTGACGTTTGAAATATGAGAATTATGATTATCAACAATATCATGCATAACCAATCTTATTAATTGATATTTTTGCTCAATATCAAAATATCTTAAATCTTGCTAAAGAATTAACATTTTCAAGAGATGGAATAACTTTTATCAGCTTTCCTTTTTTTCGTAGATTGGTACGAGTATATTCTCCAATGGCAACTAAAATTCATATTAATTAACAACGCGTTTATTGAGAAAAAAAAATGTCTGAGTTGTATGACGGCGAATATCTTGCCGTTACCCACTGAAGGGTTAAAAGCAACGTACACAATCTACAGTTAAGCAATTTGATTTCTAGGCCATTATAGAACCTTGTTATAACGACAGTTGCGCCGTGGATACGCATAAACGTACTGCACCACTAAATTAGCTATTGTGACAAGGTTCTATAATGGCCTAGGAATCAAACTGCAGCAATATTCCAGCAACATTGCGAAAGAACGCGCATGAAATGTATCGTCGGTTGACAACCAAAACTCATAGCCATAATGAACCGTATTAGTAACAAAAGAAGGTGGATTTTCGTTTAATTATTTTTTTACAATTAGTTTTGGTTGTCACCTGACGGTATATAGTTAGTTCTTTAAATTATTGGTTCTTAAACTCTAAATGTTAGTTCTTTAATATATACAAAAAATACCATTCGTTCTGACGAATTTCCGTTACCAATGACATAAACATCTGATTTTTTTTTTCTAAATAGTCTGAATGTTTTTTAACAACTATGTATTTCTGAAACCGAGTCCTATTTCTATTTTTAATCAGGTGCTGAGAGAGATAGAGAATGTATACTTCTCACCGCCGAGCGAGTTCGACGCGGCGCGGCACGCGCTCGCGAGCGCGCCCGACCCGCCCTCCTGCGAGGCTATCGAGCAGATGTTCACCAAGCTCAAGAGGCAACAGCAGGTACCTACTAACTTATGCCCTCCTGGTAGCCGCATGACCTGCATGTCCCGTTATAATTAATTAATTTCTGGATTCAGTTGTCCATACTAAAACTAACATATTTTATATTTACATAACAATTAAATTAAATTACAAAATTACAATTACAAACACATTATAAATGATCATATTTAAATCTGGAGTCCATATGCATGTTATTGCAATGTCTTACAATTAAACACTCCAATCTGTCAACAACGTTGTTCGGGAGGCTGTAACTGCACATACATATATATTTATACTACGACGGTGGCATACAAGCATACGGCTCGACTGTACCTGTTGGTACGACGGTAGCTGCTTACCATCAGGCTGGCCGTATGCTTGATTGCCACCGTCGTATAAATAAATAGTAGGAGGTACTTCCTTAGTTGGGCTCTGCTCCAGATTTGAGCGAGATGACATTAGCTGAGCTGTGCCCCAAGCGAGATGACACTCGTAGTACCCATATCTCTCTTTTGGACGTAGTTTAAGGAAGTACCCGGTCCAAAATATGCTACTATAAAGCTGCGTACCCGTTACTAATTGGTGCGCAACCGATACTCGGAATTCCAGGATGTACACGTGTTGTGGTATACCAGTTTAAAACCTATGCAGTAGGTATCAGACATGCAGCACAGTTACGACACTGGGCGGACACGTCATACTGCAAAACTCGTTTGAGCGCCTTTGTGTGCACGGCACATCTACACACGTTTCAATGTGCGCGTGCTTAGGGCGCTGTTTCCGCTGTGGTAAATGACGTTTGACAATACACCGCCATTTTTCTTTTTATCGATGCGCTGCCAACCTGACGGATTAGCCTACTAGTTCCCTACCAATCGGCCGCCGCGGGGTGAGGTAATTCCGATCGGGGGCGGGGCATAGCGTGGCCATTCTGTATTCTTTTGTTACGTTACAAGCAATATTACCTTCTTCACAGGTGGTGTCCGGTAAAGCGTTGCACCTAATATCCCAGCAGCGAGACAATTGCGACCGCGAATTCGCTGAAATACAGAACATTCGCGACCAACTCGCCACCACCCTCCACACCTGTCAAACTGCCAGGAACCACCTCCGCACCGCGTCCAACCACCTCACCATATCCACCTTCGTGATTTTGGCCAACTTCAGGAAACGCCAGATCATCAGGTCAGTTCTCAAATCTTTGGAACTACTCAGGAGTTTAAGGAGCGTCGAAAAGGATGTTCAGGAGTTGCTGCTCAAGAAGGAATATTGCGAAGCTATAGAGCTTATTTTGAAGAGTCGCAAGGCTGCAGGGAATCATAAAGAATATACATGTATAGCGGATTTGGCTACGAGATTGCAGGACACTTTAGACATGACAGAGGAGAAATTAGACTCAGTTTTGGCAAGTATATGTTACAACTTTGATGGAGAGACTTTTAGTAAGCTAAGAAAAGCTCATGCCTTGCTAGGGAAAAGCCAAGCGGCTATGGAACAACTACACATGCATTATTCTTCAGCTGTCAATGAAACTTCACTTAAATCGGTTAAAGATTGCATTGGGGAAGTGTCTCTAGAAGTTAAGTTTCAAGAGATGTGTCAATCGATACCTAAGGAGAAAGCCGCAATTTGCTTTTTGAATTTATGCGAGAATTTGTTTTTAATCATGAGAAGTTACTATTTATTAGTGAAATGGAATTCCAAACACGAAAATGAGGATTTACCAAGCGCAAGTGTGTTTGAAATAGAGAGGAATGTCAGTAGGGAATATATAAAACAGAAATTGAAAGGCGGTTTAGTGAGAATCTGGCATGATGTGCAAGCGAAAGTATCAACGTTTTTAAAGAGTGCCTATATAGAGGATTTTGCTTTTGAAAAGTTTATACAGATTCTAGGCATTTTGAGGAGATTAATGCAAGTCGCCGAAGTCTTTTGCGGTGATAAATCAGATATTTTAGAGGATTTTATCAAAACTCATAGCATGTCGTATATCAAGAATTATCATAGAGGACGGATGGAAGAACTAAAACTATTCCTTGAAAACGAGGGTTGGGAGCAGTGTCCAGTCAAATCTTCTTTTACATTGCTTAATCTCCAAGAATTCAAAAAGTTTAAAAAATATCTCAACCCAAACTTCGAAACGTCGATATCCAAAGTCAGTACACAATCCGACGGGACGTCCTCAGTGCATTCGCAAGACGACAGCGTGTACATAGCTAAATACTTCAATCAGAAAACTACTCATACTCCATTTGAGATATTCCGAAGTGAAAATGTAACCAATGACGATATATTCGGAGTTGAACCCGAGATAGACGCTAGCGACACTTCTGATGATGAACCGGAAGAATTGAAAAGAGATTTCGTCGACGATGATACCAGAAGTCCTTCAAAAGTCAAGCATTCCGTCATAGTTACTAACACAACTTTGTCAGTATTGCGTAATTGCGGGCAGTATTTACAAATCTGTAGATACTTACCCCAGATCTCTTTAGAAGTAGTCATGCTTATGAATCAGCTGTTCGACTTTTATTTCTACACAGTACATTTATTCTTTACATCAGATCTTGATGTCGCTTCTACTACGCTATACAGCTCGAAGTTAACAGCTACTTTAAAAAGAATATCCAACTGTATAGACACATCCAGTACAGGAGATTCTAAAACCTTTCCATGTCCAGAACTACCTGAGCATTTAGACTTATCTTCAGAAGAATACTTACACGGTTTAAGCGATCGGATCGTAGCAGTCGAAAGCGTCATATTCCTCGCAAAGCAATTTGAGCTGTTACAGCCATATTTAGAGTCCATAGTGGCCCAGCATCAGAGACTTGTCTTAGAACATTTTAGAGATAACACCCTAGCCAGTGCATTGGACTTGAGAATGCCTGTGTATATGTGCTCTGCGTCTAAAGCGGTTGACGCTAGATCTACTCTCCTAGCCATGTCTCAAGTCAGATGGGATGTCAAGAATGTAGAGGTCGAAAACAGTCCATACGTTGATGTAATAACTCGGAAAATTCAAGTATTTGCTTTAAGATTGGAAAACATATCGAAGAAGGTCACTCTAAATTTAGAAGTAATTAACTCAGTTTGGGCGATGGTATCTAAGTTCATAGTACATTTGCTGGTCGAAGGGTTTTCTAATGCTACAAAATGTTCTAACGGAGGTAGAGGTTTAATGCAATTAGATTATAGGCAATTATTTGTGAAGATTGAAAAGAATTCCGGTCTAAAACCGGTTCCTTACCAAGACTACGTAGACAGGTATGTAAAAGCGTATTATTTGCCAAGGAATGAGTTGGAAGAATTTGTGAGGGAGAGAACCGAGTATTCGAACAAACATTTGCTGGCTCTAGTTAGTTGTGCGTGCGAGAACAAGAGGGATAGACAAGAGTTGACTTCGGTTATAGAGAGGAGAGATATTTAATTCAAGAGATAACGTAAAAAAAATGTTTGTCCTGGGACGGAAAAAATGTAGTCTGGTAACATTGGCCCTGGAGGGTAATTTTGGCCTTTGGGTTTTACTCGGTCCAGGATTTTATAAATGCATTGAGTTTATGGCACATTGCTATGAGCTTACTTTAGATTTACCGTCACCTTTTATACCGTTTACGTTAGACCCCTCTATATGTGATTTTATATGGGCCAAAGTTACCCTATTTGGGTCAAAATAACCCGACTTTACCGTACCTTGATGTAACCTTTAATCAAGATGGTGAAATAAATACGGCTATGTACTTATGGAATAATGAGATTTATTGAATTATGTTACAAAAATTATATTTACGTCTATGAATCCTAATACAGTTGGTATACCTATGGAAGATGAGTGTATGTAATTATAATTTATAATGTACAAAATAATAGCGAATTTAAATATGCGGTAATTATTATTTTTTTCGCTTCATATTATTATATGATTATGGTTTAAATTTAGTAATATATAAATAGTTGTTTTGTCTATTATTGTCATGACATAGTTCAAGTGTATATTTTGATGGCGGTAACATTATAAACTTATATAGATGTCATATACAATGGAAAAAGTGATCTAGGCCTTCGGTGTCCAGGGCTGGGAGAGAACCAGCGTCTTCTGCATTCTCGGCAGACGCCCTAACCACTAGGCTACCCGGGTTAAAGCGACACTCTTTAATAAGACTTCTGTTTATAAAACTTGAGAAGTTAAAATATTCTTTAATCAAAATTATGACATTATTGAGTTGTATTACCTATATTTTGTATATTAATTTATCTGTATCGTTAATTTAATATAAGATAAAGGTCAAAGACAGACATAATCACGTAATCTCAAAATAAAAAGACATTAATTATAGGCGATATAGGTATTTATAATATTTTATTTGTATGCTGTAACAGTATTTTTGAAAGCTTGATAGTTAATAAATATTGTTGGTCACATTTCTTAGTGTTATTTCTGTCCCGTCCACCTGTGGCCCATTTTATAAACGTACAAGTTACAATTATTTATTAATTACAATGTATTTTTCGTCTTTATGAAGGAAAAAAAACCTATAACTGTGTATTTGCCGTGGGTGTGCAAACCTTATCATTTATATGGTGGCGGCAATAAGGTTAAATACTGTTCCGAAAGTGAGGGGACCGTAACCTCGGGGTACTTTGGCCTTTGGGATTTATTTTATAAACGAATTGAATTAATGGCACCGTTTACGTTTTCATCTTTTAGTTGATAGATCTTATTAGACCCTATGTGATTTTTATATGGGCCAAAGTAAAATTTGGTCAAAGTACCCCGACGTTACGGTATAATAAAAGCATCATCATTTTATTTTTGTTTTGATTGGATTTTTATTATACGAAATGCAAGACTTATTACAATATTCTATTCCATATTATATACCAAGTCTAGTTAAACTAAGCGTCGTGTTGCCAGTAAATATTTTTGTCCCTTGTCATATTAATCCATTGACCGCCAAAGACGTCAAATCACGCGCACGGAAAGTCGTGCCCTCAGTGCCAGCCCGTGATATCACGTCCAAAATATAAGCAAGTTGGCACGCGCTCGCGCTGAAGGCACGATTTTTCCGTCCGATGCTTGGGGGCCAAAGGGTTTAGGCCACTACAGACGCAAGTGACTAGTCAACTGTGACGTCAGTTGACATCCCCACTCCCAACTTGACGTTTAATTTCACGCACGTTTTCGACTAATATTAACACATTACCTAATAGTTAATAACGAATAAGTTTTTTTAAGCAAATTATATTCTTTAGTATTTTTCTAATAAAATTTGTAAATATACAAAATTATTTATATCCTAAAATAAATAATTCGTAAAACGTAAAACCCGGCGACTTGATCGCAGGTTGAATGCGCTTCGATACTAACTACAGTTATATCTCGTTCTAATCGTTTGACTAGTCGCTTACGTCTGTAGACAGCATTAGTAGTATTCGGCCCGGTAGACATACAACAATATAAAAGTTTACGTCTTAACTCACGTGTTAAATACACGTCACATCGCGACTGGTACTCGTCATAGTGAACGTAGCGCGTAGTAACTTAATTCTTACATTTAAGTTAAACAACCTATTACAATATAACTATGTATTCGAGAATATCTTAGATAAGAGTTATTAAGATTAACGGATGTAAAAAAGGCTGGCGAGAAAAAAATTAGGTACCATATGTTTATTTACCCTTTGAATGGCATACGTCATATGCAAAGACATCACTCACACGCCATGATCCAGGGAGCAAGCGAGCCAATTTAAACATTACTTAAAAGTAGGAAGGTTAGTTTGACAACGTACGGCCATAACACTTATAAGTGTTCTTGGCGCTGTGGTCACGACTACTTATGAAACACACACATGTTGATGTACTTATACTACTTATATTAGATCTGCTTTAACCCTTTGACCGCCAAGCATCGGATGGAAAAAATCGTGCCTTCAGCGCCAGCGCAAGCCCAACCGGTTATATTTTGGACGTGATATCACGTGCTGGCGCTGTCTTTTCTTGCGCGTGATTTGACGTCTGGCGGTCAAAGGGTTAATAAAACTGCCAATGTTAAGGTATTACTCGATCATGTGAAATAAGTTTTTTTAGAATAACTTTTTCTCACATTGACAGTTTTCATAATTTACTAGTCTCTTATTTCCAACCCTCAAAGAGACTGAGATTCATTTTTTAAGGAACACAATATTAGAATTAACACACTTTCAATCTTATCACAGAGGGTTTAACGACGAATCACATGTTATTAATGGGGGATAATTTACAATCTACATATCTACAAGTTGTAAGTATTCGATAAAACGTTACATATTAGTCACAACAAGGCTTAAAGATATGAGATTATACAAATTGTGTACATAATGTAAATTACATTAAAAATTTAGTACTAATATTGCTCCTAACTTCTTATTTATAGTAATCTATCTTTCCAAAAATACAGTTATATTTAACGTCGCCACTATTAATCCTTTGACCGCCAAGAATCGGATGGAAAACACGTGCTTTCAGCGCCAGCACGCCCGTACAAACCGGTTATATTTTGGACGTAACATCACGTGTTGCGCTGAGGGCACGAATTTCCGTGCGCATGATTTGACGTCTTTGGAGCTCAAAGGGTTAATATAGCCTTGAATCTGCGGACGATTATATATCCGACGTTGGTGTCGAAAAGCACACAGCACAGCAATGAATGCATTCTAAACCGGACAATAGCGTGTCGGGCCATGCTCAGTGTTAGGGTTCCGTAGTTTCCCGTCTATTGGTAAACCTAAAAGTGTCTTTTAGAATATCGATGTAACAAGCAAAAGGAAGTTTTTTCGCAATGCAACTTTATTGGTAAAAAAAACTTCACTATCCCAACTTTCGGATATGGAAGAAATAATTTTTACGTCACACCTGTCCATGTGAGTTTTACCGCACGCTACGCGTACGGTAAAACTCGCATTATGGCCAGGTGGAGACGTAAAATTGTGTACTCACCACGGGCAGTAAAAAAGAAAGCCCTCTATCGCATATTTACAACCCCCGCCTGCGGCTCGGGTCACAAATACCTGCAATTTCGGGCTTTCTTTCTTTTACGTTCCTTGGTAAGTAATGTACTATATATTCTTCGGGTCTCTAACCTAAATTTTATACGGTCAGCTGTAGAGAAAAAGGCCAACGCTGCATACAAAGTTTGTACTTTAGAAATTACTACCTACTTACATCTCGGGACCTAGGACCCAGAAGGCAGAGTCCAGCGTATAGTCCGTCAGATCATCCAAGTGTAGGATAGGGTCCAGGTTGGGCAGCTGTTCCAGCTGGTCTGCGGTCTCCTGGGCCTCCAGCTGGTACAGGTTACCCTACATCTCAGGCCCTAGGATCCAGAAGGAGTCCAGCGTGTAGTCCGTCAGACCGTCCAGCTGTAGGACAGGGTCCAGGTTCGGCAGGTGTTCCAGCTGATCTGCGGTCTCCTGGGCCTCCACCTGGTACAGGTTACCCTACATCTCAGGCCCTAGAATCCAGAAGGAGTCCAGCGTGTAGTCCGTCAGTTCGTCCAGCTGTAGGACAGGGTCCAGGAGCGGAAGGTGGTCCAGCGGTTGGTCAATGGGCTCGTGGGTTTTGTGGTGGGCCTCCAGAAGGTAGACGTTGGAGAATTTCGCATTGCATTGGGCGCACGTGTATCTGTAAGGAAAGTACAATATTGTAGAATAAGTAACAGTACAAGTACAGAAGATTCTCCTTCCTAAATTTGACATTTAGCTACAGAGATGGAAACGCTAGCTGTCATGCGCTCTTAAAAAAATAAAATTCGCTGAGTGCATGATTGTGGCGCCATCTCTTGGGCAGGGGTTCAATCTTTTCTCTTTTTTACGAATGGCTTGGGCTCCTTGCTTATATGAAATGTATCTGGTTGATTCACTATTTTGACAGTTGACCGAGTTGAGGTGACTTAGGTGATGTCAAATATTTTGAAACTTGATATTGACAAGATCCCCTTGCAGTTTAATTTCTCGTCACATTGTGCACTGCGATCATTCACGTTACCCCCACCATGCACTTCGCACATAGCGAATAGGGGTTTCAACGGGCTTCATACGAGTATATCCGTGCAGGTTTGAGACGTCATAAACACTGGCTGATTCTGAAATGATAATATGTGACGTTTTCAATCACAGGTAGACATGTTTCTCGGTTGTTAATAAGAGGTTAATTTAGAAATGAACACTATTAACAACCGATAATGATGTACCTATGACTTAAAAACGTCACATATTCTCGAACGCACCCATAAATAAGGTGATGAGCGATGCGATGTTTAAGTGAAACAATGATGCAAAGTTTTTAGCCCTAACCATACTAATACTGGTTAATTAACTGAATGCGTAGTGTTAATCCTGCTTACGTCTACTGAATCATCTTTAAGGTATCTGAGACGTGCACAAAAAAATCGGCAAATGACAGAACGAAGGCGATCAGAAATACAAGGAAGTTAGAAACTCACTTGTCATGCAAATTGCGATGAAGCTTGAGCGCACTGCTGAAGAAGAACTTCTTGCTACACACATTGCATTGGTACTTCATCTCTGCGTCGCCATGTTTGCTTGCTCGGTGCGAGCGAAACTAGCCCAGTCTTAACATTTGTGGAGGCTACCAGATACTTTTACCAATAATTTCTCAACACATAAAAGAAGGGAGATTAGGTAGGTACCAGCGTAATATCTTCTAGCAGCTACACTATTTACCTAGAAAATCGGCAAATGACAGAACGAAGGTACCAGGCGATCAGAAATGCAAGAAAGCTAGAAACTCACTTGTCATGCAGATTGCGATGGAGTTTGAACGCGCTGTTGAAGAAGAACTTCTTGCTACACACATTACACTGGTACTTCATCTCTCCGTCGCTATGTTTGCTTGCTCGGTGCGAGTGAAACTATATGCCCAGTATTAACATTTGTGGAGGCATCCAGATACTTTTACAAATAATTTCTCAACACATAAAAGAAGGGAGATTAGGTACCAGCGTAATCTCTTGTAGCAGGTACACTATTTACCTAGAAAATCGGCAAATGACAGAACGAAGGTACCAGGCGATCAGAAATACAAGGAAGTTGTTTAAGTGAAACAATGATGCAAAGTTTTTAGCCCTAACCATACTAATACTGGTTAATTAACTGAATGCGTAGTGTTAATCCTGCTTACGTCTACTGAATCATCTTTAAGGTATCTGAGACGTGCACAAAAAAATCGGCAAATGACAGAACGAAGGCGATCAGAAATACAAGGAAGTTAGAAACTCACTTGTCATGCAAATTGCGATGAAGCTTGAGCGCACTGCTGAAGAAGAACTTCTTGCTACACACATTGCATTGGTACTTCATCTCTGCGTCGCCATGTTTGCTTGCTCGGTGCGAGCGAAACTAGCCCAGTCTTAACATTTGTGGAGGCTACCAGATACTTTTACCAATAATTTCTCAACACATAAAAGAAGGGAGATTAGGTAGGTACCAGCGTAATATCTTCTAGCAGCTACACTATTTACCTAGAAAATCGGCAAATGACAGAACGAAGGTACCAGGCGATCAGAAATGCAAGAAAGCTAGAAACTCACTTGTCATGCAGATTGCGATGGAGTTTGAGCGCGCTGTTGAAGAAGAACTTCTTGCTACACACATTACACTGGTACTTCATCTCTCCGTCGCCATGTTTGCTGGCTCTGTGCGCGTCCAGCTCGCGCCGGCGAGCGAAGCTATAGGTGCAGTCTTGACATTTGTGGGGACGGGATTCTAGGTGGATCGTGCGGACGTGCTTGGTTCTATATGCTGGAAAACAGAAATTTATTTATTTATCGTATGGCTACATGTCACTGGATATAGATAGGCATTTCTTATCTGGGGTACTAGTAGTGAGAAAGCTGATGATGAAGAAAATCCAGTGAGTTCTGCGAGGTCCAGATGGGACAGTGCAGCTGCCAAGTTTGTTACTCTTTTAGCAACACCCAGGGATCACGTGTACGGTTGTTTAAGGTGTTTCCTATGGACGCAGAGTGATATTGATCATAACAGGATACTTTTCTGTTTTTTTTATTTGGATATACCGACAGCTGGCTATAGATTTGAAGGGCTACTCAAGTAATTGACGATAAAAAACTGAATTCGGTAAATTAAGGTAGAAAACTAAGATTTACAAAAGTGAGCGCCATATAGCATTTTTATAATATATCTTTGGTCCGATTGCGTAATTGAGGTAGGAACGGGTTATGTACGAGCTGCTACTATTTTCTTCAAAAGCCTACTATCTATTCAGTGTAAACGCACTTTTAAGCAATAAAACAGGCAACTTATTGGAGTAACTTGCAAGTATCTTCACAGGCGCGGTCCAAGGGTGCAGGCGCAGATCCAGCATTTCGTTTAGGGGGGGGGGGGGGGGGGGCACTTTCCTTCACAAAAATAATCTCGCGGTCCGCACCTATGAGCCCCGTAGTACCCGTCTAAATGAAAAAATTATTACTGACCCCCGCAAAAAATTATTTCTGCATTAGTGCCCCCCCCCCCCCTATAAAATTTCAGGTTGCGACCGCGCATGTATCTTCCTCAATGAATGCCGCAAAAATATTTGACACAATCTTATTTATAGCGGGCCCTACGAGCGTGTCACATATTTTTGCGGCATCGTCGTGGAAATGATTATTGCAGTGAGTAACAGAAGATGACATCCCTCAGATTTTTTTTGTCCCAAAAGTTGTAGTGAAAATCACTACAAGTCTATACTACTCTTTGATTCAGTCATAGCTGTCAACCGCCAAACATGGCGCACAAAATTTGTTCTAGATGTCACATCTAGTAGAATCACTACATAATTAATATAAAACAAAGTCGCTTTCCGCTGTTTGTCCCTATATATGCTTAAATCTTTAAAACTAAGCAACGGATTTTGATGCGGTTTTTAATACATAGAGTGATTCAAGAGGAAGGTTTATATGTATAATACATGCATAATATAGTAGAGAAACACTGATGATTTTAGAGGTTTCTAATGTGATGTCGCAAATAAACCCATTTTTTGCGCTTACGTTGCAAACGCTGGCTGAGTCCTAAGAGATAGATCAAAATAATGTACTACAGTATTGTACATCTTAAAAAGGTCTACAAAAAAGTCCGCGATGGTATATGTCTATCTCTTAGGGATAACCCACAATAACCATTTTTTATCCCGTGCGAAGCCGGGGCGGCTCGCTAGTACATAATAAATCAATGATTGCAGAACGCGTATCATGGTTGTCATTTTATCACCTATCACGTCATGCATCACTTTCGCACTTACATTCTTGTTAGAGCGTGACAGCTACGGTCACAGGCTATAAAATCCGACTATAATAGGCTAGCAGGTGACTCTACAGGCTGCTAGTTATACCACAGTGGGTCTCAGGTCAAATGTCGATTTTTTTCCTCAACAAGTACTAGGGGCGCATATAAGAAAGGAGCTTACCAGCATAAGCGAACTTCTTGTCACAATACTGGCACGGGTATTCCGTCACACTATCTCCATGGGCCGCCTGCATGTGTCGCAGCCGTTTGAGATACGTCTTGAAACGTTCCCCGCACTGCGCGCATTTGTACGGGTCGGGTTTGGTGTGGACGCGCCACATGTGTGCGTTGCGGGTGTTCACGTTGGTGAAAATCTAAAAAATTACAATGTTTAACAAAAGAAATGATTAATTAAAAATCGACCTTATTTTGTTGCTGGTACGGTTCACTGTGCATGTAGTGCTATAGTTTGGTGACCTACCTAATCGCAGTATTTGCAGGCCAGTGACATCTCAACATTATGTATCTGGTTAACACGGTTCCTCAACCGCTACACACTAGCAAAGGCCATACCACAGGCATAGTGTAGCATTAATCATATGTCATAGTATAGTGGCCTACCTTATCGCAGTATTTGCAGGCCAGTGACTCCTCAACATTATGTATCTGGTTAACATGGTTCCTCAACCGCCCCACACTAGCAAAGGCCATTCCGCAGTCTCCACAGGAATAGTCGGGGTAGTGTGCATTCATATGCACTCTTAGTGCTTTGTTAGTTTCAAACTGGGTACTGCAGAGGTTGCATTTTGTTTGGCCACGCTCAAGAGTGAATTTGGCCTTTTTGGCTGAAAAATAATATAAAAACTTACATACAAATGACCAGTACCATAGCTCATAGGTGTCTTAAGCGCGGCGCGACACCGTTCATAATGCAACGACATAAGGGCCTATGCACACCGCGTCTTTTAAACGCGCCGACGACACGCGTTGTTATCGATACAAACGCGATTCGTACGCAAGTCAGACGCGGCTTGTAGACCTTTGCACACCTACATCGAAGCAGACGGGCGCGTTTGTAGCGATACGCGCGCTTTAAATGCGTTTCTTCGCAGAGACTCCTCAGGGCCTATGCACTCCGCGTTTTTCAAACGCGCCATCAACGCGCGTTTGTATCGATGCAAAATTAAACAAACTGCTCCATGGAATGAAAAACACGGTGTGCATAGGCTCTAAGGCATGCATTCGGAAGTTAGCGTCGTGCTCATGTGTGACTAAGCCTTAAAACACAATAAAAACATAATTAACAAACTGCAATGCACCTACTTAAAATTACTCAGATCACTGTCAATAGGCGGGTTCACACTTGACGCACCGCCTCGCGAGGAAATTGCCGCGCGCGGCCGCTCGGCTATTGTGGACGTGCCTCGCCCGATGCATTGCGGCCGCGCGTGCGTTTGCCTCGGGCGAGGCACGTCCACACTAGCCGAGCCACCTCGTCGCGCGGCAATATCCTCGCGAGGCGGTCCGTTAGGTGTGAACATGCCTAATGGGCAGAGCGCATAGAAGGCTGGTGGTATTACCTCGCTGTTTGGCTACTGTCGCTGTGCAAGTTGAGTTTATAAACTCATTGTATGTGGTAGCTTAAAGTAAAACTTAATCAATTACTAGCAAAGTTTGTGACCCTTTGACCGCCAAGCATCGGACGGAAAAATCGTGCCCTTAGCGCCAGCGCGCGGGAGGTAAACCGGTTATATTTTGGACGTGATATCAAGTGCTGACGCTAAGGGCACGACTTCTCGTACGCGTGATTTGACGTCTTTGACGGTCAACGGATTAACAACAACATATGAAATGATATAATCTTACCATTCTTTCCTTTCTTTGGCTTTTCAATTGACATATCCTCTTGTTCAGTACATGGTGCATTAACCAAGTCACCATCTATGGTAATTATTTTCTTACTTGGTTTCTTCCCGTTATCTTTGATATTATTTTCTATTGTATTATCATTCACAACCTCTACTGTTTCCATCGTTTTAATGTCTATTTTTGGTGTTTCAACTTCGTTTTCAATATTGTTACTTAAGTTCTCTTTTACAACATCATTTTCATTTATTTGTGTAGTTTCCCTTACTTTCACCTCAGCCTCTTTCTTAGTGATAATGACATCATTTTCCAAATCAATCATGTAAGTGTCCTGGTCACTGGTTGGTTCTTTAATTTCACTGATTTTATCTAAAGTGTAAGAAATTTGCCCAGTTTCGGGGTTTAGAACTGTTTTAATGTTGTAGTCATTTTCAAATGTGTGTTCTAAATATTGTACCTTAGAATAATCTGCATCTTCTACAACAGCATCTATAGAAACATAAATACATTTTAATAAATTTGTGTAATGCAGTAAAGTTTATTACTTAATATTTATTGAATTAATAAACACCTCTGTGTGGGCATAGCCTTTATATATTGTTAAAAACATTTATTCCACCTATTGAGATACTACTTAAAACTACAGATGGATAGTTTGGCCAAAATTGCTGTAAACTGATTGTGTGCTTATACAAAGTTACATAAATAGGTATGTTCACACCTGATGCACCGCCTCGCGAGGACATTGCCACGTGAGGCAGCTCGGCTAGTGTGGATGTGCCTCCCCCGAAGCAAACGCACGCGCGGCCGCAATGCCTCGGGCGAGGCACGTTCACAGTAATAGAGCTGCTTCGCGCGGCAGTTTCCTCGCAAGGCGGTGCGTCAGGTGTGGCAAGCCTAATAAAGCAATACTTGATCTAGAAGTAAAAACCACACAGAATTAGCAAAATTCTGTGTGGCCTCATGCTGCCCAATGTACTATAGAGTATAAATTTTATTGTAATTTAATTTAAACCATTTGTTGTTGACTGCCTCTACTTTTAATCTGTGTACTGTACTGTTATATGTTATTGAGGTGTGCAATAAAGAATATTTGTATTGTATTGTAAGCACTATAAAGGGCAATTTCCTTTGTTTTCTTCAGACACAAGGGCGCAATGCTAGGGGTCTTGTAATAGTAGATTGTTAACCAAGGGTTGAAAGTGACCCATTTCACCTGAAATATTTCTTAGTTCGAAGGTGAAATGGGTAATTTCACCCGAGTTAAACACTCTGCTTTTCATTTCGACAGTGAGGAAAGTAAAATACTACACGCACATTTTATAAAATAGGTATATAGAGAATAATCTATAAAAATTTAAAGTAAAACTTGAACAATTTGAAAAAGACAAATTCAATGTTTTGCCAGTGGTCGGGGAGGAGGTCATTCAAAGGGGCACCGGCTCAATTCACAATGAACACAGCTAATCGTAACAATTAACTTTAAAAAAAGTACTTTCCACCCTAAGGATGAAAAAGCAATTTTCCACCCGGCTAACTACCCAGGAAAATAAACCTTTCCAAACAGGAGAGCTGAAAAGCCAATTGTATATTCCTGGATACTGGTTCAGTAATATTCACACAACGTAAAATCAACAAAAAATAAGGAATTTTATAATTAAAATTTCGCTTGCTGATGTTTATGCTTAGTACTAAAAATTAAAAAAATCAAGGTCAATAAAGAAAACATGTATACAGAATTACAGACCTTGTAAAACAACTAGTTTGTTGACAGCTTCTATTATATCGTTTTTAAATGTGTATGCCCTCCGTAGTTTAATGCTACAGTCAGTGCACATTGCATTGAGTCCTGAGTCCTGCCCAATCTGAAAAAAAAGTTAAAAGTATTTGCTCAATACTTACAAAAACCATATTTAACATGAGTAGTGGATGTATTAAAAACTTACAGTAGCCACAGGCCTAATAAAGCAGTTTTGGTCCAAAACCTCTATCTGAGCGGTAGGTCTCGGGTAAGGATAGGGGAGTGTGTGTCCCAACCCTTCCAAGCGGAACGCGGTGTGCGTCAAGGGTGTATCCTGTCACCACAATTGTTCAATCTCATCGGTGAACATATAATGCGTAGAGTTCTGGAGAACCGTCATGGCGGGATACGCATTAACGGCTATCTCCTGAATAATCTGCGGTTTGCTGACGACACCACAATCATAGCCTCTACAGAAGCTGAACTCGCTGATCTATTGGACCGGATTGAGCGCATCAGCGCAGAATATGGTTTACTGATCAATCGGGGTAAAACCAAACTGATGTTTGTCAACCGGAGCGGCCAGCCGCAGAGAACCAACGAGCTATGTGACCTCGATACAGTACACAAATTTGTCTACTTAGGATCACAAATCAGCGATGATGGGGACTGTGACCAGGAGATAACCAGACGAGGCCAGATGGCAAAAGCAGCAGTGAAGCGACTTGAGAAGATCTGGAGGAACCGAGGAATTAACCGCAAAACAAAGATAAAGCTCATGCGTACCCTTATCTTCTCAATCTTCCTGTATGCTTCCGAGACTTGGACGCTGAAAGCTCGGGCACTTCGAAGGATAGATGCGTTCGAGATGTGGTGCTGGCGCAGAATGCTCCAGATATCATGGACTGAGCGTCGCACAAACGAGTCTATCCTGGAGGAACTCAACATCACCACAAGGCTATCCACCATCTGTACCCAAAGAGTCCTCAAATTCTTTGGCCACACAATCAGACGCGGTACGGACACACTAGAAAGGCGCATTATTACCGGAAGTGTTAACGGCCGAAGGAGTAGAGGGCGTGCACCCAGTAGATGGTCAGATGTGGTCCAAAGTATTACGCAGACCTCACTCCAGGCAACAATTCAGATGGCCGAAGATCGAGAGGCCTGGAGAGCAGTGATTGGAAGAATACCCATTAAGAGTCACGTCCCTCAGTCATGAGGTTGCGACTAGGAAGAAGACTGCAAAGGTACTCTTGCTATGTTTAGTAGGGCACAACTAAGCGAATGTCATCTCGCTAAAATATGGAGTATAGCCTGATTGGGGAAGTACCTCCACCTTACAGAAAATCACAGCCAAGTAGCACTAGACCCTCAGTGTTGTGTTGCTGCTGGTGAGTAAGGTTGCCACAGAACTCAATGAGGATCCAGTGTGTTGACAACAAGTGACCCTCTTGTTCCTTTAGTCGTTGACACAGTAAATCCTCCTTTTTGTAAAGGTCGGCAACGCGCATGTGACACTTGTGGAGTTGCAGGCGTTCATAGGCTATGGTAGCTATCAGGCGGGCCGTATGCTTGTTTGCCACCGTCGTAGTATAAAAAAAAAATAGAAAATAAAATAAAAGTATGTTATCATACTAAAAGCAGCTATACCTTAGATATATGTATTTGAGCGTTGACCTTAGTTAAAAGCTAACACACCTAACCCTACAGCTATAGTCTGTAATAAACAGGAAATTATAATTTATATTGCTTTATTTACCTCAATGCTAAAACAGTTTTTAATGACTTCGTTGTACAATTCCTCTTTGTCCTTGCAGATATTGTAAGTGGTGAAGATGTTTAAGTTGCCGCCGATTTTTGAGCAAACAAAGCATTTTTCTTCGGCTTCCGGAGCCATTATTACTTTGAAAAATAAGTGACAAACAGCTTTCTAGTCTTTTTGTTAATGTATAAGTAAAACAGTATTATTCATTATTTTAACTAGTAGATGGCTTCAGATATTTTTTTATTTATTGTATCGCGCTCGATACCGTATCGAAGCGAAAATCGAAATGGAATGTCAATGTCACGGCTGTCAGCGGTCCGAATTTTTTAAGGTAAGAACACCACAGACAATCTTCATTCTCTATGAAATAAAGAATGTTACTCACTATGTTTTTTTTGCCTTAATTAATTTAAAATACAAATGCGAATTAGTTCCTAACATTTATATACGAGATTGTTTCAACTGAAATAGTACTCGCGTTTATGCTTTCTACGAATTGTGCGATAAACGGAAGTTATCTTGTACTAAGCCTAACATTTTAAAGGATGTAAGTAATGAAAACACGCCTCTACTGAATCCGGTCGTCTTTTGTCAAAACAAATTCAAATCAATTTGAAGAAATGGCCTTTTTTGTTTGCTGATAACTTATTATAAAACATGGAGGAGCCCGACTTTGTAGGTTGCGTTAGTTGCATGAGCACTAACGATTTATACGACCTATTTGCTGCTTACTCAGACAATGTGGAAACTTATTCAAAAATGTTTGAAACCTGCTTCGACTTGAAGGTAACAATTTACTTTTAAATATTTTTTATTTCAAGTTTATTTTGAGTCATACAAGACTGTTGCAAAAATAAGCATTATATCTCATTATTTACTGATTAATTCTAAGTGAATCTACCCAATAACCAAGTTTAATAGTTTGAATGAAATTTCGTTTTAGGTGTTAAATATCTCTAAATATATTTGTGCTGTATGCTCTCAAAAGCTAGAAGAAGCTGTTGTCTTTAAAGAGCAGACATTGAAGAACATAGCCATGCTGCAGACTATAAAAGGTAAAATTATTAATTTACATTGTCAATTAAAAATGTAGGCAACATTCCTGGCACATTGCAATGGGGGTTGCATATCCCCTTAAGACTTCACGGTTTTTGTCAGGCTGGTCAACATAATTTTAGTACACATACAGATATTCGAAATTTTAAAAACAAAATGATGACCTAGATATTTGAAATACGGTTAAAAAAAACTATTTTATTTTTAAACTATCTTTTTTCCAAAGTTCCTTGACACTAGCACTTTATTGGCCATACTTACATGAGTCAACCATCCATTACGTAGGTAGGTAGAGCCCGTACCACAGATGTTACGGGCTCTACCATCATTATCTGTAATGTGTGAGCATAAATTATCAAAATGTTTTCTTAGACGAAGAATACCTAGATGAGTCTATACTAGAAGAGGCAGATGCATCTGGTGGAGCTGATGCTGATGTGGAGTCTCAGGAAGCAGCCTCCGGGCAAAGCCAAGATGCTGGAGATGAAAATGAATTGGATGGTAAGATAATATTTGTTGTTTAAGTCTGTGTGATTGATATCTTTTAAAGTTTTTTCCAACTAGAGAACAAATCAAATTATTGAATGTACCTATTATTTATGTTTTTTGTATTTAAGTAGAAACACTACTTTAAATGATGTACTTAAGCCTTGGTCCGTTTTTCTTTCGTATATTATATATATGACATCGTTTTAGTATAGCTTTTTCTGTTTAATCTTTATTGCAAGTAAGGCAAATAAATAATAACCTATCTGGACTGTGCCTCATAGATAATGGTACTACTTATTTCTTAAAGCATGAAAATATTAAGTTTTAAATCAATAAAATATTTACTTATATGCACTCATACTCACTATTATGTCATTTGTTTTGGGCATTTATTAGTGTGTTTATCACAGATATTTGTTCCTGAGTTATGGATGTTTTCTATGTATTGAAGTACTTATATATATCGTCGTCTAGTACCCACAACACAAGCCATATTGAGCTTACCGTGGGTCTAGGTTGATTTGTGTAAGATCGTCTCATAATATTTATTTAACGGCCTCCTAGCTCAGTCGGTAGTGACCCTGCCTACGATGCAGGAGGTCCCGGGTTCGAATCCTGGTCAGGGCATTTGTTTGTGTGTTTATCACAGATATTTGTTCCTGAGTTATGGATGTTTCTATATATTTAAGTATTTATCCATATTTATCTATTATATATATCGTCGTCTAGTACCCATGACACAAGCCTTATTGAGCTTACTGTGGGCCTAGGTCGATTTGTGTAAGATTGACCTATAATATTTATTTATTATTTATTTATTTATTTATTTCTCTATAATTAAGTTTCATACTGCTTCAACACGATCTTTTTTTTATACAGTCTTATTTTTAGTGTTTGTCCAGATTACTTTCACAGAAAAGCAATTGATAAATATCAAATGTTTTTTGCTACATATGTGACATTGTCATGGTAAAGGTAATATATTGTCGGTATTGAGTTATTAGTACCTCCTTATAGTTCAAAACATTCTACTTCATATGCAAAAAGAACGAGATCGCTATGTTGAGTATTTTTATTTTTAATAATTTTATGAAGTTTCAACATATCTTTGTACTGTTTTGAGATATTCGAGTTTAAAGTTTGAAAGCCTAAAAAACCTAGTTATAGGTTGAAGTTATGGAGATAGCGGTTTTAAAATGTTCCACATACATTATATTACTCGACAAATCATATGTTGTCTCTAACATTTTACATTTTATAGAAATAATACAATAATAATGCACGTAGGGTGTAGAGTCAAGAATCAAAAATAAAATATTTTATATAACTTAAAATCGACAGATTTTCAGCTGGCTTATGTTGATTTCTGAATATGATGTAGGTAAGGTTTATAATAAAAATAATGAAACAACTATATCTCAAGGTATATTTTTTTTATAATAAAACAAAAAAAACAACACTTACATAAAAAATATACAAAATCAACATTATAATTTTTAATTCTCATACATAGTTTACGTTAATTTAGGAACAAAACTAACGATCAAGTGTAATTAAACACAAAAGTAATGTAGTTTACGTCACACCTGGCTATAATGTGAGTATTACCGCACGCTACGCGTACGGTAAAACTCGCATTATGGCCAGTTTGAGACGTAAAACTGTGTACTCACCACGGGCAGTAAAAAAGAAAGCCCTCTATCGCATATTTACAACCCTCGCCTGCGGCTCGGGTCACAAATACCTGCGATTTCGGGCTTTCTTTCTTTTACAGTCCTTGGTAAGTAATGTACTATTTCTATCAAAAGTGACTTCAAAGTTTAGACTTTTAACATGATTTTTTGTATGTAAAGTAACACATTGTCGCTATTCATGAGTTTAGAGAAATAAGAATTCTACTTCCATTATTTAACATAGTGTCCGCACTATGTTAAATAATGTGCTTAATTAACTAAGTGCATAATATATATCTAATACAAATATTATTATGAATCAATAACATAACTTATTTTATAAAAAATAACAGTGTTTTCGTCAGCTTTACTAATTAACCGACTTCAAGATTTGAAAAGAGGACGTTCTCAATTCGGCGTGTTTTTTTTTTTTTTTTTTTTGTTTGTTACTCCATAACTCCGTCATGTCTGAACCGATTTTGAAAATTCTTTTTTCGATTGTAAGTATATATATACAGATTGGTCCCGTTTTTGTCAAAACGCAGTTCTGATGATGGGATCCATGAGGAATCGAGGGAATTCCTCAAATCTTAAAGGCATACATATAGTGATTTTTATATTTTTATCAACAAAACCATCATTTTCATTCAAAACAGTGACATTTGATGAAGTAGAACTGCTGATGACGATCAGAACGGAACTCTTCAACGACGCATAGTTCACGTTTGGCGATTCGTCCTCTTCGCTGTGTTTGTTTAGCAAGTTTAATTGTCAGAACAAATGTTCGTCAAGCTCAAGTTCTGATGATGGGATCCATGAAGAATCGAGGGAACTCCTCAAATCTTAAGGGCTTACACATAGTGATTTTTGTATTTTTATCAACAAATCAAGCATTTTCATTCAAAACAGTGACATTTGATGAAGTGGAACTGCTGATGGTGAACAGAACGGAACTCTTCAACGACGCATAGTTCATGTTTGGCGATTCTTCCTCTTCGCTATGTTTGTTAAGCAAGTTAGATTGTCAGGACCAATTTTCGTCAAGCTCAAGTTCTGATGATGAGTTCCACGAGGAATCGAGGGAATTCCTCAAATCTTAAAGGCATACATAAAGTGACTTTTGTATTTTTATCAACAAATCAAGCATTTTCATTCAAAAGAGTGACATTTGATGAAGTGGAACTGCTGATGATAATCAGAACGGAACTCTTCAACGACGCATAGTTCACGTTTGGCGATTTGTCCTCTCCGCTGCGTTTTTTAAGCAAGTTATTTCATTGTATGGAATCTAAGTGCACCATCTACAATAATCCTTCACCGGCTACCCCCATTGAAGTCGGTTTTTTTTCTTAAAAATTATTTAGATCAAGTTTGTTAGTTTAACATTCCTTAGGGTCCCACATTGTCGCCTTATGACTTATGAGATCAAACTTATTTTTAAGACTTATTATAATAAAATTATTACTTACAAAAGTAATAATTTGCATTTAACATCATTATGAAAATGATTTACACTACTCAACCTCGCACCTACGGGTACGTAAGTGCTGACGCCAAGTCATTTAAATTTAAGAATTTCAGACGTAAGCGTCTGATTGAGAGATTGGTGACTTTGTACGAGTATTAACTGATTATCTATACGGTTGTCCCTCAGAAGCTTGTTAAATATAAGTCAACTATATTTTCTGTTAAAAAGTTTTGATTTCTCACTAACTTATATCCCTCCCCTTATTTATATTTAAGTTTTTGTTATGTAAATAATCTGTATTCAAAGCATCTGCCAGGCACCCGGATTATTAAAATTGATAGTATGGCACACTAACTAGAGAAATTTTCATTTCTCTATATAATAGCGAACCTATTTCCGTTGCTAGCTCTCCGGCTAGAGCAACGCGTGCGCAGCGTACGAGCAGCATATTCGTGGCGTATTAAGACGGTCTGGACGCACTTTAAAATTGTAAATAATTTTATTATCCTATGAGATCTATTTATTTATTTTTAACAATCTAATTGAATAAACTAACATAATATGAATAATATATTCGATTAATATATTTTGTATCTAGTTGATTGATTTAGGCCAGATTAAAATAGAGAGTTTTGCTTTGTCTTAATAATTATTGCTTATTGACCACTATTGTTAAAAGGGTAACATAACATAAAGTTAAGTGAACGTAACGGGCAGCTGAGTTACGAACTGTCAAGCAAATGGTTGGGAGTAAACTGAGATTTAGACAACACGTGTTACTACATTTTCCATTGGCCCGATATTACTTCAAGCTTATGACTCTTATGAGCGACAATGTGGTACCCTAGTCGGTAAACTTTGACTGTGTTTTTTTCCTACTTTTAGTTGAAACGTTTAACTTTTTATCAATACACTGTATTATTTTAAGTGTTTAGAAGCTATTTTTAATCAAAACCAATTTTCACTATTTTCGATTTGATTAACAAAATCAGTGATATCTCGGAATTCATAAGCGACAAAGTGGTACCCTAACCATGATAACGTCACATATGTTCCTAAAAACCAAGGATGATATTGACATGGATGGACAATACCCATACAAAATCGCGTTCTCTTTTCAGGTTAAAGCACTAGCGTCATCTATCGGTCACACCAGACACTAAATCCTAGTTTCTAATACTTTGTTCGTTGCTTAACGCTGACAGAATAACTCGACTTCAGACTCGACAGATGGCGCTGTGGCACTGTGTACCGAAAACAGACGTCCTGAACGCGATTTTGTATAGGCATTGTCAATCCATGTCTTAATCATCCTTGCTAAAAACCAAGGTCATATCATAATAGGTGGCGTGGCAGCACTACTTTTTATATGGTCGTTGATGCTTTATCGTCATCTATGAATACTTACGTCGCCAGGTTAATGTGCTTTCAGTTCATCGGTGTCCGTGTTATATACGTTTTATTTTACCTACAGGCAAACATGGTGGTGTGATCTGGCTATAGCCCGATTTTTTAAATTTCCATGGCGAACGCTGTTTTGATTATTTAGAAAGGATTGACTATCTCTATACTAAAACTCTATGTCTTTAGGTATTTAATAGTACATTACTTACCAAGGACTGTAAAAGAAAGAAAGCCCGAAATCGCAGGTATTTTTAGTGCAGGTAAATATGCGATAGAGGGCTTTCTTTTTTACTGCCCGTGGTGAGTACACAATTTTACGTCTCCACCTACGCGTACGGTAAAACTCACATTATGGCCAAGTGTGCCGTAAATAAAAGTAAACAAACTATTTTTAAATTTTCGGGTAGTTATAACTTTTATTGGTTAACCGATCAAATACAATACTGCCTGGATCTGTCACTTAACGACCTGGCTTTAACCAATATTATTTGATCGTGTAATGTTTTTATAGATAAAAACCTTGCATTAGCCAATTGAGGGTAGACCCTCAATTGGCTTAAGGAGCCATTTGAGGGTAGATCTTATTTACTTTTATTAACACGCTTTTATTAGCTCCACTTGTAACTAACTATGTATGTAAGAAAATCTTGGAATCTTAATTTGACCCACTTCCCGGTCTTCGATTAGGATGAAATTTTGCACACGCTCTGAGTTCTGATGACAATACATTTTGTAATTTTTAGTGCGTGCTAAAAGCGTGTTTTTAGTTTTATAAACTATTATTTAAATATCTAAAGATACAGCGTATATAGATAAATAATCCTTCTCTAAATCATCCTTGCTAAAACCTCATCAATCATGATCTTTTTATACATTTGCTTTATATTTTTTCTTGTCCCTCAATCCCTACTTCCCAGTTTCCCTTGAATCCCCTTTCCCCGACAGGCGACACAGTGGAGCCAGACGATCAGTACGCGATTCAAGCCCTGGACGACACCACGTGCATCTACTGTGACCTGACGCTTGCTGACGCTGCTGAGGTAGGTTTTCAGACCTTTTCTGTCGTTTCACTGAATTTGTTTTTAAAGGTTGAACACGCCAAAACTCGGGCACGCAAAATTTGTTTTTAAATCAGTTTGAAAATAAATAACTACATTATGAATACCACATTTAATGACAAATTTAATGAACTCTAAAATTACATTTTTAATTTTAATTAATGTTTATGCAGTAAGCCATATATCGAACTTTTCTACGCACACGGCTCATGAAACTTTGCACCCTCTCTTTAGGAAAGCTTTTCGTCGCCCAGGTCCATATTTTTTGTAGCTCGGGGGCCGATTTTACTTTTCCGCCTTTCTTTTCAACCGCCTTCAAGATTTCGAAGGAGGAGGTTATTAATTCGTCGGGATCTTTGTTTTTGCTTTTTTTTTTTTTTTTTTTATGTATGTTCACCGATTATTCGAAGACGGCTGGACCGATTTGGAAAATTCTTTTTTTGTTTGAAAGCGTATACTGCACAGTTGGTCCCATTGTAACCATGTCAGGATCTGATGATGGGATCCTGGAGAAATCGAGGGAACTCTTCAACTATTATCACACCTATGGTGATTTGAGTATTTTTTACAGCAGATCGAGCATTTGGTGTTGGAAAGGTGGAAGCTTAGTGAAGTCGGTTCTTTTTTGTTTAAAATTATTTAGAATTCCTTTCATAATACTCCAGTACTTTTCAACGGGCCGCAGTTCTGGACTATTTGGCGGATTGCATATTTTGGGTACCACCACGATCCTGTTAGCGTTGTACTATTCCATACTGATTTTGCGTAATGGCATCTGGCTAGATCTGGCCCAACCAGCGGTGGTGAGATATGCTGTCTTATAATAGGCAGCAAACGCTTCTGTAAACACTCTTTCCGATAAATATCGCCGTTTATTGTCCCGGTGGTTATAAACGGGCGATTTTTTTTACCACAGCTACATATTGACTGCCAAAGGTTTTTTTTTGGAAATTTCCCTCGTTTTTTTAATTTACAATCTTCAGGAGCATCTGTTCGAGATTTGCTAGTATTAAACTCTTGCCCAGGTATTTGTTTAAAATCCGCTTTTATACACGTCTCGTCGTCCTTCGCCACGCATTCAAATTTTGTAAGAAAATTTTCATAGAGTTGTCGCGACCGTTTCTTTGCGGATAAGTTCTGTTTTGAGTCTCGATCTGGTGCGGCCTGGGCTTTATAATTCCACAGTCCTGCCCTTTGTTTCACTTTTTGGACATAGGACTGAGACATTTTCACTTTTTTAGCAACATCACGAGATGAAATCGTATGATTTGAGGCAAAAATCTTTAAAATACTCTGTTCCTTTTTCTTAGTCTTGACTCCCTGCAACCCACCACTTCCTGGCTTTTTATCTATTGTCAAGGTTCACGGAAAGTTTTTAATACGTGACCAACCGTAGATTGTGGATATTTCAGCCTTTTCGCGATATCTCTGTAGCTTAACATGGGATTTTTTACATGTTCGTGCAAAATGCGTTCACATTTTTGATATTGTACGCTCGACATTTTGCCAACGAATAAATAAAAGAAAATAAAACTATCATCATTTTATAAGGCAGTTTCTTGCGAGAAAATTGTTGTTTAATAAGTTTGAATATCTCCATTTTTAGAATAACAATAGCTATTTTTACATACCCTAATTTTGGCGTGTTCAACCTTTATACCCATTAAGGCTTAGTCACACTCGAGCGCGATGCCGGCGTGTCGTGAGCGGAGTGCGACACTGGCGTCCGAATGTATGCCTTAAGTATCCTTATGTCGTTACATTAGGTTAGGTACAGTCGCCATCAGATATATCGGAGCGGCCAAGGTGGTCACAAATATCTTAACAACGCCTCTATTGTCAAGGGAATAAAGTGCATGTTCAGATATTTTTGAGTACCGTGGCCGCTCCGATATATTTGATGGCGACTGTACAACGGTCTCGGGCCACGCCAGCATCGGGCTCAAGTACGACTAAGCCTTTAAGTTAGATTAAGTATAGTTTTTAAGTTCTGGTTGCCCTGAAAATCAGCGTTGTGGCTACACTGTCATGACTCATGCTGAGTGGCAACCATTTTGGTGTAAATTATAATTAATTGTATATTCCATGTTATGTTTCTGTTCGCTTTGCACCAAATAAATATTTTTCATTTCATTTCACTTCATTTCATTTCATTTTTCATTTCATTTTTCATTTCATTTCATTTAAATGATTACTTAATCTTTTCAAAAATTGAACTTTCATTTTTGAAAGTGTCAATTACGTTGTCACTTTGTCTCATATATCAGACGATGGCGGTTAAAGGGTTAAAAGAGTCTATATCAAAATTCATATTACTCTACAGGGTGCCATCTGAGACGTGATCAGTTATATGTTTTTCTAACTCCATAAACAACTAGCAGTTGAATGCCCCAACTTTTACTAAAATCAGACATTTTTTTTCTTTTTTTTTACATGTTTTTGTAATTTATTTTTCATTTGACGGAGTTTTCGGGATTTTTAAACTACTTATTAGAATATTTAAATAAGTAAATTGAATTACCTCTTTGAAATGGAACTGTCGTTAATAACAATTTTGTCATTTATTCCGGATAAAATGTAATTTAATATTTTTTTTACCTTAAATATCTTATAAAACTGTTTTACACTAATATTATCAATTTTGAAAGAAAAATAAATTACAAAAACATTTAAAAAAAAAGAAAAAAAAATGTCTGATTTTAGTAAAAGTTGGGGCATTCAACTGCTAGTAAAAACATATAACTGATCACGTCTCAGATGGCACCCTGTATAAAAGTTGATGGTTTCTCTCACATTTAGTAATCATATTCATTAATGTAGTAATGTTGTTGTCACTAGAGTTGGTTAGCGCAGTGGCGAATCACTGATCGGTTAGGAATTTATCCCTATCGGTCCCCGGCGGGCATAGACGGGAAGAAACAGTTCCCAACTGCGCCCGCTTCCGTAACTAGGGGAGGGATGGGAAAACACCACGTTACAGGATCTTATAAAAATACTTAATGCCTCGAGTTGAGGTTCCAGAGTCAAGCTTTTAGGTGTGCGACACGACAACCATAAGCTGCTGAGCGTTAGTCCTCAAGTAAGCTGTATATATTTGTGCCTCAGGTGGAGGAGCACGTGCGCTCCGTGCACGGCCTGGAGCCCCGCACAGGGCTCCGCCTGCAGGAGTGCAACATGTGCGGCGCCACGCTCACGCACGACGTGCTGGACCATATCAACAGGTGAGCTATCTGTGCCGCAGGTGGAGCACCCGGGCGCTCCGTGCACGGCCTGGAGCCCCGCACAGGGCTCCGTCTCCAGGAGTGCAACATGTGCGGCGCCACGCTCACGCACGACGTGCTGGACCACATCAACAGGTGAGCTGTCTGTGCCGCAGGCGGAGGAGCACGTGCGCTCCGTGCACGGCCTGGAGCCCCGCACAGGGCTCCGCCTGCAGGAGTGCAACATGTGCGGCGCCAGCACGCTCACGCACGACGTGCTGGACCACATCAACAGGTGAGCTGTCTGTGCCGCAGGCGGAGGAGCACGTGCGCTCCATGCACGGCCTGGAGCCCCGCACAGGGCTCCGCCTGCAGGAGTGCCACGTATATTTAGGGGCCTTTAGATTTTGAGTTCTAAATTTTAAACAACTATATTATAGTTGTCTTGAAAGGTAGATTAATCACAGTATTTTGAAGATTTGTTTCCCTTACAGATGCCACGGGGCGAGCGGAGGCGACAACCGCCGCTATCCGTGTCATTTCTGTGACAACGTGTATACAAGTAGGAAGGCATGCTACACGCATCTTCGAATGAAACACGGCTGTAAGTACCTAAAGAGGACCGCGCAACCTACTACGAAATAAAGATATGGACGAAGCCCTCAGTGCAAACAAACATGCTCCCAAATTACCAAAACTAAAAACCCTAGGAAGGTTTCCCTATTAAGTGTTTTCAACCGACTTCAAGATTTGGAAGGAGGTGGTTCTTAATTCGTCGGGATTTTTGTTGCTATTTTTAGGGTTCCGTTATTATTATTCGTATGACTTTATTCCTGTTATTAAATTACAATTCTGTGAATAGATACAAAAGTATTAAAGTTTAATATCTAGATTAAGTAGCCAATCCCTTGCTTCCGGTGTTAGTGCTAATAAGTCTTGCATGCCTCCCGCAAAACGTCTTCTGGGGCATATTTCTACAATGTGTTGCACAGTTTGTATTGGCTCCCCACAGTCACATGCTGCTGTTGGTGACAGGCCCCATCTGTGTAAGTGGTAGTTACAACGTCCTACTCCCGTCCGGATGCGGTTTATGGTAACCCAAATCTTGCGTTGCTCCTTAAAGCCAGGTGGCTGTTTAGTGGGATCCATGTCAGAGGCACCATCCTGCTCTTGCCACTGCTTTTTCCACTCCGCAAAGACGTTGAATGGTAGTTGCCCCTGTAGTTGACAGTCAGACCAGATAGGTTTACGCGACTGTAGGCGCGGTTGGGGTAGATGGTCCAGAGTCTCTCTGATTGGTAACGGTCGCGTTGTCGCCTTAATCCACTCCCGCGCAGCAGCCTGAGTTCGTCTGATATCCGGTGGGGCTATATGTGATAAAGCGGGAAGCCATCTCGTAGGGGTAGGCAGCAAGCTGCCAGATATGGTTCGCATGGCGCGGTTCAGTTGTACGTCCACTCTGCCGGTATGGGCGCTCCTATACCACACTGGAGCACAATATTCTGCGGAAGAATATACGAGAGCCATGGAAGAAGTTCGCAGCACGTCAGCTCGACCACCCCACGAAGTTCCAGCCAGCTTATTTATGAGGTTCACCCGGGTCTTTACTTTTTGGGCTAAGTTTTCTATGTGGGTCTTATATGTAAGTGACCGATCTAACGTGACACCCAGATATTTAGGGGTAGGATTATGGCGGATTTTCTGACCGCAAAAAGTAACGTCCACCTCTCTGTTTGCTAGGCTGTTTGTTAGGTGGAAGGCGGTTACCTCCGTTTTTGATGGATTCGGACAAAGTCTCCATTTGAGGTAGTACCGATTTAAGGCATCAAGATCTCGCATAAGCACGGCTTCGCCAGCCTCAAAACTCTTAGTCTGAATTGTGAGCGCAATATCATCAGCGTACAGAAATTTATGGCATGCAGTAGAAGGCATGTCGCTGGTATATATGTTGAATAGAAGTGGGGCCAGGACTGAGCCCTGCGGAAGTAGTAGTAGTAGTAGTAGTCCGTAGTCAACTAGGAACCCTTATAGTTTCGCCATGTCTGCCCGTCCGTCCGTCCGTCCGTCCGCGGATAATCTCAGTGATCGTTAGCACTAGAAAGCTGAAATTTGGTACTAATATGTATATCAATCACGCTGACAAAGTGGTAAAATAAAAAGTGAAAAAAAATGTTTTATTAGGGTACCTCCCCTATACGTAAAGTGGGGAGTGATTGTTTTTTTCATTTCAACCCTAACGTGTGATATATTGTTGGATAGGTATTTCAAAATGAATAGGGGTTTACTAAAATCATTTTTCGATAATGTAAATATTTTTGGAAATAATCGCTCCAGAAGTTAAAAAAAATGTGTCCCCCCCCCCCCCTCTAACTTTTGAACCATAAGTTTTAAAAATATGAAAAAAATCTCAAATGTAGAACTTTATAAAAACTTAATAGGAAAATTATTTTGAACTTGATAGGTTGAATCGTTTTTGAAAAAAAATTACAAAATAATTTCTGAACTAAGTTTGTAATTTAACCGTATAAGCAGGTGTTTATTGTACCTGTAATTTCTACAAAATCACAATGAAATGACGTGCTTTCAAATAAAGTAAAAACGGCGAAAATCGGTTCACGCAATAAAGAATTATCCCATAAAAATCATCTTCCATACTTTAAGCTCCCGCGCAATAGTTTACTTAATTTGCCGATAGATGTCGCTGTACGTAGAACTCTCATATCATACCCTACATGGCGGTGTTATTTTAACTCTTAAGTGGGGACACCATCGACATATACTTATTATTCTTCCAAGGGGGACACTTACTGTGACGGACGGAAAACTACGGAACCCTACACTGAGCGTGGCCCGACACGCTCTTGGCCGGTTTTTTTATGTATGTTCACCGATTATTTGAAGACGGCTGGACGGATTTGGAACATTCTTTTTTTGTTTGAAAGCGTACACTTAACAGTTGGTCCCATTGTCACCAGGTCAGGGTCTGATGATGGGATCCTGGAGAAATTAAGGAAACTCTTCAAATATTATAGGCACACCTATAGCGATTAAAGTATTTTTTACTTTTGGAAATGTGGAGTCTAAGTGAACTCGGTGCTTTTTTGTTTAAAATTATTAGAAGTGCTATTTTAATCTCTGTTACTAACACATTTGTAATAAACAGACATTTCAACTCGGAAAGAACATTGAATATGATTCACCTTATTCATCTGGATAATGGAATATGGTGTCATCTGGATAATCATTTAATAGGGTTACCCTGGGCTACCCTATTGAAAAGCTTAATCAAAAGACGCATGCGCATCAAAATTTCCGAACAGAGCAGTTGTAGAATACCCGTTTGCTAAATGCGGTTAGACTTGACTAAATTTAGAAACTAAATCATTTTGGAAGCTAACTAGTACAAGTATAACGGGGCTTTAATTGCTTATTTTCCACACTGTACTGGTATCACATAATTGTTATTTGTTTTTGAAAGTGAAACTGAGCAACGACCAGACGCCGAAGTACACGCCCCGCGAACGCAAGAAATGTCACATTTGTGACCGCGACTTCAGCCAGAAGCAGATCCTAAACAAGCACCTATGGAAGGTTCACGGCTACGAGGTATGTGTTACTCAGAAAACTAATTAAATTAGGAACATGCCCTTAATTTTGTTTGAACTCGAAAAGTGTTTATTTGATTTACCGTATTTTACAAACTACGTTTAATTCAGAAGTTTAATGTACACTATATTACCGAGTTAAAGGCAGAACCGACTATTTGGATTTAATTTTATCAGCAGATAGTTGGTTTTGCCTTTGACCCGGCGATATTAACCCCCGTTTAAACAAAGATAAATCGTATTCTCCATACTAATATTATAAATGGGAAAGTGTATGTGTGTGTTTGTTTGTTTGTTTGTCCGTCTTTCACGGCAAAACGGGGCGACGAATTCACGTGATTTATTAAGTGGAGATAGTTGAAGAGATGTAGAGTGACATAGGCTACTTTTTGTCTCTTTCTAACCCCCACTTCCCTAAAATGGGGGGTGGAAGTTTGTATGGTTTGTTACCCCGAATTTAACGCAAGCGAAGCCGCGGGCAAAAGCTAGTTCGTAATAAAATTGGTTAAGCACTTATGTCATCATATTTGTAGGCAGTTGTATGGGAAAAAAATGTTCCTAATTATCTGGCCACGTCTATACGAGTATTACCCCTCAATCTTTTTAAACAATTAAACATAAGTGGACGCTATAAATTATAACACATTCCTTCTCTTACATTCTTAGACATGACACTATCTTTTCTCAGAAATGTTATTTGTATCTATTCGATACAGGTGGAGAAACGCAAGGCCTTCCTCTGCCCCTTGTGTCCAAATCGGGTGAGCTATGGCGCTCAGTTCAGTCGACACCTCCTCACGGAGCACAGAGTGAGAGAGCACGTTGAGAGATTGCATCTTCATTCTATGGATGGTAAGTTTACACAACACATAGGCCTCCCTTTATGTTCCAGTCGGGTGAGCTGCGGCGCTCAGTTCAGTCGATAACTCCTCACGGAGCACCGAGTGAGAGAGCACGTTGAGAGATTGCATCTTCATTCTATGGATGGTAAATTTACACAACACATAGCCTCCCTTTATGTTCCAGTCGGGTGAGCTGCGGCGCTCAGTTCAGTCGATAACTCCTCACGGAGCACCGAGTGAGAGAGCACGTCGAGAGATTGCATCTTCATTCTATGGATGGTAAATTTACACAACACATAGGCCTCCCTTTATGTTCCAGTCGGGTGAGCTGCGGCGCTCAGTTCAGTCGATAACTCCTCACGGAGCACCGAGTGAGAGAGCACGTTGAGAGATTGCATCTTCATTCTATGGATGGTAAGTTGACACAACATGTATAGCCTCCCTTTATTTGATAAATAATTTCAATAGGGTAACCCTATTAAATGGTTACCCAATAATTACCCAATAGTGGTTTTAGTTCAAGGTCAGTAAAAACTAACAATGAGGGTTTCCTGAATCGATGTTTTCACCAGGTGGCAGCACCGTGTCGAGAAGTCTAGCTGTCATAATCCACCAATCATGATTTATATTTATTTATGTTAGTGGATTTTGACAGGTGCTGTCAAAAATACCTCTTGTCACAGTGCCACCTGGAATTCCGGAAACCCTCATCAAAAAGGTCCTGAAGCATTGGACAGACTACTTTTTCGTTTCGTGATTGGTTGGTTCCATAGCAAACAGGCGCGGATCCAGGATTTCGTTCAGGGGGGGCACTTTCCTTCACAAAAAGTCTCGCGGTCCGCACCTATGGGCCCTGTAGTATACGAGGTTTGCGTTGGGCGGGGGGGGGGGGGGGGGGGATTGCCCCTGTTGCCCCCCCCCCCCCCCCACCCCGTATCAACGCGCCTGATAGCAAACGACTTTTGCTAAAGGACCCACGTAACGAGGTGTATGGCTAGGCGTATATTCCTAAAGTATGTCCAGGTTTTTTTCCGATACTTAATAAGCCTGGAGTACACTCGGAAACCTAATCCTAATATTTTTAATAAAAGCGACTGTCATCTGAACTTCTATTAACCTCACGATTTACATGATACTAATTATTTTTTTTTGGGTTGGGAAGTTACTTTATTCGTAGGATGTTTATTAATTATATTTTCAATATTTCATACAAAACTTCTGAGAAATTGGGAGGTCCGAGCCGGGGTTCAAACCCCGTTGAATTTGAAAGTGACACTCGTCTTACCGCTAGGCTACCAATGCTTCATCCAATCATCATATGTATTGTGTTATTTCTAACTAGAACTACAATCTTATTTCAAATCCGGAAAGAATGTAAAACTTGACACAAGTTTTGTATTTAAGACTGTCTGTGTCGACCGTCCAGTGGCGCCCTCATTGGGGGGATGTTATTTCCTAATAAACGAATCAATGTAGGTATGTATAATCCCTCAGTGTTAAGTTGTAGTTCTACTGATTACGCAACTTTTGCTCTTTCTCACATAGTTTTATTTTGCATATTTTTTTCTTCATTACCTAAACGGCAAATGGTGCCACTTTTTTCCGTTTAGGTGGTGAAACCAAAAGTAATGGTCTAAGAGCTGGCCACGTCAAATATGACACAATAATAAGAGCAATGAAACCCATCTAGTAAGATTGCAATACTATCCTTATTGCTAGATCTGGGCATCTGGCAGCTTTTAATGGGTGGAGGTCAGAGTGACAGATTAGTAGCAAATTTTTTGAATTGGAACAAAGTAATACCAAAATATAATAATAATAAGGTAAAAACGGCCGAAGTTGTCTTATTTATAGAGGACGGAGTCTACATTTTAACATTAGAACAAAAAATATTGCGTAATATTTCGGAAACAGAAACTGTAGGCGAAAAACTATAAATTACATTATACGTCGTTTTGGACGACTTTCCCCAATCAGAAACTTTTAGCAATGGTATAATCTAATTATTTATATATTTTTTCATAATACTTGCATCAAAACCAGAACTCTAGGATTTGTATTCTTAAAGTGGTTTGCATTCCTTGACCTCCTTTACAGCTGCCAGATGTCCAGATCTAGAACTAAGCATAGTATAGTAAACTAACGAGAGGGGTTTCGTCGCTCTCATTATTGTGTCATATCTGACGTGGCTAGCTCTCCGTCTATAATATAAGTAATATAAAACTTTATCACATAGATTAATAAGTTGCGGAATTAGTAGGACTACAACTTAACATGATGGATTATACAGAAATTGAATAGTTTATTAGGATACACAATCCCCTTAATACTGGACGGTCGGCGCAGTCTTAAATCCCCTTACTGTGAAATTGTCATGGAAGATTTCTAAGACCATTGCTTCCAGTTTGCTTACATTCTTTCCATGAGATTTGAAAGAAAGAAAGAACCAACGTTTATTCGTGACGTAATATATGGTACACATGTACTTAGTGAATAAAATAAAACGATTAATTAATCGATTAATTGATTTGAAATACCAGTTTAGCATACTTGGATGGTTTCCAGAGTTCATGTTATTCAAAAGCGCCATCCAGGAGGAGACGAAGTATCGCTTCCGAAAAACAACCGCCAGCAAACAGACCATAGAGGGCGTGCGCTCACACTACATGTGCAGCCAATCCGGGGTCTATGTGTGTCAGGTAAATACATAACATAAACAAAGATTACTAGTAGTCAGAGTTGGGCAAAAATTAACGTGATTGAAACTAAAGTTAAAAATGATCATGATCACTTGAACATGATTACGAATGCAATCATGTGCTTTTCAACTTGATTGAGCACCGACATGAGTAAATCCTGTCGATTTTTAGTTTCACTCATGATTAGCTGAAGTGATTACATTAGTTTAGTAAGACAGAATGCTTACTAACGATTTAGTTGATTTGATGATATGATTAGATTTTGATTAGATTTTGCGTAGCTACTATAGCCTCAACACTTTTTTCGGAACCTGACGGAACAGAGGTGGTGCCTAGCTCAGAGAAATAAACCAATGGAGTGGTAATTGTCAGGCGTCCCCCTCTGTCAAAACTACAAGACCACTGGTCGTAGCGGTTATATAAAACTAGTTGTCGCGCGTCAAACGCCATTCAATGAATGTCAGTCAGCGCGGAACGATCTGAGGTAAAAATGCCGAATTGCTGCGTGTTTTCATGTAAGAAAAGATCTGAATTATCTAGTTTACAGAAGGATAACGTTTGTTTTCATCTCTAAGTATAATTACGTCTAAATATCATCAAATAGTGCACGAAATTAGCAAAAAACTAAAAATTATTGTCAATCAAAAAGTGTTGCCACTTAATGGTACTACGTGGTGGTGGCTTTAGGGTAATTTTTAAACTTGACTCTTCATAGTACATTGTACCATCGGGTTCATAATTGCATACCCAATTTATCAATGAATTCAATCATAAATTGGGTATGCAATTATGAAAACGATTACATCGAGGGAGGTAAGTGAAATATTGCAAACAAGAGTAATCGACTCCAGTGCGGCAGAAATACGTCCGCCATTATGTCATTCATTGTCATTGGCAAAACACTTAAAGGATACTCCGTGGGTTAGGCAGAGACCCATTCGGCATACAGCCATAATTGTAAAGCATTGCTCTGTTAAAAAAGCAGTGTGTCTCTGTGTGTGTGTGTTGTTATTAAATGGTTTCTAAACATATTTTAATCGACTGTTAAATTATTGAAATTTGTCTATGGTCTAAAAAATACAGCTACCATAAACAAATTTCCGTTTTAATAGACACATTTCAGCTAGTGTGATGAATTCAGCACTGAATTCCGCTCTAATGTGAGGCGCCCCTTAAGTGAAATATACTTGTAGATGCTTGAAATAACGATATTCCTGTTTAGAAATTAATTCGTTCCTTTATTTTCACCATACATTTTATGTAGCATTTTAATTTTGTATGGATTATACTTTATTTATTATAAGGTACGTTATACGCACTTATCCCCTTAAATAGGCACTTTTAATTTCCGACTCTGGTATCACTGTACCTAACAGATAAGTTTTAGTGATGGGACAGCACAAAAATAAATGTCGATATTAACATTAGCAGTATGATATACTTTTTATTTATAATAGAAAATTAAGAAGAGATAATAGAAATAGAAACACAAATTGGAAACAGATGCCCATTACAATCAAAATATCAACTGCGAAGGACTCTGGAACATCACGATGTCGCTAGTGACTTAATCATTGTTCATTACAGTGAAAAATTCACTGATGTGGATAGAGGAACGTCTAGTGTAATTGGAAGCACATTGGAACGGTAATCTAAACACGTGGGTTCGAATTCCGTGATGGTTCAGAATTCTTTGCAGTTCATTGTTTCATTGTAATAGTTATTTCGTTTCCAATTTGTAGTATTTTCCACTAAATATAAAAGCAAATACACATCAAAATATTAAATTGATAATATAAAAGTTATTCTAATTCAGCTTGCAAGATTTGTCCTGAACAAATAGGCAAACTAACTTACGTAGAATACTAACATTGTAAGTAATATGCTGGTAGAAAAACTTGATATTTAATCACAACTTAACATTATAATTTTATCAATAGCTAAACCTTATACGTGGTAAAGAAACAAAAATATATAACTAACCTACGATCAATGTTTCTCTGCGTCCATAGGAAACACCTTAGACAACCTTACACGTGATCCCTGGGTGGTGCTAAAAGTGTTACAAACTTGGCAGCTCTACTGTCCTACCTGGACCTCGCAGCACTCACTGGATTTTCTTCATCATCTGCTTTCCCATTACCCTAGGGAAGAAATGCCTATCTATATCCAGTGACATGTAGGCATACGATAAAATGTGACATTTTCAAGTCAAAGGTACATCATTATCGGTTGTCAGTTACCATAAAAAAATCATTTAAAATTTAACTCTATTAACAACCGACAATGATGTACCTTTGACTTGAAAACGTCACAAATATCGATACTTAAGTATATTATTATCGACGCGTTCCTCGCACTGTGTACATTTACTTAAAGATGACATTATCTCGTTCACGTACAAGTTGTCTGTGTCTGTGTTTGTACTTGTGTGAGTATATTTTTTGCTAGTGTTTGATAATTTTATCGTGTGCGTGTGTAGCGACGTCAAAGGAAAATGCATTAGTGTTAACAGTATTTGTGTGCGTTTCCTCGTCCCCCGCGCCGAAATTGGCAGACTTTTTGTGATATAAATTAGTGCGCGTCTCGCATCCGGTTGGTTTAATAATCAAAGGTGCCTAGGTACTTCGTGAGTACAAGTACATACTTTTTGGATTTTTTTAATTTTTTTTTAATTAAAAAAAATATATATTTATAGCAGAGAGTTCTAAACCAGGAGAGGCCTTAGGTATCATTTCCCCTCTGTCAAAAGTATTGGCAGGAAAATCTGGTACATCTATAAAAACCATTTCAATAATCGATGTCACGCATTTTCGTCATCGCTGTCGATGGATAACAAGCTCCGTGAAAATACCCTTATGCGCTGTTTTTGGATGTAAAAAATGTTATATTTCGTCTAGTTTACAAAAAGATGAAATACCATTTCAGATGTAAGTAAAGTTTTACTTTATTTATCATTACTTTCGTAATAAAAGATTTAACCTAAATCGAAAATCAAGCTTCGTTTACAGAATCGATTCAAAGACAATCGTTTTCTTTCTGACGGGCAGTAACTATTTGACGTTTGACATTTCTCCATATTTAACGCGCTTAAGGATTGCTGCCTTCTATATTTTGTTTGAAAATACCTACAATCAAAAATAATCCTTGGCTTTTTTGTTTGACATTTGCAAAGACTGCATCCAATAATGAACCATATTTTAACGTATGTACGGTCGACTATCTATTGCTCCATTTAGTGTTATGAAATATAAAAGAATATGTCAAATATGTTTGGTGTTTTCAAGTCAAAGGTACATCTTTGTCGGTTGTCAATAAAGCGTTGCTGCCATAAAAATTAATTTAGAAATAAACTGTATTAACAACCGACAATGATGTACCTTTGACTAGAAAACATCACATGCGTGCTACCTCGCCCCCCTCAGATTTTGGCAGACTTTTTTGTTTGGAAAGATGAGGCGAAGCGTACTCCATTTATAGAGCTTTATGATTCAATATGTGAAATTTAGAACAGACGCCTTATTCTAGTAATAACATAAATCAGCTTAAGAACATTCTAATCACATTGAACAAATCATGATTAGCCTTAGTTGATTAGCGTTACTTTAGTTTCAATCAGCGCCCGTCGTTAATGATTTACTCATGGCGAAATCACTTGATTGGTTTGTGTTATGATTTAATCAGCGATGATTAGTAATCAATCACCGATTTTAATCAAGTGTGCCCAACTCTGCTAGTAGTCGGCCTCGAACTGAGAATGCGCAATTTCCTTGTAAACGAGTTGACCAATATAACAAGACCCTTATGATTGTTTCGCGCCTTCTAGCTCCACAACCCCTTGACCGATCCTGCTCATATACGAGCTCTCAAATTTTGTGTATTTCTGCTACAATCCCAACAAATTTCATAGAGATCAGCAAAATATTACTAAAGTTATCGCGGGACAACTATTCGAAATCAAAAACCCATCGAAATGCAGGGACGTCTATGTAGCCAGCATGACAGTTCCGTTGTATCCGAAGTTGTCAGTAAGCCAAGCCACTAGATGATGTCTATACATAAAATAATATTAAACAAAAAATAACTGATATCACTTAGCCTCCACCTTTCCAAAAGGAAATGCTCGAGCTGCTGTAAAAAAATACTCAAATCACTATAGGTACATAGGCTGCTATTTATATATCCGGAAACCGGGATTACAATCTTTTTAAATAGCATATTTGACCTCCATCGTAAAATTTGAACTTTTTTAAGTACTGGCCGGTATATTTTTCTTTCTTATTAACGCTCGTGTTTTGTTTTTGACGGGTTTTAAATGTCATCTCGCAGCAAGAATGGAACTCACTCGTGAAAATATTCGTGCTATGATTTATTATGATTTTCGGCGTGGTTTAACGCAACAACAGTGCATAGATCAACTAACTTCAACTTTTGGTGATGAAGCCCCATCTAAAACTACTGTGTATCACTGGTTTAGTGAGTTCAATCGTGGACGTAGTATGCTTACGGACGAAGTTAATGCAGGTCGCCCGAAATCGGTCGTTGTACAACAAAATATCGAGGCTGTGCGAAAACTTATAATGGACGACCGACATGTTACGTACCGCGAGATAGAGGCGACTCTGGGTATTTCTATGACCAGCATTAATAGCATATTACATAATTATTTGGCTGTAAAAAAAATTTGTTCGCGTTGGATACCCCACACACAACTTAACAAAAGAGCAAAAAGATGCTCGCGTCGAATGGTGCAATAAAATGTTAAAAATATATAACCGTGGTGACTCAAAAGCCGTTTATAACATCTATACAGGTGACGAATCCTGGATCTATGCATACGATCCCGAAACGAAGCAACAATCAACGGTATGGGTGTTTCAAAATGAGCCGAACCCTACGAAAGTTACTCGTGCAAAAAGTACATTGAAACAAATGGTGGCCTGCTTCTTCGGTATTAATGGCCATGTAGCTACAGTGCCACTAGAAAACCGTAGAACGGTTAATTCAGAGTGGTACACGACCATTTGCTTACCGGAAGTATTTGAACAAATTCGTAAAACTAACCAGCGACGAAGAATCATTCTTCATCGTGACAATGCCAGCTGTCATACGTCACGCGAAACAACTCTATTTTTGGAGGGTCAAAATGTGGAATTAACGGGTCATCCGCCGTACAGCCCTGACTTGGCACCCAACGATTTTTATTTATTTCCAAATATAAAGAATAAATTACGCGGTCAACGATTTTCGACCGCTGAAGATGCTGTCGACGCATTCAAACAACACGTTATGGAGGTACCTCAGGCGGAGTGGCAGAAGTGCTTTAAAAATTGGTTCACGCGAATGCAAAAGTGCATAGATCATCAAGGGGAATACTTTGAAAAACAATAAAACCATTTTCAGCCGTGTACGTTTGTTTGTTTTTTTGTTTCCGGATATATAAGTAGCAACCCTCGTATGCCTATAATATAATAGTTGAAGGAAGAGTTGCCTTGATTTCTCCAGGATCCCATCATCAGATCCTGACCTGACCTGGTTACAATGGGACCAACTGTGAAGTATACTCTTTCAAACAAAAAAAAATTCAAATCGGTCCAGCCGTCTTCGAATAAAATTCGTGAACATAAAAAACAAGCATCGAAATCTTGAAGACAGTTGACAACTGCCATACATTTTTTAACCGACTAAGATTTCGAAGGAGGTTCTCAATTCGTCGGGATCTTTGTTGCAATTTGTTTTATGTATGTTCACCGATTATTCTTTTTTTGTTTGAAAGCGTATACTTGACAGTTGGTCCCATTGCCACCAGGTCAGGATCTGATGATGGGATCCTGGAGAAATCGAGGGAACTCTTCAACTATTATCGGCACACCTATAGTGATTGAGTATTTTTTACAGCAGCTCGAGCATTTACTTTTGGAAAGGTGGAGGCTCAGTGAAGTCGCTTCTTTTTTGTTTAAAATTATTTGTTTGAAGAGTATACTTCACAGTTGGTCCAGTGGTTGGTCCCATTGCAACCAGGTCAGGATCTGATAATGGGATCCTGGAGAAATCGAGGGAATTCTTCAACTGTTATCTAAGTTAAGTCGGTTCATTTTTGTTTAAAATTATTATAGATATTAACTTCTATTTTCGCTTCAGGGCAAGGGCAAGCGGCCGGCGCCTGAGCGACAGATCTACAAGACGGGTAAAGCGTGCCCCGCGCACATGGTCGTCACCGAAACCACCGAGGGCGTTCTCGTCACCTTCCACAAGACGCACGTCGGGCATGGCCGTGAGTTATATACATACATAGTACACACACGCATACATACACACGACTAGACCCCGTTATCTTGTCGCATAGATTTTGTTTTTCAGTAGAGCGTGAATGATTTTTTTATCGACCTTCTTGATATCGATGTTTATATAATGCTATTGAATTTTCGCCTTTTAAGACTATACTCAATTTCAATGAAAACTTTTTGTTTACAAATAAGTACATAACCTTATTGGCCTTACGTGAGAGTTTATTGTAATTATTGTAGAAAAAATATGATTAATCCTAACTAACGAACACCCTAGACTTTTATTTATTATTATATATATACAAAAATACAAATACAAAAAAATACAAAAAGTTTATTTCAGAAATATAATTACACAATGTTACATTTATGCTGATCCCCACACTAGGCATGGCCTGTCCTGTGGGGAAAATAAAACAGGTTAGGTACAGACACAAGACAAAACATTAGTTAGTGTTAGTAAAATTAGAAAATCGGAATAAGTGCAAAACAATTGTACGAAAACAAACATAACTTTTCTACTCGTAACAAAAATAAAATCTTTATGAAATAGAAGTAAAAAAAAACTACTAACTAGGTAAGTACTTACTTACAACTAATAAGTAAAGTGCACGAGTGTGTGCATATATGTGTGTGTGTGTGTGTGTGTGTTTATATTTTATGTATATTATGTGTGAGTTTAGTTAATATGGTGACTTTATGATTTTTTCCGTTTCTATATATGATAGATGCAACAAGTTCCTTAACAGCTTTTTTGCTTCGAAAATAGAGTGTCTTTTGAACGCGTATTGCCTCTGTAGTTGATTGTAAATTCGGGGATACAAAAAGAATGAAAAATGTTGTGCAAATGTAGTTTTAACAGCTGTAATAGGGATTTTAAAAATGCGACTGTTAAGTAACGTGTTATAGTTAGAAGATTTGAGAACTCTACTATGGACGTGCAACGCCACCCTTATTAAATAAAGCTTTCTAACACTGAGCACCTCAGCATGGTTGTACAAATCGCTTGTGGGGTACCAAATTGGTTTCTTCAAAGCGACTTTCAGCACCGCCCTTTGCGCTCTTTCTAGTTTTAGGAGAGTGGAGGGGGTCAGACCTCCCCAGGCAAGAATGCAGTAATTAATTATTGATTGACCAAGAGCTAGATATATAGATTTTAATAGAGGGAAATCGGCTGAGTCACGCAGCAACTTCATAGTATATATCAGCTTTCGGACCCGTCCTGAAACCGCAGACATTTGCTCTGTGAAACTTAGTTTTTCGTCTATCAAAATTCCAAGATACTTTACGGTATTCGTTCTGGTCATGTGGTCACAAGTGCAGTTTTGAGCCAGGGAGGTAGTACAGCTACTATTATGGACTTTAAGCTCTCGTCGTATTTTTGGTGCAGAAATCGAAGTCTTATGAAAGCATAGATATTTAGATTTTGTTGTGTTTAGAGACAGAAGATTCTGTTTAAGCCAACTAGATACCAGCGACATACCTTTCTCAACACGACCATAAACATTCTCCCAGGAACACCCTTGGAAAATTATAGCGGTGTCATCAGCGTAGCACAGGATTTCAGCATTCTCTATGGGAATCCGAGTAATATCATTGATATATAAAAGGAAAAGAGTTGGACCTAGAATGCTGCCCTGTGGTATGCCGAAAGGGACTGGTCTCAGGTCGCTAAGATGATCACCAACTTTAACACATTGGCTTCTTTCCGTCAAATAGCTTTCAAACCACTTTAGTGTAGTCCCTCGAAATCCATACCTCTCTAATTTTCTTAGTAGGATGGGGACGGACACTGTGTCGAATGCTTTCGCTAAATCTAAAAAGACTCCGACACAGGCTCGTCCCTCATCTAAATGCGTCGAGATGATTTCCGTAAGAAGGGTAACGGCATCTTCGGACGATAGTCCTCTCCGGAAACCAAATTGACGCTTGGATAAAAGGGAATTGCTTTCGAGGTAAGTAACTATTCTTTTATTTACAATTCGTTCCAAAAGCTTTGAGAACGATCCCAGGAGTGATATCGGCCGATAGTTACTGGGTTCATTTTTGGCACTCCCTTTGTGAATCGGCACTACTGCCGCGACTTTCCAGGCTTTAGGGAATATACCACTCTCTATGCTTAGATTAAAAATCGTTGCAAGTTGTTCAGCGATTTCAGAACCAATGGCTTTTAGAATTTTATTGTTAATGTTATCTAAACCGGGAGAACAATCTGGGTCTAATTTATTTATAAGGCTGATAATTTCATCTTTATCTGTAGGGGAGATGTATATAGAGTTTAATGTGGATGGACTTACTTTCACTTTAGCTGCCAGAGACTCTTGGGTTTCATTATCTTTATTTAGTATTATGTTGGCGAGATTTTGGCCAACAGACGAGAAATACTCATTGCAAACGTTTAGGGATTCCGTCTCTGAGTTTTTAATTTTTATTAGTTCCTGTGATGTAGGTGTAGACGGTTCCCGATGTGTAATTTTATTTATGGTTTGCCACAGTTTTTTCGGCGATTTTTTGTGGGCAGTTAGCTCATTTTTCTCATACTCGGCATTAAGATTTCGTAAGAGTTTAATAAAATAGTTACGATACCTTGTATAAATAAGTTTTTTCACATCATCCTTTGGATACTGCTTAGAGATTTGGTGGAGCTTATCTCTCTGTTTTGAGCACCTTATTAGTCCAGGAGTCATCCAAGGTTGGATACAGAATTTAGAACGACTTAATTGAATTATTTTGGAGTGTTTGGAGATCGCGTCTGAAACTATGGTAGAAAAGATAGACACGGCATCATCAGCAGAGTTTGTTTGTGAAAGGGGGAACCAGTCAACTGACTCAAGCTCCCTATATAGTCCGCCGTAATCAACTTTAAGTTTCGTCCTTTTTTGCTTTGTTTTCACATGACGCTTTGATTTGATGCCTATCATAACCAGATCGTGGTCCGTAAGGTCAGTAGAGCAAACAATCGATTCAGCATTAATATCTTTATACAAAAGTAATAAGTAGTACCTAGTGACACCTATTTGAAATTATCAGTGACATACAGTATCGACATTTAGATAGTCGATAAAAAAATCATTCACGCTCTATTGAAAAACAAAATCTATGCGACAAGATAACGGGGTCTACACACGGCAGATTGCCATTGTAAAATTGAAATGGTTACTATACCAGGGACCATATCATATCTAGACCGCAATGTCTATGCACAGTCGCTTACGCGTAGTTCAGGCTAATTATCTACAGATAGGTAACCTACGTATTCGCTATGTGCGAAGTGCATGGTGGGGGTAGCGTGAACGATCGCAGTGCACAATATGACAAGAAATTAAACTGCTAAGGGCTCTTGTCAATGTCAAAATTCAAAATAATTGACATCACCTATGACACCTCAGCTCAGCCAACTGTCAAAATGATGAATCAGTAAGAGATATTTCATATAAGCAAGGAGTATAAGCCATTAATAAATTTGTGACAGACAGACAGAGTCGCACCATAAGGGTTCCTTTTTTACCATTTTGGTACGAAACATTAAAAAGAATAAAAAGTTTAAACCCCTGCCCAAGAGATGGCGCCACAATCATGCACACAGCGAATAGGTAGTAAAGTATGAGAATAACAAATTATCGGATGTGTCTGGGGTCTCCACACTAGGCTTTGCCTGTATCGCGGTGAACCACTTACAGTTAAACTTAAGAACTAAGTTACAAACAGCCCCGGGTGTCACCATCTTAGGGGTGACACCTGACTGACTGCGCCCCCCCCCCCCCCCCCCCATGATTGAATATTCTGGGGTGTTACAGAATCAAATAAAATACACAATTTTTCACATTTTCAACTTTAGGTATGTAGGTAATACTGTTAATCATTCTAAGATTATATTGGTCCTTGCATTCCATATATTGATTAACATGGGCGATTGAGCGTAAGATTTAATATTGATTGGAAACATAACTTTGTTTACCTTTTATTGGAAAAAATCATTAAACATATTACTTATATCGTTCGTTACGATATGAAGTTTGTTGCATAATTGGACTTGTAATTGGATTTGTAAGTTTTTTGGTCGAAATAAAACTTTCGCGTTCTCGAGTCTACACGTATCTTTACATTTTTTGCTAAACTAAATCGAACATTACCGATCCCATAGGGAGGCGAGTTGACGAATCCAGTATCACGCCGATACATGCATAGTGCTTTCTTTTTTTCCTTTTTTTCTTTTTTTTGGCAAATACAGAGATACATTTAATCAGTTTCACCTATCTGCCAAACTGCATAGCAGTAGTCTCAAATATTAACCTACATAACAACCGTAAATAACGCCTAATATCCAATACTTAAAGCCTTGCACTTTACCGGCCCGATTTTACAGGTAAAGTTGTATGAAAATCCATTGCATATCAAGCGTTACTATATGGCACAGACTACTCATCATTAAGCTTTTACAAGGAGCACGGGGTCACCACACATCAGCGCAATTTTATTCGTTAATTTCTACGATTCGAACAGCACATCTCAATAGTATTCTACACCATTTTGTAGTATAACAATCCAGGTTAGTCCCTATAACTTGATTTTTGTGGATATTTTAAATTCACATGAGTAATGATCAAAAATGTAAACTCAAATGAAATCAGCGGTCGCCCTCTCATACTCAATTTGTACGGTAGCGCTGATGTGTGGTGACATCGAGTTGTGCTTATGATCTATCTGGTGGTTGAGGTTATCTGTGCTATAAGGTATCCGAATCCTGATGCTTCCGAGCCTATTGTCACTAACGTACCTAACGACATAATTATCTAAACATGCGCGGAAATTGTGTCGTTACCTAGGTTTGGAAGTATCCTGTTTTGGGCGGTGTAATGGGATTTCATACAACTTTTCAGGCCTTGGGGTAAAAGTTGGCGGCAGGTTTTACGAACTTGTTTGATTGATTTTGACTTTTTAAAATTTAATGTTAAGTGAGAATTATGTAATGCCTTATGAACGGAATCTATAATTTTTATAAGTTCATTCATTATCTCAATATTTCATTGCATGTTTGAGAAAAGCTCTGTATGAAGATAACATACCTCGGCGTAATAACGGGTTTCTTGCCTCGCATCCCTATCCGCTCTGTAATAAGTTTCCTTTTAGTTTGGCAAAAAATGTACAGTTTACGCCAAAAATATGTAGGTAAGTACTACTTTTGCACCTTACTCCATTGTAATAAGGTTCAAAATAGTATACATATTTCTCGCGTCGACTGTACGTCTAAATTCGTGAACGTGAAAGTTTTATTTCGACTAAAAAACTTACAAAAATCAAATATAATGAATCAAATAAGTCCATGTGCAAAAAACTTCATGTCGTAACGATGTGGCTACGTTATGATAGAAGGTAAACATAGAAGGTATGTTTTCAAACAATTTTCTGGGACATATGATCAAAGAATAATTAATAGTAAGTACCTAATACGTATAGATTTTTAGCATTTTAACAGAAACGTTGACACATGACGACTACATGGCCTGTAATCCCTGTTTTCCCAGCCTCTGCTTTAATGTACTATCACGTACATACACGTCAACGGCGTTCGGAAGTTTCGTGAATTCCGAGTTTTCACGATCGGAAAGGATTATTCATTACATCTGTACCTCTGTTTTCAGTATCAGATGCCTACTGAAAACTACTCAATACGCGCACTTACCATTTCCAGCTTGCCCATACTACCAGCCCCGCGAAGCCAAGAAGCCCAAAACGGAAACCGTATCCCTCCCACCGGAACCGGAGCCGGAACCGGAAGAGGGCGCGGTTTACGACGCGGCCTGGATCTGCGACTCGTGCGGCATGGCGTTCATGGACGCCGGCGAGTTCCGCGAGCACGTCGCCACGCACGGGCTCGTGCTGTTCCCGTGCCAGTACTGCGAGGGCGTGAGTCTCTTCTCTGTTCATGGTGACCTGGTACCTCAAACAGTCAAAATACGATGTGTTTTTGGTTTTGAAATTGGTTTTCTGCGGATTAGAAGCCTTTTTAGGGTTCCGTAGTCAACAAGGAACCCTTATAGTTTCGCCATGTCTGCCCGTCCGTCCGTCCGTCCGCGGATAATCTCAGTGACCGTTAGCACTAAAAAGCTGAAATTTGGTACTAATATGTATATCAATCACGCCGACAAAGTGGTAAAATAAAAAGTGGAAAAAAATGTACCTCCCCTATACGTAAAGTGGGGAGTGACTTTTTTTTTCATTTCAACCCTAACGTGTGATATATTGTTGGATAGGTATTTAAAACTGAATAGGGGTTTACTAAAATCATTTTTTGATAATGTAAATATTTTCGGAAATATTCGCTCCAGAAGTAAAAAAATATGTGTTCCCCCCCCTCTAACTTTTGAACCATAAGTTTAAAAATATGAAGAAAATCTCAAAAGTAGGACTTTATAAAAACTTTGTAGGAAAATTATTTTGAACTTAATAGGTTGAATAGTTTTTGAAAAAAAAAATTAGAATAATTTCTGAACTAAGTTTGTGATTTAACCGTATAAGCAGGTTTTTTTTGTACATGTAATTTCTACAAAATCACAATGAAATGACGTGCTTTCAAATAAAGTAAAAACGGTGAAAATCGGTTCACGCAATAAAGAATTATCCCATAAAAATCATCTTCCATACTTTAAGCTCGCGCGCAATAGTTTACTTAATTTGCCGATAGATGTCGCTGTACGTAGAACGCTCATATCATATCCTACATGGTGGTGCTATTTTAACTCTTAGTGGGGACACTTACTGTGACGGACGGAAACTACGGAACCCTACACTGAGCGTGGCCCGACACGCTCTTGGCCGGTTTTTTAAAATATGTCAAGTTCACATTGTGTCATTTTTTGTGGCAGGGTTGAGTTTTCACTAGATGGAAGCACCGTGGCGAGAGGTCTTTTTGACAGCAGCTGTCAAAATCCACCAATCAAAAATATATATGATTAAACATAATTGGTGGATTATGCCAGTTAGACCTCTCGCCACGGTGCTGCCATCTATTGAAAATCTCGATCGCGGAAGCCCTCATTATCATACAATAGAGAACATGCATGAAAAATATTTAATTGAATCTGTTGCATAAACACGTTCAACAACCCCAAACAAATATAAATAAGTGGAAATCCGTAATAATTTTTAACAGTTTTTTAAAGACATTGCGGTTTGAAAACGAAAAAATTTAGGCATTTTTTTTATACATCAAATGTATTTTCGAAACTTCAGTTCGATTACTTATGTCCTAACAAGAAAAAAAATGTATGACAACTATATAGCTAAACGCATTTTTTTGTGCCTAAAATTACAAAAATCTTACAAAAACTTGTTCCTTCCAAACAGTTTTCTGCAACTTTGTGAATGGTGACGTCACAATCCACACACTTTTTGTATGGGGCGTTTTGACGCGCGGCGCAGACGCCTAACGTATTTTCAGGGCTATCATAGATAGTAGGTTTATTAGAGACATTTGAATCTACAGAGAAATAGAATCGAATGACGTCTTCAAAAAAAATCATGCATATTCCTAATTATGTATTTGTCTGCAGGTATTTCAAAATCTCGATGCCTGGTCGCGTCACCTGAGGATTGAACACAACATCTTGCTGTTTTAGTTTGGAAAATTATGATTAGAATAAGAGTATTGGTTTTATTTTGTTACACGCATGAGTTATTGTTTTATTTTGTCTGGTATGATTTCAAAAGTTTTTGTTATCAAATAAATGGACTTAATTAATGTATGACTCGTTTCTTTTTCAGTTTAGTTTTAGTTAGTAGTAGGGTAAATCGCCAGTAAGTTGCTAAAGAGTTGTACCTTCTCGAGAACGTTCCCTGATTTTTATGGGGAATATTCTCGAGCAAAAAAGTTCTCCATACAAAACGGAGGATATCCGGGGACGACGCAACTCACAGAGAACCTCCTATAGAGTAATAATGTTGCTCATTTTGTTCGCGCCGCGAGTCACCAAATCTTGCGGAAGACGTGAGGGGCGGGTGGGTGATAGCGGCGCTGCGATTGGTCGATTCAAGGACCGCGCGCTATCACCACGCTATCACGTGGTTGCGTAGTGATGGGACATGTGTACTACAAGTAAACGGTACTGTACCGTACCGTACCGTAATTTGTTGTTGTTGATTGAGGTATTTACTGTTTACTAAATTGATAACAAATAACAATAATGCAATATGCCTACTTTAAAAACGTATTACCAATAAATTTTACCTAGTCGCCTTATAGACTAATCTAAAATTACCTTATCTGTGCATTGAAAGTACTTTTAGAAGCGACTCCCATGTGACACCCAATTCAAGGTGTCTTCTAGAAGCAACGCTCATGTGACGCCCATTAATAGTTGCTTAAAGCCACTCCCATGTGACACCTATTGAAAGCGCCTTATAGAAGAAACGCTCGTGTGACACCCATTGAAAGCGTCTTATAGAAGCAACGCTCATGTGACACCCATGGAAAGCGTCTTATAGAAGCAACGCTCATGTGACACTCATTAAAACCGTTTTATAGAAGCAACGCCCATGTGACACCCATTGAAAGCGTCTTATAGAAGCAACACTCATATAACACCCATTGAAAGCGTCTTATAGAAGCAACGCACATGTGACACCTATTGAACTTGTCTCATTGCAGTAACGCTCATGTGACACCAATTAAAACTTCCTTAAAACAACTCTCATAAGACACCATTTGAAAATGTCTCATAGAAGCAACGCTCATGTGACACCAATTAAAAGTTACTTAAAACAATTCTCATGTAACACCCATTGAAAGTTTCTTATAGAAGCAACGCTCATGTGGCACCCTTAATACCCATATTTATTATAACTACATATATGAAAAGAAAAACTACCGACAGAATAAATCTTTAAATTCTACCAACTACTCAAACTAAAAGAAAATAAAACAAAGATCTTCTGTTTTCTATTGTACTTCGTATATTTGTTAAGTCGAAAGTACGTGGTGCCGGTATATAAGTCCGGTACACATCATCCGTACATCACTATCCTACACGTGCTTCCGTAAGAAAGGAATAGCACATTGCATTATTAACATGATAAAAAGAGACGGGCATACTAACTACTTCTCAGTTGACTAATTCAAAATGAACTCCGCTGGCTAGAAACATATTAAAGTAAAAAAAATATTTTGAAGTAAAAGTGGAATGTAACTCCAAATCTTTTGATTCTTAACGATTAAAAACATTTGCCACAGCACCTTACACTACAATATGCCAGAATTTTGAATAGTTTCATACGTATTTAAAAAAAAACTTGCATACACGCACACTATAGTCTAAGCTCCCATTGCATAAAACCTTACCTCACACGGTGGCAAATCAGACACATACTACAGCAATAGATAATACTTAGGAACACTCGATTATAGTAGGTTGCCATGGCATAGCCTGGAAGAACATAGTTTTTTTTGCATTCTCAAACCACAATTTTTACCAAAAATTACATCATAAGGTGGCAGATCGAAACGTTTACCCATCGAAAGAGATACCTTTGGTGATCCGATCCCGCATAGGTTGCCAGCCAAAAACCTGTCAGATTTCAAGGTCAGCCATGTTTCATGAGGCCAAAAAATGGGGTAATTTACCTCATCAGGTGGCAAGATGAAATTGATGCAGATCGATAGCCCTAGGCGTGCCATTCACGAATATATAGGGTTGCCTGCCATCAGCCTGGCAGTTTTTCTGGTCAGCCTCCTCAAAGTATCGATGTTAATAACTTGAAACTACGAGAAATTCATGTACAGATGCTAACATTCAAGGAATACTTTAATGCAAACCGTGATATTTAATTAAAATCTACACATTGACAGTCTTGCACTTCATACGTGTTGAAATAATAGGGTAAATGAACCAGTTGTGGTCATTTTCTCATTGTTATTTTCGAATATGGGAAAAGTAATGTTACCGTTTAGGTTCAAGGTTCACTTAATGCTAAACATGACATATACATGATCTACGTACGGTCATACTGGATATTATAATTATATAGAAATAATATGATATCATTCATCACCAAGTATGTTCCTTTATCTTCTTCTTCCAGCCTCTTTTTAATTTCAATTGGCATCGGGCCTCTTTGTATACAGGGTCGTTTAGATCCTTCTCGATTCTTATCCACCAAATAGAGGGAGATTTTCCTTTAATACAAGATTTTGATAATAGAGTACTGCTTTTACCGAATAAATATCGTTTCTTTAACTTTTGTGACCGAACCATCGGAATCGGTTTTCCTTTAGTTTTTCTGCCACTGGAGCCACTTTAAATAATTCCCTGACGTACGGCATACATCACGACATGTGCGATGGTGCTTGCACACATATCATGAGCTCGCTGGGATAAGTGATCCATTTCAAGTCCTAGTAGAAGTACCAAGGTTCGACAATCAGTCTTTTACTGTTTAACCTTACTATGGATCATATCACGAGGAACAACGTTGATGTAATGATGTGACTTCCTAGAGCCATTAGTACTGCCCTACTATCGGAGAGTATACGGATGGAGGCTCCTGTTACTTTCCTTGCAGTGATTGCGGCAGCCGCATTGATGATGCTCATAGAAAGCTCGAGCTGTGAGCGCCCAGCGGAGTGATTATAGACACGTTCTGAGAATGTTCCGCTAAATGACCCCGTCTGTTTTAGATTCGTCAGTGAAGATTCTTAATACGCTGGAGTTGAGACTTTCATGATTGTCGTCCTCGTGTAACTGTATTTTGTACCTTTTGCCGAAGACAAGACGTTTGTGAATCCGATCTCGCATATTGTGTGCAAAGTATTCAAATTAGACCATACGCGGAGGGTTTGAAACCTTATCGCTGAGAGGGCAGCCTCCTGCTGTATTACTATGTATGGAGGTGAAGCGGTGGAATGTTCAGCATGACCTCCAAGTCTAGGGTCGAAGTGCTTCTCAAGCAACCTGTGATAGCCACACATGCAAGCGTCTGTAGAGTCTGCAACTTGTTCCGTACGTTGGCTAGGTTTGTTCTTGGCTACCAAACCAGCGCCCCGTAGTATAATAGAGGCAGGATTATCCGGATTTTGTAGAGCCAGAGAGTGATTTTTGGGTTGAGTCCCCGCCTATTACCAAACATGCTTCTGCATTGCCAGAAGATGACTTCCGCCTTATTTATACGTTTGTTTATGTGGTTGGTCCAATGGAGTCTACTGTCAAGAGTGAGTCCTAAATAAATACTTTACCTCATTTGTCAGTTGTAGCTCAGATTGGAACAGTTTTGGTTTGGTAAAGTTGTCAAGTGCCCTTTTGTTGGTGAACATTACCATTTCTGTCTTGGTGGGGTTTACTGATAGGTCAAATTACCCATTAGTCTCACATCATTCCTGCTGAAGCCAATTGTGCGACAGGGACCTAAGGAATCTAACGCTAAGGAACATATCGATGCACGACAACCAACACGCATACATCTCAGGTAAATCTACAGAATCGGCTCGTCACATGGTCGTCAGCCGTATCGGCAAAGCCATCGATGACAAGGAAATGTGCCTCAGCACGTTCATTAATATCGAAGGCGCTTTCAATAAGACCCACTTTGCCAGTAAAGGGAATGCCTTAACTAATCACGGCACGGAACTCAAACTGATCAAGTGGATCATCAACATGCTCAACAAAAAGGACTACGAGTATAAGGTATGCAGGTGAGCCGCAGGCCGTAGTGGTGGTGCGAGGATGCCTTCAAGGGGGAGTCCTATAACCGCTGTTATGGAACCTAGAGTAGTAAACAACCTTATCACCAACCGGTTGGTAATAACCTGAACAAGGAACACTTCTTCACCATTCTGATGATCTGATGATACTAATACCAGGTAAATTCGCCAGCACGGTCTGTAACTTTATCCAAACCGCTCTTAAAATCAAGAAGCGACGGTGCGAAGAATTTGACCTATCAGTAAACCCCACCAAGACAGAAATGGTAATGTTCACTAACAAAAGGGCACTTGGCAACTTTACCAAACCAAAACTGTTCCAATCTGAGCTACAACTGACAAATGAGGTAAAGTATTTGGGACTCACTCTTGACAGTAGACTCCATTGGACCAACCACATTAACAAACGTATAAATAAGGCGGAAGTCATCTTCTGGCAATGCAGAAGGATGATTGGTAATAGGCGGGGACTCAACCCAAAAATCACTCTCTGGCTCTACAAAATCCGGATAATCCAGACTCTATTATACTACGGGGCGCTGGTTTAGTAGCCAAGAACAAACCTAGCCAACGTACGGAACAAGTTGCAGACTCTACAGACGCCTGCATGTATGGCTACCACAGGTTGCTTGAGGAGCACTCCGGCCGCAGACTTGAAAGTCATGCTGAACATTCCACCGCTTCACCTCCACACATACAGCAGGAGGCTGCCCTCTCAGCGGTAAGGTTGCGAACCCTCAACGTATGGTCTAATTTGAATACTCTGCACACAATATGCGAGATCGTGTTGTCTTCGACAAAAGGTATAAAATACAGTTACACGAGGATGACAATCATGAAAGTCTCAACTCCCGCGTATTGAGAATCTTCACCGACGGATCTAAAACAGAAATGGGGTCATTTAGCGGAACATTCTCAGAACGTGTCTATAATCACTCCGCTGGGCGCTCACAACTCGGTTTTCTATGAGCATCATCAATGCGGCTGCCGCAATCACTGCAAGGAAAGTAACAGGAGCCTCTATCCGTATACTCTCCGACAGTAGGGCTCTATCTCTAATAGCTCTAGGAAGTCACATCATTACATCGACGTTGTTCCTCGTGATATGGTCCATAGTAAGGTTAAACAGTAAAAGCAGTCTTGTACGAACCTTTGGCGAACCATGGTACTCCTACACGGACTTGGAATGGGTCACTTATCCCAGCGAGCTCTTGACATGTGTGCAAGCACCATCGCACATGTCGTGAATTAAGGTGATGTATGCCGTGCGTCAGGGGATTATTTAAAGTGGCTCCAGTGGCAGAAAAACTAAAGGAAAACCGACTCCGATGGTTCGGTCACAAAAGTTGAAGAAACGATATTTATTCTGTAAAAGCAGTACTGTATTATCCCCACGAAACCTTGTATTAAAGGAAAATCCTCCTCTATTTGGTGGATAAGAATCGAGACAGGATCTAAAAGACCCTGAATACAAAGAGGCCCGATGCCATTTGAAATGAAAAAGAGGCTGGAAGAAGAAGATAAAGGTATATACTTAGTGATGAATGATGTCATATTATTTCTATATAATTATAATATCCAGTATGACCGTACGTAGATCTTAAGTATATGTCGTGTTTAGCATTAAGTGGACCTTGAACCTAAACGGCAACATTACTTTTCCCATATTCGAGAATACCAATGAGAAAATGACCACAACTGGTTCATTTACCCTATTATTTCAACACGTATGAAGTGCAAGACTGTCAATGTGTAGATTTTAATTAAATATCACGGTTTGCATTAAAGTATTCCTTGAATGTTAGCATCTGTACATGAATTTCTCGTAGTTTCAAGTTATTAACATCGATACTTTGAGGAGGCTGACCAGAAAAACTGCCAGGCTGATGGCAGGCAACCCTATATATTCGTGAATGGCACGCCTAGGGCTATCGATCTGCATCAATTTCATCTTGCCACCTGATGAGGTAAATTACCCCATTTTTTGGCCTCATGAAACATGGCTGACCTTGAAATCTGCCAGGTTTTTGGCTGGCAACCTATGCGGGATCGGATCGCTCTTTCGATGGGTAAACGTTTCGATCTGCCACCTTTTGATGTAATTTTTGGTAAAAATTGTGGTTTGAGAATGAAAAAAAATGTTTTTCCAGGCTATGCCATGGCAACCTGCTATAATCGAGTGTTCCTAAGTATTATCTATTGCTGTAGCATGTGTCTGATTTGCCACCGTGTGAGGTAAGGTTTTATGCAACGGGAGCTTAGACTACTACGTGCAGGTCTAAAACATGGTCGCAACTGAACCGCACGGCGGACGCCCGCGCAATTTATTAGTCGTTTTACTCCAACGAGTGGTGACCCCAAGTCGCCTTGTAAGGCTTATCTAGTGGTTACCTTATCTGTGGCGCAACTATAACCATATAGTAACAGAGTTCATTTTAGTATAAGGTTTTAATTTTTTAGTACGAGGGAACCAGTTACTGGCGATTTACCCTAATTTTGAAATTTGACAGCTCTTTATAGGCGCGGATACAGGGGGCAACAGGGGCAATTGCCCCCCCCCCCTCCCTGAAACGCAAACCTTGTATACTACGGAGCCCGTAGGTGCGGACCGCGAGATTTTTTGTGGAGGAAAGTGCCCCCCCCATGAACGAAATCCTGGATCCACGCCTGGCTCTTTATATGACTTTGCAATAGTGTCCGACCGAAACATGTTTTTTTGCGGCGATTTTATCAGTTAAAAACGTGACAAAACTTATGGTCAGATTAAGTACAATGTTGAAAGTTTCGGCGCGGCCGAAAGGTTCGGCCGTTTTTTGGCCGAAACACGTTTTTATGGCCGAAACCGAAACTTCGGTCGGACACTACTTTGCAAACCATCATAAATATGAAACCAATTAAGGCAGGAGATGAGCTATCAGATAACATGACTCAATTAAAAATACTTTAGTTTGTGCTTCACAGATGATATGGAAACCAATTTTTTTAAAGCTCTGGACAATTTTAAGAGCAATGTAACCATACACCTCTACTTTATTTGCTAGCCTATCATTATATGGCAGTAACGCTCTTTCACTCGATTATTTTACCTACCTTAGGTACCCACGTAATAGAAAGGGATGAAGAGTCGTCTTTCGGCTTCACTTTTTACAGGTCAGCTAACCCTTTTCCAGGCGTAGTACGAGTTATCGGCCACATCCGTGATCCGTGTCACTGTGGTTGGCAACTGTCAACGGTTTGGCCCTTTGATTATTAAACCAACCGGATGCGAGACGCGCACTCATTTCTATCAGAAAGTCTGCCAATTTCGGCGCGGGGGACGAGGAAACGCACACAAATACTGTTAACACTAATGCATTTTCCATTGACGTCGCTACACACGCACACGATAAGACTATCAAACACTAGCATAAAATATACTCACACAAGTACAAACACAGCACAGACAACCTGTCCGTGAACGAGATAATGTCATCTATAAGTAAACGTACGCAGTGCGAGGAACGCGTCGAAAATAATATACTTAAGTATCGATATTCGTGACGTTTTCAAGTCAAAGGTACACCATCGTCGGTTGTTAATAGAGTTAATTTCTAAATGATTTTTTTATGGTAACGCCTTATTGACAACCGATAATGATGTACCTTTGACTTGAAAAGGTCACATTTTATCGTAGATTTATTTATCGTATCCCTACATGTCACTGGATATAGATAGGCATTTCTTCCCTAGGGTAGTGGGAAAGCAGTTGATGAAGAAAATCCAGTGAGTGCTGGTAGGTCCAGGTAGGACAGTAGAGCTGCCAAGTTTGTAACTCTTTTAGCACCACCCAGGGATCACGTGTAGGGTTGTCTAAGGTGTTTCCTACGGACGCAGAGAAACATTGATCGTAGATTAGTTATATATTTTTGTTTCTTTACCAAGTATAAGGTTTAGCTATTGATAAAATTATAATGTTAAGTTGTGATTAAATATCAAGTTTTTCTACCAGAATATTACTTAAAATGTTAGTATTCTACGTAAGTTAGTTTGTCTATTTGTTCAGGACAAATCTTGCAAGCTGATTTAGAATAACTTTTATATTATCAATTTAATATTTTGATGTGTATTTGCTTTTATATTTAGTAGAAAATAGTACAAATTATAAACAAATAACTATTACAATGAAACAATTAACTGCAAAGAACTCTGGAACATCACGGGATTCGAACCCACGTGTTTAGATTACCGTTCCAATGTGCTTTCAATTACACTAGACGTTCCTCTATCCACCTCAGTGAATTTTTCACTGTAATGAACAATGATGAATCAGTCACTAGCGACATCGTGATGTTCCAGAGTCCTTCGCAGTTGATATTTTGATTGTAATGGGCATCTGTTTCCAATTTGTGTTTCTATTTCTATTATCTCTTCTTCATTTTCTATTATAAATAAAAAGTATAACATACTGCTAATGTTAATATCGACATTTATTTTTGTGCTGTCCCATCACTAAAACTTACCAAGTGATACCAGAGTCATAAATTAAAAGTGCCTATTTAAGGGGTTAAGTTTGTATAACGTACCTTATAATAAATAAAATATAATCCATACAAAATTCAAATGCTACATAAAATGTATGGTGAAAATAAAGGAACGAATAAACAGGAATATCGTTATTTCAAGCATCTACAAGTATATTTCACTTAAGGAGCGCCACACATTAGAGCGGAATTCAGTGCGGAATTCAGCACACTAGCTGAAATTTGTCTATTAAAACGGAAATTTGTTTATGGTAGCTGTATTTTTGAGACCATAGACAAATTTCAGCTATTGTGCCGTACAGCACACATACGCTGAGTTTCTTACGCTGGTTCTTCTCATTTGGGGCTCCTTTCCGAACCAGTAGTAGTTTATTGCCCTTCCATTATACGGTTTTAAAAAGATTTGAATTCAATACAGTTTTTAAACCAGTGTTTATGTTTTTTTTCATTACCGTGCGTCCGTGCGTAATGTGCTATAGGCTAGGTTATCCTTATAGTGTCAGTTTTTTGAGTTCCAAACCACCTTACTGCCCTGCCCTCGGCGGTCCTCGACGACATATATAATTTAAAAAGCTATGTGTGTGAATGAGTTTTACCTTTGAAGTACTGACGTTAATCTTTTCATTTTTTCAATATGTAAGTCAAATAATTTAAAAGTCGATTAAAATATGTTTAGAAACAATTTAATAACAACACACACACATAGACACACTGCTTTTTTTAACAGAGCAATGCTTTACAATTATGGCTGTATGGCGAATGGGTCTCTGCCTAACCCACGGAGTATCTTTTAAGTGTATTGCCTAACCTGTCACAACATTGACAATGAATGACATAATGGCGGACGTATTTCTGCCGCACTGGAGTCGATTACTCTTGTTTGCAATATTTTACTTACCTCCCTCGATGTAATCGTGTTCATAATTGTATACCCAATTTATGAATGAATTCATTGATAAATTGGGTATGCAATTATGAACCCGATGGTACAATGTACTATGACGAGTCAAGTTTAAAAATTACCGTAAAGTAGATGTAGTACCATTAAGTGGCAACACATTTTGAATGACAATATTTTTTAGTTTTTTGCTAATTTCGTGCACTATTTGATGATATTTAGACGTAATTATACTTACAGATGAAAAGAAACGTTATCCTTCTGTAAACTAAACAATTCAGATATTTTCTTACATGAAAACACGCAGCAATTCGGCATTTTTACCTCAGATCGTTCCGCGCTGACTGACATTCATTGAATGGCGTTTGACGCGCGACAACTAGTTTTATATAACCGCTACGACCAGTGGTCTTGTACTTTTGGCAGAGGGGGACGCCTGACAATTACCACTCCATTGGTTTATTTCTCTGAGGTTTGGCCAGATGGCGATGGCGCCAGCATAGCTTGTAGCGGTCACTAGTGTTGTTCTATGCGATTTGGCTTAAAGGGCTGGTATCCAGGTCAAAAAAATTTAAAAAAACAAGTATTTGACACTGTTGGTAGGTTTGACAGGTACAAGCTATGGTGGCGCACTCTGTAAACACTTTGGCCCGGCTAACCCCATTGAATTTCTTCAACCTTAATTTTAGATTTAAGATAGATTATCTCAAATTTAACTCGCTTTTAAATTAATTACCAAAATGTAAAAATTTTGAATACATTTGGAATTTTCAAAAAGATTTTCTGGTTTTGTAAGGCCTAGAGAAGGACTAATTAATAAAACTAACTGTTAATTGAGCATTTATTAATGAATCTATATTTTAGGCCTTAGTCAACAAACACGCTATAAGTACATAAATAAAGCTATCAAAAAATTCTGGATGAATACCAATAAGGGCCTCAAAGTTAAGGGTCCGTCCAGATCCAGTGAATATGACGCGAGCATTAGCAAGTACTACGTGATACGCGCGAACTGGACGTGTGTGACGCATTCGTGGCATATTCCCAAGATCTAGACGCAGACTTTTAATAAAACTCATACACGCCACAATATAATGTCTACAATTTATCACTCGTCTAAAATAGAATCGCTACGTTAATTAATCCTTGACTTCTCGCCGCCATCTATTAAATCATAATACAATATAATAGATATATTTTACTTCATTTGTTTTATGTCTGTTCACCTAGTTAAAAGCCTGGACAGTAATATATGATCATGCGTCATGTTGCGGATTTTCATTGGAACTAATTTCTTGCACTGGTAATAATTTTAATGATAGGTTGTCATTGTTATCAGTGTCATTGTGGCGGTTCACTTGAATAATAGTAAATTGTAGAATATTAAATAATAAATGTCAATAAATGCCCAAAACTAATCATAGTCTAGAGCGAAACATTGTAAATAATGTATATAATAAACTGCTCGAAATATAACGCTCGGGAAATAAGGCTAATTTGCTACGATACATTTTCACATTAACATCAGAGCTGACAGGTAAACAAATCAAGATGACACTATACCATAGAGAATAATATACTTTTTGACTATACTAAACTGTTGCCATATAAATGAAAATAATAGCGCCCTCTTGACAATGATCATATATTTCTGGTCAGGCTTTACCTGACAACTATAGTAACGGTATAACTAAAAGAAAACTACTCATGACACCTTTCTGTTCTCGGTATTCAAAAGGGTTAAGGTTTAACACTTTCGCAACCGGGCAAAATTTTGAACAATACCTCAGAAACCGACAGAACCCGCCAGGGGGGCTATGACGTGCAACGCAATGCCGCACGCCGCGTGCCCGGCATCTGAGCAAACATTACGAGTGCCTACCAGGCGGGTTCTCGGTCGTCAGTGTTAAAAAAATACAAATTAAGAAGTAAATACCACAGTAAATTAAAACTAAAGCATTTGTTGCACAAATGGTAACATTGTCTGCAACTTCTTAATTTGTATTTTTTTAAACCTTAACCCTTTTGAATACCGAGAACAGAAAGGTGTCATGAGTAGTTTTCTTTCTGTCGCACATAAACCATTCATGCCAGTCGGGGCAAGTGCCCCCGCAGAGGGTAAGCGGCCCATCGACACCGACAACGCGCTTTACAGGAAAGTAGAAAAGCCACACTTTACTTTTCGTTAATTTTTAGTTATATCTGTATTTTAGAAACGGTTACTCAATTGGTGCACTTGCCCCTATAAAAGTTATTGACATACCAGGATTAGCCTTTGCCGGGGCCTGTGACGTTTTAAACCGGTTGTAAGTACATATATTGTCCAACCAAACATACAATTACATAAATATCTGCTGCATAAATGCTGTTAGGGTTTTTAAAATGTATATTTTTAATAGATGGTTTGTACAGTTGACCAGAAACTATAATTTTACTAACTAATCGTTGACCGTTTTAAATCAGTCATCTGTAGTTGAATTAAATGTGTATTTTCCAATAAAATTATAGTGACGTACCGCAGTCGTTATACCGTTACATATCACTCTATCTAAAATTACTAAAATTTATCGAACGTTAAAATCTTACAACAATTTATTTGATCCACAAATATTATAACGGACAATAAATAATATTATTAAGATGTAGTTTATTTAACATTAGAGAACAAAGAAAAACTATATTAACAGCATTTTTTTAAATGATTTTTTTTAAGTAGGTAACCATTTTGCTAGTTCGTAACTCGTTCTCTCATGATAATTAAACTACATGATAGTAATTAAATTCATTTCTCAACAAGACTTATCACTACTATATATTCTAAGACCAAAGATTGAACATTCACACGATATAAAATAACTAGAAAGCATTAGGACCCATTTTTTACATATAAACGTGCCATTATATTTTTATTTTAATGGCAGTTTTAATTTGATTTATTGAAAGTCCAAAAATCTTAAACATATAATATTTTTTTTACATTAAAAATACATATTTTTATGTTGACATGATTCCTTGTTGATAAAGTTGATTCACAGTCAATGACTAGATACTAAGACAACATTATAAACTTATTGACAGGGAATATTCACCAATTATGATAATAACAACACATTTATGAGAACTGCAAGAGGCGTTATCTTAGGTCATCGATTGGTTGACATCTGAAGAAAATTTAATGATATTTTGCTGTTCGACGGTTGAGAGAGAAAAGTCGTCTAGATAACCTCTATGTGAAAAAAGAAACTATACTGCAATACAAGTTGGTCCAGCACACAACTTTAGAACGTTTTTTTTGTTTTTTTTTAATTTTTTTTTTTAAATTCAGGTTTGAGATTCATGGCGGAATACTTTTCCCAAACTTTTAGACACTATGTACACTTCTGATGGAGTAGTTTTTGTATGGCTTGTTATGAAAGTGATGATCTTCAGAGGCTCACCAATCTTGCAGATGGGGTGTTCGACGCCGAGCCCGGCTCGCGCTCGCCTCAGTGATACGATGAGAAAACGCGAATTAATAGCTGAAATAAAAGAAAAGAAAAACTCATAGCCCTCTTTCGGCAGTTAAGTAAATAACCACGATTGTTGCGATGTGTGTATCTGTCTGTCGCACCGCAGCGCTTTTTTATTTGAAAGCAAATTTTCAAGCGAGTGTTCTTTTTTTTAATACCACGACGGTGGCAAACAAGCATACGGCCCGCCTGATGGTAAGCAGCTACCGTAGCCTATGGACGCGTGCAACTCCAGAGGTGTCATATGCGCGTTGCCGACCCTTTACAAAAAGGAGGATTCACTGTGTTGACGGCTAAAAGAACAAGAGGATCCCTCATCATCAACATACTGGGTCCTCTTTGAGCTCATAACATGTTTTATCATAATCGCTTTAACCGTTTCGGGGGTTTTCATATTTTTTTAATTTATAATAGTTTTTCTCGACAATACTATTGACTCTTTCGATTGTGTTTTGTTGTGGGTGCATCTCCGTCATCGCCAATCACAGACCACCTCAAACACTAAACGAAGTACACGAGACAAAGTGAAAGTTCTGCCAGACTGACCTGTTCATTCGGCAACCTTGCGGCAGTTGGGGCAGGTCTGCTGCTCCGCCAGCCAGGGCGCGAGGTAGGAGTGGAAGTTGCGCCAGACTGACCTGTTCATTCGGCAGCCTTGCGTCAGTTGGGGCAGGTCTGCTGCTCCGCCAGCCAGGGCGCGAGGTAGGAGTGGAAGTTGTGCCAGACTGACCTGTTCATTCGGCAGCCTTGCGGCAGTTGGGGCAGGTCTGCTGCTCCGCGGGGTGCTATGACGGGAAACCTCCTCGAGTGCCAGGGCCCTTCTCATTCTTTCTGATCCGGTTGATCCGGGGGAAAGGGAAGGGTTCCTGGACGGTGCATCCTGGGGGCAACGGTAAGCGATCTTTTGGTGGACCCCAAAGATTTCTTACCGGTGCTGCTAATATCCTGTGTGGGGGGGTTGGGGGGTTCCGCACAGGGAGACCTCTCATTTAGGGAGAGGACTTCTGAGTGTTGCCTGGAGGGGGCCTTTGGGCGAGGGACAGGAATGCCGCTGTCCTGGATAAAACTGCGGCCCCGTAACCTGTCTAGGCAGAGGGCCTATGATGACGGACCGGGGGTCAACACCAAGCCGCCACTTGGTGTTGGCTGCGAGGATGAAAACCTCTATAAAAAACTGAGGGGCCTTCGGGCCGGGCGGCTTCGGCCGCGGTGAGGGACAGGAATGCCGCTGTCCTGTATAAAACTGCGGCCCCGTAACCTGTCTAGGCAGAGGGCCTATGATGACGGATCGAGGGTTAACACCAAGCCGGTGCTGGGTGTTGGCTGCGAGGATGACCACCTCTATAAAAAATCGCGAAGGCAACCTGAGTGGGTGGAACCCGGGGTTTTTCCACCTGCTCCCGGCGTGGAGGTTGTCATGAGGGAGCAGCGTGTGGTGTCGCCCTGCACGCTACCTTCGGGAGGGGGAGCTTCGGCCCAGTGAGGGGACAGCTTCGGCTGTCGCAGCAGGCGGTGTTCGCGGTTGAATGCTTACGCGATCCCGTGTCACCGTCACCAACGCTGCACGACGGGCATACCGTGGATGGTTTAGTTGGTAGTGTTGGCCCTTGCTGACGAGTCCAACATACCCGTCCTAGTTCCCCGGCTAGGCGGGATGCCTAAATGCATTCCTCCACATTAAAAAAAAAAAAAAAAGTCTGCTGCTCCGCCAGCCAGGGCGCGAGGTAGGAGTGGAAGTTGCGCCAGACTGACCTGTTCATTCGGCAGCCTTGCATCAGTTGGGGCAGGTCTGCTGCTCCGCCAGCCAGGGCGCGAGGTATGAGTGGAAGTTGTGCCAGACTGACCTGTTCATTCGGCAGCCTTGCGGCAGTTGGGGCAGGTCTGCTGCTCCGCCAGCCAGGGCGCGAGGTAGGAGTGGAAGTTGCGCCAGACTGACCTGTTCATTCGGAAGCCTTGCGTCAGTTGGAGCAGGTCTGCTGCTCCGCCAGCCAGGGCGCGAGGTAGGAGTGGAAGTTGTGCCAGACTGATCTGTTCATTCGGAAACCTTGCGGCAGTTGGGGCAGGTCTGCTGCTCCGCCAGCCAAGGCGCGAGGTAGGAGTCGAAGTTGTGCCAGACTAACCTGTTCATTCGGCAACCTTGCGGCAGTTGGGGCAGGTCTGTTGCTCCGTCAGCCAGGGCGCGAGGTAGGAGTGAAAGTTGCGCCAGACTGACCTGTTCATTCGGCAGCCTTGCGGCAGTTGGGGCAGGTCTGCTGCTCCGCCAGCCAGGGCGCGAGGTAGGAGTGGAAGTTGCGCCAGACTGACCTGTTCATTCAGCAGCCTTGCGGCAGTTGGGGCAGGTCTGCTGCTCCGCCCCTTCGATTGCTGTCACCTTGCCGTGGTGAAGGGGCTTGCGTGCTCCAATGACCCTCAGGGCTATGCCGGATAGGGCCTCCCAAACCGGACAGGCCTGAGGAGAGGGGCCAGACTAAGAACAGCACACGGGAGGCGGCTCCGCGTGTCCCTCTGAAACCAGCAGAGGGCACAGTGCGAGACGCCAGGTCCCACTGGGACGAAGTTGGAGCTCTATACAAGAGCTGCCATTGGTGGCTTGGACCACCTGATGCGATGTTGTGGCTACGGCCACCGTCGGGCAACTCGTAGCCCGCACTGAGCGGAACGAGGATCTTTCTCACTGAGAGAAGGGTCGCGTGGAGTTAACCACTATAAAAAAAATCCCCAATCCCAAGGTGTGACTGGCGTGCTGATGGGATGCGTGGCTGGGGGGAGCCCAGTCACGAACGTCAGAGGGGGGGCATACCTCCTAAAAAAATAGCAAAAAAATGAGTGGCTATAAAAAGTATAAACTACTCCAGGGGGTCCCTATCCCCTGTGACACCACAGAACGGGCAAGTACCCGCGCTGTGGTGTCATGCTGCCCACCGTATTCTGGGGGGGCACACCGCTCAAGGATGGAAATCGACAACGACCATGGCAAATGTGTAATGGACAAGGATGCTTGCGAATTAGTATTAAGATTGCGTGGAGGAGGGGACGAGGAAGGTGCTAAGGCGGCACCAACTCCAAACCCTCCAATAATGGAGTTTCGCCCAGTCCGGGACAGAGCGGGGCGTTTTATACGCCACGCCATCCCCGATGTCGAGGAAGGCGAGGACGGAAAAGAGAAGGAGGAGGCGCCAATAGTGCCTCAGGAGTTCGTGCGGTCGCCCACACCAATCCCCACGAGGGTGTTTTGTGGGAGGAGGGCTCGCGGCGCGCTGAATATGCTCTCGCCAGATCGGGAGGAGTTCTTTTCTCCCGGGAAAGTGGACGTGCGCGACCTCCCCAAAGAAGAAGAGATGGATTATTCACCCCTGGCAACGGAAGCCGACACCGAGACGGCCGATTCCGACGGGTCACTGCCTGTTCCTGCCTCGAGCCGATCCGGGGAATTGCGAAAGCGGCTTTTAAGTGAAGAGGACGGTTCGGACGAAGCTATTGGTGGCACTTCCGGCCCTGGATCGAGGTCAAGCTTCGCGCCGAGTAAGAGAGGAAGAGGCCATAGCCAGGGGTTCGCCCGGGCCAAGGCCGATTTCTTGAAACTCAAACGGGGGGAACTCGGGCCCAACCCACAGCCCACAGAAGCCTGGGCGGGGTCGTTGGTAACAATGGCCCCCTTGCAGAGCCAGGTGCTGGATAGGCATAGTGAAGGGGTCCGCACGAAGATTTGGAGTGCATGGGGGGGATCGCTCCCGGACTTACGGGTGGTTCTGACCCGCTGCGATCGCGAGCTTGTGGCCCAGGCACCAGCTCCGGAAAGCTGCAGGGTGGGTTCGGAGACTGCGACCCTCAATGAGAAGGAACTGAAAGCACGCATGGACGAAAAAGAGGCGGAACCAACCCGGCTTTCGGAGACCGACTCATCCATATTGAGCATGGTAACGGTGAGCTCAAAGGGAGGTATCCCCGCCGGAAAACTATGGAGTAAACCGGATGAAAAACGAGCCAGTGATGACAGAACCTCTGGCTCCGAGAGCGATCTTGGGGCCTACAGCCAGGGAAACACACCACAGTGCCAAAAATACCTGAAGGTTACACCCAAACGGGGCAGGGGCCGGCTCGGAACGGAAAGGGGCCGGCAAAAGAGACAGCTGCCTGGCCATAGCCAAGACGATCTCACGGGGACTGCCATAGAATCCAATGTGCAGGAGGCTTTGAATGCTGTGAAGCATGTCATTGATACGTCGGGCCATCTGAAGGGCACGCACCAGAGAATCCTTAAGGACTCAATCGCCACTATCAGGGTTGCCTTTGAGGAACTGAGATCGCGAACTGCGACAGAGGAGGTTGCCCGTCTAGAAGCAGCAAACGCGCGGCTCACATGCCAGCTAGCGGAGGTGCGCAGGCAGGTGGAAGAAATCCGAAGCCAACCTGCTGCATTGGCTGAGTCGGACATTCGCCGGCTCGTGGAAGAGGCCTCGAGCTCCGCTCGCGACCAGCTGAGCATCATGTTTAACGCACGAATGGATGGCATTGAGTGCCGTATGCTACCGGAGCCCAGGCTTCGACCCGCATTAGCAGCTGATGGGACAGCGCAGGCTGCCCCCGTCATGCCTGGGGATCAAGGTTCAAATACCACGACCTCTCAACCCCAGCCACTAATGACAACGAAGACAGTCGCTCCTTCCGTCTCCACTGACAAAAGCACTGAACCCAAAGCGAAGCCTAAGAGAACCAGTCTGGCTGCCAAAGAAGCGGCTGCAGCAAGACAAACTCCGAGGGCACCACCGAGAAACATCACACCGGAGGAGGAATTTAAAGACGGAAAGAAAAACAAGAAGGCTAAAAAAGTGAGCTCGCAGCACGCCGCCGATGCGGGAGTGGCACATACACTTCCTTCTGAGCCCACAAAGTCAGACCAGAAATGGAAAAAAGGGACCAGGGGGGCAAAAAAGAAGACGCCTGCGCAGACAAACGCGCGGAAGGAAAAGACACGCCCGAAAAAAGGTGCTCGCAATCTCCGTCCACCACGGTCGGCAGCAGTAGTGCTGACGCTGCAACCGGAGGCGGAGGCAAAGGGGGTGACCTATGCCAATGTGCTGGCTGAGGCCAAGGCCAAAGTAAATCTCGCCGACCTTGGCATCTCGGCTCTGCGCTTCCGGAGAGCAGCCACTGGTGCAAGGGTCCTGGAGTTGCCGGGAGTGACCAGTGGCGAGATGGCCGATAAGCTGGCAAAGGAATTGAAGGAAAAATTGGGTGATGGAGTCCGAGTCTCCAGGCCGACTAAGTGCGCAGAGCTGCGCCTGTCAAACCTGGACGACTCCGTAACCCCAGATGAGGTTGTCACCGCTGTCGCGCGAGCTGGAGAATGTGCCACAGACCAGGTCAAGACAGGGGAAATTCGTCGGGACCGTACTGGTCTCGGCATCGTGTGGGTACGCTGCCCGGTCTTAGCGGCAAAAAAGGTCATCGGTGGCGGCCGTTTCCTGGTGGGGTGGTCCTCGGTACAGGTCAAACTGCTGGAGCCGAGAGAAATGCGCTGCTTCCGCTGCCTGGAACGTGGGCATGTCAGGGCGCAGTGTCAGTCGCAAGTGGACCGCAGCGGACTGTGCTACCGCTGCGGGAAGCCGGACCATAAGGCGGCACAGTGCTCTGCAGCGCCCCATTGTGTGGTGTGCGACGCAGCAGGTAAGTCAGCAAGTCACTTGCTTGGCTCCAACGCATGCACTGCACCACGCTCGAGGAACGGAAAGAAGGCTGGCGATGACCAAAGAGCCTCCTCGCAGCTTTCTCAGTTGGCCACAACAACACCAGTAGCCAGCGATGAGGTGGTGGAAGAAATGGCCGTAGAATAAATATGGCCATCCGATTCCTGCAGGGGAATATCAACCACTCCGTCAGAGCCCAGGACTTACTGTTCCAAAGCCTAGCGGAGTGGCAGATTGACGTTGGGGTCATTGCTGAGCCCTATTCCGTCCCACCCAGGGGCAATTGGGGCGGAGACTTGGACGGTCTTGTGGCTATAGTAGCTAGTTCTTCCGCCAGTTCTTCGCCGCTACAAAGAGTTGTTAGGGGCCGAGGTTACGTTTCGGCCTGGATCGGCGACACAATGGTGGTCGGGGCGTACTTCTCACCGAACCGGACACTGGCCGAGTTCGAACAGTTTCTGATGGAGATCGGTGCCCTAATTGGCAGAAGTCGCCCCAATATGGTACTCGTGGCTGGGGACCTCAATGCCAAGTCCATGGCATGGGGATCCCCGGCGACGGATGCCCGCGGGGCGGAGCTAGAAGAGTGGGCGGCGTCGACTGGGCTAATTATACTTAACCAAGGGGCGACAAATACGTGTGTGCGGCAGCAAGGTGGCTCCATCGTGGACGTCACATTCGCAAATGCTGCCCTCGCGCGCTGTGTTCGAGGCTGGGAGGTGCTGGAGGATATGGAGACGTTGTCGGACCACCGATACATTCGGTTCGAGGTTTCCACTCTTCCGGCTAACCCGAGAGGCCTAAATCGCCCCTTGAGAGGGGATGGCCCACGATGGGCACTCAAGCGCCTGGACAGGGACATTTTAGTCGAGGCAGCTGTGGTGAAAGCCTGGCTGCCAGTTCAAGAGGGCCCAGTCGAGGTCAACGTGGAGGCGGAGAGGATAGGGAGTGACATGGTCGAGGTGTGTGATGCGGCCATGCCGAGGGTCGGTCCGATTCCCCCAAAGCGCGGAGTGTACTGGTGGTCTGCAGAACTCGCGCAGCTTCGTGAGTCCTGCGTTGCTGCGAGACGCAAGTACACACACAGCCGCAGGCGGCGCAATCGAGACGTGCCAGAGGAGGAGCGACTATATGCTGCATACTCGGTGGCTGTCAAGCTGCTGCAGAGAGCAATCGGCAAGGCAAAGGAGCAAGCAGAGAAGGAGATGCTGGAGACTCTGAATAAGGACCCATGGGGGAGGCCGTACAAAATGGTGAGGCGCAAGCTTCGTCCCTGGGCACCTCCGCTCACGCAGAGTCTCCAGCCACAGCTCCTAGAGCAGGTGGTAAGTGCCTTGTTTCCGACGCGAGAAGAGCATCTACCTCCGCCTATGGTTCCACCTAGGGGAAGGATGGCAGATGTGGGTGATGCGCCGGAAGTAACGGAGGCTGAACTGGCGGCAGCGGTCCTACGGCTTCGAGCCAAAAACACTGCCCCCGGCCCCGACGGAGTCCCCGGCCGGGCCTGGGTTCTGGCCTTGGGCCCGCTCGAGGCACGCGTGAGGGCGCTTTTCAGCAGCTGCTTGGCTCAGGGGCGGTTCCCTCGGGCGTGGAAGGCAGGAAAACTTGTCCTTCTGCAAAAAGTCGGGCGTCCGGCAGACTCGCCCTCAGCATACAGGCCGATAGTGTTGCTGGACGAGGCCAGTAAGCTGTTAGAGCGCGTGGTGGCAGCCCGTCTCGTCCGGCACCTTGAGGAACCGGGACCAGACCTCAGCATGCACCAGTTCGGTTTCCGTCGGGGCAGGTCCACCATCGACGCAATTGCGCGTGTGAAGGCCCTGACGGATGAAGCAGTTTCCCGGGGTGAGGTGGTTCTGGCGGTGTCTTTAGACATCGCTAACGCGTTTAACTCCCTGCCCTGGGCTTGCATCAAGGCAGCACTAAGGCGCCATGCCACGCCTGAGTACCTACGGAAGACGGTGGAGGATCGGTGAGGTCACCGATAGAACCGTCAGGTACCCCACGTGCGGTACTTGGGAGGAGAAGAGGCTGTCCTGCGGTGTTCCGCAGGGGTCGGTCTTAGGACCACTCCTGTGGAACATCGGGTACGACTGGGCTCTGAGAGGGGACGATCTGCCGGGGGTCAGCGTAACGTGTTATGCCGACGATACCCTGGTGACAGCTCGTGGCAGCTCTTTTAGAGAGGCGTCAGTCCGGGCCACGGCGGGAGTCGCGTCGGTAGTGGCTCGAATCAGGAGGCTGGGGCTAGAGGTGGCTTTGAACAAATCCGAGGCCCTGTGTTTTCATGGGCCTAGGAAGGCCCCTCCGGCGGGTTCCAGCTTAGTGGTGGGTGGAACGACCATCGGCGTCAAGTCGACAATGCGGTACCTAGGCATAGTCCTTGACAGCCGCTGGTCGTTCAGGGAGCACTTTAAGTGCCTTGCTCCCAAACTCATCGGGGCGGCGTCGGCACTTAGCCGCCTTCTACCCAACGTTAGTGGGCCCAACGCAAGCTGCCGGAGGCTGTACGCGGGAGTGGTGCGGTCGATGGCCCTGTACGGCGCGCCTATCTGGGCTGACTCCCTGAGCGCCCAAAACAAGGCCCAACTGCGGAGGCCGCAACGGGTCATGGCGGTCAGGATGGCGAGGGCATACCGCACCGTCTCCTACGAGGCAGCGTGCGTGATGGCGGGGACTCCGCCCTGGGATCTTGACGCGGCGGTGCTGGCCGAGGTTTACTGGCTTGTCAGTGAGGCTCGGGCCAGTGGGTCTCAACCACTTCTGGAGGAGATCAGAAGATGGAGACTCGACTCCAATCAAGTGCTCATCCAGAAGTGGAAAGAGCGACTGGAGGCGCCGACTGCCGGCCACTGGACCATCGGAGCCATCCGGCCCGTTCTGGAGAGATGGGTCGGTAGGAAAGGGGGGTTCCTCTCCTTCCACCTTACCCAGATCCTCTCGGGGCATGGCTGCTTCGGGAGATACCTGTGTAGGGTGGCGGGACGAGAACCGACGACGGAATGCCATGAGTGCGGTGACGCCGAAGATACGGCGCTACACACGCTGGCAGTATGCCCAGCGTGGGCGGAGCAGCGGGCCGCACTCGTGGCCGTAGTAGGAAACGACCTCTCCCTGCAAGCCGTGGTGGAAGCCATGGTCGGCGGTGAGAGGCCGTGGAAGGCGGTGGCCTCCTTCTGCGAGGATGTGATGGCGCAGAAAGAAAGAAGGGAGCGCAACAGGGAGGAGGATCCGTCCTCCCAGCCAATGCGCCGCAAGCGCGTGGGGCGGCGGCGGTTGGCTTATGACCGCCGACTTCCCCCTTAAGGGCACCTGTGGGCGATAGGCTCGGGGACGTCTGTCGCCTACACAAGGGTCCCTGTGTTGGGAGGCGTGCCGCTCCCGCGGTGCGCCCGCAAATGAGGAACGGGGGAACCATTCTCC